>JAXIVH010000125.1:70173-75173 GCA_036785325.1 Urophycis tenuis
ATTAATACGGGCTGCAGAATACACAGCAACACGTTCTGCTAACCATTGGTCTTGGTGCTTTCAGCCAACCACCAACCGTCAGAACTCTCCACATTACTAGTAGTAATGAATATTTCATAATGTACGAGTAAATGGGCTGTCCTCGTCTGGCAATTGTTCCAACAAGCAGATCTCCAAATGTTGCCGGATAATGGAGCGTAAAGTAAAGTACAAAACTGTCTCGGTATGTTTTGAGTGAACCTAAAATAGCTCCGTCCTCTTGAGAAGAATATCCTCTTATTTTTCATTTTGGACCAAATGAACTAATTTCCCCAGTGAATCTTGTGCAAGTGTGTTGTCTTTAAAGATGAAGTTATACTGTAGGTTGACAGATTCTCTTTAGAGAACATCTCTCTGGTCCATCAGTCTCATAATTAAATAAAAACTTCACACGGAATAAGAGCTAAACTAAATATTCTCCTCACCCTCTGGGTTAAGTACTTTCAGCTGTGTGTGTGTGTGTGTGTGTGTGTGTGTGTGTGTGTAAGTAGTATTATAAGTGTTTTAGTGCGACACAAAAGGCAGCGGGGAGACAGTGACGGTCACATGACCACCTGACGAGCCACAAAGCGCCCTGTTGGTGGACTGCAGCATCTTCTGAGGGTCATCCTAGGAGACTAGGGTACCTCCCCTTACCTCTCTCTCTCTCTCTCTCTCTCTCTCTCTCTCTCTCTCTCTCTCTCTCTCTCTCTCTCTCATCTCTCTCCTCTCTCTCTCTCTCTCTCTCTCTCTCTCTCTCTCTCTCTCTCTCTCTCTCTCTCTCTCTCTCTCTCTCTCTCTCTCTCTCTCTCTCTCTCTCTCTCTCTCTTTCTGTGAGCACATTTGGCAGAGGGACAATGATATGATGATATGCAATGATATATGATAATGACAAACGTCTAAAAAGTCATTTTGCAAATAGTCTGTTCTGCCCGCCGCTGTGTTCCAGCCGGTCACACCGCCGTCATTCCCCTGCGTTGTAAACGTTTTCCTCCACTCCAAGTTCGGTGAACGGTGAAATAACACGAGTGCCAGAGAGCTACTGTACGTTCAGGTGGAGGCTACGTGTGCTCGGTGTGCAGAGAAACACCAGATCTGTAGAGTCTGCGCCCTGCTGCACATTCAGACGTGCTTCTGGTGCAGCAGAACGTCCAGCCGATCAGCGCAGAATCAGCACCAGTGAGCAGGGAATTTCAGAACCAGTCTGCCGTCTCTTTGCCTGGGTGCTTGGTCTGCTGCCCCACGGGTCTGCTGCCCCACAACACTGCCCCATGGGTCTGCTGCCCCACAACACTGCCCCGTGGGCCTACTGCCCCACAACACTGCTCCGTGGGCCTGCTGCCCCACAACACTCCCCATGGGCCTACTGCCCCACAACACTGCCCCATGGCCTACTGCCCCACAACACTGCCCCATGGGCCTACTGCCCCACAACACTGCCCCATGGGCCTACTGCCCCACAACACTGCCCCGTGGGCCTACTGCCCCACAACACTGCTCCGTGGGCCTGCTGCCCCACAACACTCCCCCATGGGCCTACTGCCCCACAACACTGCCCCATGGTCTGCTGCCCCACAACACTGCTCCATGGGCCTGCTGCCCCACAACACTCCCCCATGGGCCTAATGCCCCACAACACTGCCCCACAACACTGCTCCATGGGTCTGCTGCCCCACAACACTGCCCCATGGGCCTGCTGCCCCACAACACTGCTCCATGGGCCTAATGCCCACAACACTGCTCCATGGGCCTAATGCCCACAACACTGCTCCATGGGCCTACTGCCCCACAACACTGCCCCATGGGCCTACTGCCCCACAACACTTCTACATGGGCCTACTGCCCCACAACACTGCTCCATGGGTCTGCTGCCCCACAACACTGCCCCATGGGCCTGCTGCCCCACAACACCAGTGTGAGAGCCCGGGTAAGAAACATACCCTAGTGTTCTCTGACGAACAAAGAGCCTCAGTAGCTTTTTCTCCATCTTACATTTCTGACAACAGCGTTTTCCACGGGAGACTCTGTCGGTCTGTGAAAACCTCCCTTCACTTTCACACCAGACTATAAAATATTCTTGGAATTTCTAAACAGGAATGAATCCTTCAGCCTGTCCGACGTTGCAATCCAAAATAAAACAAAGTGCTACATTTGAAGAGCGAGCAGAGATTGAGACGCCATTCAAACCTGCGAGGACCCAGACTGTTCCCCCCCCCCCCCCGCGCGCCGTCGCCCTGACGACCACGGGAGACTCCAGCCCCCCTGGAGTCCACACGCGGAGCTGCGAGAGGGAATATCTGAGTGGGAGCCCGCCGGCCCTGCGACATCCATCAGCCCGTTTCCTCGACAACATGCGAACGCGGTGAGAGTGAGCAGACGCCCATGTTTCTGGGGGGGGGGGGGGGGGTTGTGTCACACAATGAGGCTGAGCTGGGATGAAGAGTGTCTCTGAAGATTGAAACTCCTGGGATCAATACGTCCACTCGCCCCCCCGCTGAGCCATCCTGGGGGTACCAGAGGAAAATCTATGAGGAGAAGGAAAAGAAAACGACACACGCACGCACACGCACACACACACACACACAACACACAGAACACACACACACACACACACACACACACACACACACACACACAGCTCTCTCACTTTGGGGTGAGTTGTAACGCGGACAGAGACGGCTCCCTCTCCCCCTCCTTGTTCCCGGGGAGATCTGTCAGTGTCTCTGCCTTCATAAACACGCAGCCCCCCCCCCTCTCCATGCACACCCGTCCCATCACCGCCCGCCGTGTCGTCAGCCCCGATGATGCCGGCGAGGCCGGGAATCTGCATGGGTGATCGCCACGGTGATTGATCTTGTCACTCTCCTCAACGCTCGCTCGCCCACTGAAAATTGCCTGTCATTTATGCACTTAGCTCCCTAAAGAGTCTCACTCTCCATTTGTCTCCGCTTCCATGTGCATGTTGTTTGTGCATATATTTGCCTGTGGGACGTGTATTTTGGTCTGGGTGAGTGCTTGTGTGTGTGTGTGTGTGTGTGTGTGTGTGTGTGTGTGTGTGTGTGTGTGTGTGTGGGTGGTTGTGAGAGTGCTTGTTTGTGTGTTGTGTGTGTATATGTGTGTCTGTTCTGTGAGTGTATGAGTGCATGTGCATGTGTGTGTGCTAAGTGTGCCTGCCTGTGTACTGTGCAGCCGCACCCTGAAGATCCTCCTCTTCCTCCCTGAGGGATGAAGCGGACGCTTCCTCCCCCCTCCTCCCCCAGGATCAATACTACTTAGTGGAGTGTGGGAGGGAAATCAAAAGCAGCTCGGGGAGAGAGCTGTACTTTACACCGCTAAACGCAGAGCGCCGCCACGCCGATCAGCAGCACTCTCACATCCCCCCGCACCGCCACGCGGGCGCTCAGCTCCGCGACCATGGTTAGCCCCGCGACCACGGTCAGCCCCGCGATCACTGTCAGCTCCACGACCACGGTCAGCCCCACGATCACTGTCAGCCCCGCGAGCACAGTCAGCCCCCTTCCCGCGGCCACAATGACTCAGTGTTAAATTGCCATAATGGCTGTGCAGCTGTTTGTCTCCGCCGGCCGGCCTCTGATGACAGAAGATGATGTCTGCTCAGGGTGTAATGATGCACCTCACAATGGGCCGCACCTCAGTGGAAATCGACCTTTGCTGGTTCTTGCGTTGCATGTGACCGCAGCCATTAGCCTGCGATGGCCACGCTGCGCCCGGGCGCCGAACTGGGGCCCTGTCCATGGACACGGAGAGAGACGCCACGCGGAGAGAGACGCCACGCGGAGAGAGACGCCATGCGGAGAGAGACGGTGGCGCCGGCCGGCGGACACAGCGGACACACGGGCGCCAGGGACGGCAAGGGGAACGTGAGCAGGACCCGGTGCCTCTCTCTCCCCAGCCTCTCTAGCGCCTCTCAGACGTAATGAGCAGCCTGAGAGGGGCTGTGAGCACGGCGCTCTGCCTCAGAAACGCTTTCTCTGTTGTGCTAATTGCGAGGAAGCTGAGCTGTGAACCAGCATCCGCGGGGCCAGCCCGCCCTGCCACATCTATCGACGCTCAGCACTTTGGCCGCGGCCGGTCTGAAGTGCCCCTATTGGATTGTTCTGCCCAGCAGGCTGGGGTGGGAGCCTGCGCCTCCTCCTCCTCCTCCTCCTCCTCCTCCTCCTCTCCTCTACCTATCGATCTCACCTTAAAGCTCCAGACGGAGAGCCAAGCTGAGACTGAAAGAAAATACAAATTGTAAAAACCGCTGCCTCTCAACAGTGCTGCTTCTGGGGGAAAACCAGCGCCAGTTTACTGCATCTGCCTTCGTTCTCACATTTGTTTTTTAGAGTTGTTATATTTTTATGTGCTGGTTGAACTTTGTTTTGTTTGCCAAAGAACACAAAAGATAAAAAATGGTGTCGTACGAGAACATGCTCAGCTGGGGAGCAGCTTTTAACTTTGGTCCGTGTGTGTGTGTGTGTGTGTGTGTACACAATATTCTCCTCACCCTCTGGTTTACGTAGTCCTATACATCCCACTCTCCGCTGTATGTGTGTGTGAGTGCCCGCGTGGTGTGTGTGTGCATGCGTGTGTGTGTGTGTGTGTGTGTGTGTGTGCGTGCCTGCGTGTGCCTGCGGATCCATGTGTGTATCTGTGGCGGTTCTGTGGAGATGGATGATGGTGGTGGTTTTTTCTGTTGCCTGTCGTCTCTGTTCTCCAGCCCCGATTCTTCCCTCCAGAAAAAAAGCCAACGTGGAAACGCTGGGAATTCCGTCTCTCTCCGAGATCACAGAGGGAACCTTCAAGTCTCGCCCGGTGATCACACACACCAGGAGAACAGCAGGAGGAAAGGGAAGCACATGTCTGGAGAACAATGGAGCAGGAGGGCAGACAGCGGGGAGGACTGTCGCGGGATGCAGGAATACCGACGGCATTCCGGGCCTCGACAAAGGCTGCAAGACGAGATCCCCGCGACGTCCTGG
>JAXIVH010000125.1:80173-85173 GCA_036785325.1 Urophycis tenuis
TATGAGGACTCTAACACCGGTGAGGACTCTAACACCGGTGAGGACTCTAACACCCGTGAGGACCTCTAACACCGGTGAGGACTCAGAGACGGGCGGGGGACGGCGCTGACTGGAGGACCGCTCTGGAGGCGGGTCTTACTTTGCCCCGCCCCTCCTGGGCTGCACGGCCGCGGCGGCAGTCACCCGAAGGAAAAATGGATACCTTCATTTCGACCAATCGGCTTTCTCACGGGAGACTTCGGCCCGGTGTAATTACCATCTCTGATTAATGGATGTCGAAGCCAATCGCACAGAGGTAATCAACTAATCGATCAATTAGCCGATGGCTGGAGCTGGTACTGTGCTCCTCGGGCCGGAGGAGCACAGTACAGACGCCCGGGCGATTCCACCCATTTTCACACGTTTCCCACTAATCCTCAGTGTAGTGGCAACAACTCAAACAACTACCTTATTCTCCAGAAGCAATTTAAAGCCATTTGTCATTCAATTTACAATTAATTAACAAAATTGGAGTTCAACTATCAGTCCAATACCAATCCAGGTGCTTGAATTCAGGTGCTTGAATTGGATGATAGTAGCCTCCAAAGTACAGTATGAACTTTATGTAAAGACTTAAAATTGAATTAAAAATGACTTCTGGAAACGTTTTACTTGCTTAGTCACCAAGACAGAACGCAGACTTCCAAAGGGCAGAGTGTGTGTGTGTGTGTGTGTGTGTGTGTGTGTGTGTGTGGTGTGTGTGTGTCTGTGTGTACATGAGTGAGTGGGTACGTGTGTGTTGTGTGTGTGTGTGTGTGTCCAGACTTGGACGAATGGTAAAAGCCAGCAAAATGAAAGGGATTAAAGTGCACCCTGTTAACAGCAGCCTTAAAGAGATGCATATTAATCAGATATTATGGGATGGCCTGCCACTGCCCAGCAGGGGTTGTCAAGACACGAATCCGTCAGCGATCTTCGGAGTGTAGCAGGAGGACGGCTCCGCAAGTCCTCGGTGCATTAGTAGCTCACGCAGAGATACGCACACACATACGCGCACACACACACACACACACACACACACACACACACACACACACACACACACACACACACACGCACACACGCACACACGCACGCACAAACACACACACAGATCTCTGAGCTGGATGAAGCCTGTCTGTACCAGATGACTATTGACGGGCTGATCCCCAGCACCAACATGTTTGGAAGCAGGCGTGTGCGGGGAGACAGAGAGAGCGCAAGGAGAGGAGGCAGAGAGAGAGTGAGGAGAGGAGACAGAGAGAGTGAGGAGAGGAGACAGAGAGAGGAGCGAGGAGAGGAGACAGAGAGAGAGCGAGGAGAGGAGACAGAGAGAGAGCGAGGAGAGGAGACAGAGAGAGAGCGAGGAGAGGAGCAGAGAGAGAGCGAGGAGAGGAGACAGAGAGAGAGCGAGGAGAGGAGACAGAGAGAGAGCGAGGAGAGGAGACAGAGAGAGAGCGAGGAGAGGAGACAGAGAGAGAGCGAGGAGAGGAGACAGAGAGAGAGCGAGGAGAGGAGACAGAGAGAGAGCGAGGAGAGGAGGCAGCGAGTCTCTGGGATGGGGCGTGTGGTACAGAGCTGCAGCAGTTACCAGGGACGGTGCCTTGTGGTGCATCTTCTGTTTCCATCTGGATTTAGTTTATTCATGAGCACCTCTGCAGACAGGACGGTGAAGACCAGGAGATGGGTTAAAGAAGAGGGGATATGGAGCATAGGACCGCGGGCAGGAATCTAACCTGGTAGCTGCAGGACGCATTAAGACCAAGGTCTTGAGCCACTGAGATGCCTGTGTTTTCATTTGATCTTTTGCATCCTGGCAGTGCCCTTATGGGGACACTCTGGGTCCCACCAGGCCAGAGCTCTGCAGGACGGGCTCCCTGATGAGGAGAACACCGCGGTCCGCTGCAGCTGTACAACATACAGCATCACGCATTATAGCGACGGAACGACAACAACACTGCACAGCTGGTGTTGGCGTTGCCACGGGGATAGCAGGCCTCCGCGCCGTCCTCGAACCCTCAGCCAAACACTGCCCAACACAGCCGTGTTAGTGTTCCAATTCAAACTCGCTTCATCTCGAAGACGCATCAGCAAATGTACATACAAAAATAGGACGAAGAGCGGCTGCAAAAACTATTACACAAAGTCTGGGCTGCAAAAACTGTAATACACCATCACACACACACACACACACACACACACACACACACACACACACACACACACACACACACACACACACACACACACACACACACACACACACACACACACACACACACACACACCAAACCATTGGGGTGCAGAGGTCTTGGATTATTAACAGGTCCTGATTTATGTAGAAGGGTTAAGACTTTGATACCCCCCTCCACCCCATCCTGCAGCCCCTATTCCATCTCCCCTTCTGGGTTTGCTGCTCGCGTGCACCGCCACTCCTCCGCGCGGCGTTGAGTCTTCTCTTCACATCAGACCCGTGCACACAAGGCTGAACCTCGGAGCGCATGTGGTAAAGTGTTCAGACCCGGCGCGCCAGAGAACACAGCGGCCAAAACACCAATATGTCTCCGCCATTTTCAATCAGCCCTCCCCCTTACTCTTTAAAGAGGACTTCAGCGCTGGGGAGCAGACAGCAGGCTGCAGACTACAGGCTTCCGCCCTGCAGGAAGAGGATTTCAAGCCCTCAACAAAGACGGAACAAGAGCCTCCAACCGATGGGTGAGCAGGTACTTTGGGGATGGCTCACACCTCATTTATTCAGCATCCTAAATCTGTCTCACACTCCAGAAGCACGCGGCCCACGGGCCCCAGGAGCAGAGGGGCCGTGTTGTACCAACCGCTAAAAACACTAGTTTGGTGTGCATCTCTGCACCCACCATTTTGTTACCTGTATTGATTTTGTTCCATTTGTCAATTAAAAACTTGAAATGAAAGATTGGTTGGAGTGGTCTGACCAACAGCGTAGGCCAGAGCCCTGACGAGAACAGCAATCACTCTTAGACCGGGGCAGTATGCAAAAGAAGAAGACAATGGTGGACGAACCACAGCACAGAAATTAATTTACTGCTATTGAATTGAATGGTGAACAAAAGCTTTTCAGCACTCCAGCTTTCATGATGGACCACTAAGATGCAGGGTTTTTATCATTTCTAAAGGCCACTGTGTAAAATGTGGTCATTTTGACCATTTGAAAAATCTCATTAGATTATCAGTGCTCATTAAATATCTTGTTTGTCTCACAAACATCTGTTCACAACACACACCAACAGGCTCAACATGCAGCACCATGTATGATCAGATGGTATGCACAACAAAGAGTACTCCATGTGTGTGTGTGTGTGTGTGTGTGTGTGTGTGTGTGTGTGCGTGTGTGTGTGTGCGTGTGTGTGTGTGCGTGCGTGTGCGTGCTTGTGCGTGCCAGCGAGCATGTGTACATTTGCCTTTTACAAATACATGCTGCTCAAATCATCTATTATGAAAACATCATTATATTTGTCTTGAGTGTTTTCTGGGTTTCCTAGGGCGAGCGCCTAATATTGTCAGTTAAAAAGCGCTTTGTGTAACATTCCCATCAACACCAGGGCTGACAAAATGCATCCTGTCTGCATGAACTGCAGGACGGGGCTGGGCTTAGGACAAGGCTGGGCTTAGGACGAGGCTGGGCTGAGGGGATGAGGCTGGGCTTAGGGGCTGAGGTTGAGGCTGTGTTTAGGGGCTTAGGAAAAGGCTGGGCTTAGGGGCTGAGGACGAGGCTGGGCTTAGGACAAGGCTGGGTTTAGGGGCTGAGGACGAGGCTGGGCTGAGGGGCTGAGGACGAGGCTGGGTTTAGGGGCTGAGGATGAGGCTGGTCTTAGGACAAGGCTGGGTTTAGGGGCTGAGGACGAGGCTGGGCTGAGGACAAGGCTGGGTATAGGGGCTGAGGACGAGGCTGGGCTGAGGACGAGGCTGGGCTGAGGCCTACTCTCCACACTAACGACAGAGAGAGAGCTGAAAGTAGAGCCACCTATGGTAGACGTCTATAGGCTGCTGGAACAGAGGATTAAAAGCACACTTCAGAAAAACATGTTTTCGGTCTTATTCATTAAATTTACCATTGTGGGTCTGTTTCTGGTTTGTTTGGGTGTATTTGGGTATTTGGTTTGTTTGCCTTATGCGACGAGGGGAACAGCAAACGGGCACGGCAAATTGAATTATGGGATGTGAGTGAACAAGCACCAGCATTCCCAGAGCGACAGACAAACAACATGAAGGGGGACCCTGTGGCTTTGGAAGTGTTCATCTCCAGTCCTCTTCCATCATCATCATCATCATCACTCTCACTGCGACGCTAACACTTCATACAAAGGGAAGCATTCACATTAGTTAATGCAGATATAAGATATAACATTAGATATGAGCAGATATAACATTAGTTAATGCAGATATAAGATATAACATTAGATATGAGCAGACATAACATTAGTTAATGTATATAAGATATAACATTAGTTAATGCAGATATAAGATATAACATTAGATATAAGCAGATATAACATTAGTTAATGCAGATATAAGCATCAGTGTATATTGGGTGTATATTTTGCACTTTTTTGTTATTGCACAATTATATTATTTGTTATGTTATATGTTATCTGTTGTACAATTATTGCACATTTGGTGTTTGGAGAAACACAATTTCGATCCTCTGTATAATTACTTGCACTAATTGTATGGTAGGATTGACAATAAAGTTCACTTTGACTTTAATTATTATATAGCATTAGCATTGGGTTTATGATTAGGGTTAGGTTAAATAATGTATAAATTAATACCATAGTTAACATGAACACTATTTGAAAATTATTACTAGACCATTAGTTAACTATTTATTAACTGTTATAATGTAATCTTATTACTGCATTAACTCATTAATGAATTAATGTTAATTTTGGTTAATTAGTGTACCCTTGTTGAAAGGTGTTATCAAAAAATAGCCAAAGAAGAAA
>JAXIVH010000125.1:87673-165173 GCA_036785325.1 Urophycis tenuis
GGGGGGGGGGCAGGGGGGGGGAGAGGCTAAAACAAGAACAAATTACTATGGAAGGGTAATCACTGGCTAAAAGCCCCCCACTGAGACAAAGTGCTTTTTTGGAAAATGCTGGGAATGGCGGGAATAAAGAGATGTGAGAAATTAGTGGAACAACAGTGGTGCCACATGACAGCCATGTCCAACAAAGTGGAGCGAGGGGGGGGGAGGGGGGAGGGGGAGGAGGGGGGTGCGGTGAGTGATTGAGACAGAGTAAGGGGGGGGGAGACCGAAGGAGTGAGAAAATGAGGTGGGAGAAGTTGGGGGAGGAAGCTTTCCGTTCATTTCTGCATCATTCTCTTCTATTAGTACTCCTCTTCCGGCTGTCCAAACACCAATGAAGCCTAATAAAGCCTGGACCCACACAACAGATCACACACACACACGCACACGCACGCACGCACACGCGTGTGGACGGACGGTCCTCCGAGGGCTTGAGGGGGGTATTTCCACAAGGCTTTTAAAAATGACCTCCAAACACAGTGGTCTTCCTCTGCCAAGAGCCCAGAAACTCTAATGGAGACCATTTGGGATTTTTGGGTGATTTGGCAAACAGCCTATTTGGCTCTAGCCCTTCCATTTTCCACCAATTTTCGGAGGAACGGGCGAATAGAAATCGAAAAGGCCCTTTGTGTGTGTGTGTGTGTGTTAGTGTGTGTGTGTGTGTGTGTGTGTGTGTGTGTGTGTGTGTGTGTGTGTGTGTGTGTGTGTGTGTGCATATGTGTGTATGTGTGTATGTGTATGTGTGTCAGGCTTGCTTCCAGACAATTGCAGTCCAAAGATGGATATGCACTTTAAATGGGCATACAGCGGTGCTTAGAAAGAGACTCACTTCATACAACTCGTGTCAAAACATGTCACTATTGTGGAGCTCCGGGACGACGCTGGCTAAAGTTGGCATTGAATCCATCAGACAGTCGGTTAGGCCTGCACTGATCCTCCAATCAGATGTCACAAAGCAGTACCGGCATCAGAGTCTCACAGCATAATATGAAGTGTAGTACGTTAAAACCCAATCTGTAAAAGACAGAGGTCCGCACGACAGCAACAGAAAGGGAGAGAACAGAGAGTCTGGATGAAAGCAAAACTGAACTGCGGGTGTGTGTGTGTCTGTGTGTGCACATGAGTGAGTGGGTATGTGTGTGTGTGTGTGTGTGTGTGTGTGTGTGTGTGTGTGTGCGTACATGAGTGAGTGGGTACGTGTGTGTGTGTGCGTACATGAGTGAGTGGGTACGTGTGTGTGTGTGTGTGTGTGTGTGTGTGTGTGTGTGTGTGTGTGTGTGTGTGTGTGTGTGTGTGTGTATGTGCGTACATGAGTGAGTGGGTACGTGTGTGTGTGTGTGTGTGTGTGTGTGTGTGCGTACATGAGTGAGTGGGTACGTGTGTGTGTGTGTGTGTGTGTGTGTGTGTGCGTACATGAGTGAGTGGGTACGTGTGTGTGTGTGTGTGTGTGTGTGTGTGTGTGCCTGTAATCGTTGTTCTCAGCAGCAGCCCTTCTTAATTGCTGCATTAACTATTGAGGGGAATCACTGCAGGAGAGGCTGTCGGCAGCATTAATGTTTAACATGAAGGAAACAAAACTTAGCCACCGAACCAGAGCCTGCGCCTTCACTCCATTAGCTGTGGACGTGCTATCAGCAGCAAACACACAGCGCTCTGCGCTGACACTAAACGAACGGCAGGGGGGAGGGACTCGGAACAGAAAGGGGAGGGAATGGGGGAGGAATGGGGGAGGGAGACCTTTATCCTACTGCTCCCGACGGCTCCATCACTCTTCCTGCAGGCGTGGCCCAGAGCTCTAATATCAGCCCAGACGAGGAGGGAAGGAGGGAGGGAAGGAAGCGAGGAAGGGGGGAGGGTAGGAAGTACAACAGAAAAAAATAAGTACAACAGAATAAAAGCAAGTTAAAAAAAAAAAAAGTGGAACACCCAAAAAGCAGTGTTTGGCCTTCCAGGCTGCAGCCAGCACCATCCTGCCTGTCCACTGGGCCCAACACACCACCTGCTGCAGTCAGCAGTCCAGACCGGTTCCCTCCTCCACATGGACCGGTCCGCTCCTCCACATGGACCGGTCCTCTCCTCCACATGGACCGGTCCACTCCTCCACCTGGACCGGTCCCCTCCTCCACATGGACCGGTCCACTCCCCCACATGGACCGGTCCTCTCCTCCACATGGACCGGTCCACTCCCCCACAAGGACCGGTCCACTCCTCCACATGGACCGGTCCTCTCCCCCACATGGACCGGTCCTCTCCTCCACATGGACCGGTCCCCTCCCCCACATGGACCGCTCCTCTCCCCCACATGGACCGGTCCCCCTCCTCCACATGGACCGGTCCACTCCCCCACATGGACCGGTCCTCTCCCCAACATGGACCGGTCCTCTCCTCCACATGGACCGGTCCTCTCCTCCACATGGACCGGTCCACTCCCCCACATGGACCGCTCCTCTCCTCCACATGGACCGGTCCTCTCCTCCACATGGACCGGTCCACTCCCCCACATGGACCGGTCCACTCCTCCACATGGACCGGTCCTCTCCTCCACATGGACCGGTCCCCTCCCCCACATGGACCGCTCCTCTCCCCCACATGGACCGGTCCACTCCCCCACATGGACCGGTCCTCTCCTCCACATGGACCGGTCCACTCCCCCACATGGACCGGTCCTCTCCTCCACATGGACCGGTCCTCTCCTCCACATGGACCGGTCCACTCCTCCTTATCAAGTGCATTCAGTGCGAACACGCAAAAAAAAGCCATTCGTTGTGTTGGTCGCATGTTGGCTCCCAATGTCACGACACTTAATGCATGTGATACCCACAAGCTGTGCGGTGCATAACATGGCAATAGCTGCATTAATTAGCAGCGCTAGCTGAGCATGAGAGCAGGGGGCAGCTCCACTGCCTCCTGATGATGGAGCTACAGTCGCTTCACTCATCCTCCCCGTCCTCACAGGGTCTGCACGCCGCCTCCCGGGCGCCCCCGTGTGGCGGGGAGGACGGCGGGGCCAGAGGGGCCAGCAGGTCCACCCCGTGGTCTCAGGGCCATCGGGTCCACCCCACGGTCGTGGGGCCGGCAGGTCCACCCCACGGTCGCGGGGCCATCAGGTCCACCCCACGGTCGCGGGGCCGGCTGAAAGGGATGCTTCGCTCGGCCGCTCTTTGTCTCGCGGGGGCGGCGTCTCCGCGCGGCTGTTGTTCCTCCCCCAGCGTGCCCCACTATTAAAAGTGAATGTTCCTCTGTGTGGTGAGGAACTGTGATAAACACACACATTCAGGCCATCTCGGGGCCAAATCATCTGGCTCTGAGTCTGAAGTCAGTGATCAGAGACCGTTCTCTCAGCTGAATATTGCTTTGCTTTTCATAGCGCTTTAAGAGGTCTTTAACAAAAAAATAAGGAGGTATAAAATGAGTCAAATATATCTTTGTTCCTCTCGGTCTGGTTTTGTGGTAGGCCCTTGGTCATCACACCTCCAGCCTGCTGGTTTGATTTATTCACACCAACGGTTACTTTAAAAACACAACATTAGTCACTGGGAGGCTCCTTTGCAAGTCCATATTTCCTTTGGCTTTTACAGCCCTATGATTTATTTCAAATGTCTTTTCATATGCACAGCGATACTGTGTGTGGCAGCGAATGCCAATTTGATATTGCAGATAAATATGTTTTTTATGACAAAGGATTGTCTAAAAGAGATGTAAACTGAACTGAAGCTGTACACTTCAGAGCTGTCGTTTCATCTTTTGTTTGTCTGTTTGTTGTTTTTTCTTTTATCTATCCCAGACAAATGTGTTTACACTCAACGTAAGGTATCAGAAAATACATTGATTTGGTATTGGAACAGAAATCCTGGTATTGGCATTGAGGAACGGAGAGCAATGAAGAGAACGTCCAAGACTCCCCCATGTGCTTGTGATATCCTGAAGGCCACGGGAAAGAGCATGAGTGTTGAGTCATGGTGCTCAACTCATCACACTCAACTCCACCAGACAACGGCAGCAACTACTCCTGGTCCTCCACTGCCTCCAACACACGCCTCAAGCTGTGATCAGCATACCTGGAGGAGCCTGGCCTAGGAGGGGGCTGCGCTAGCAGGAGGCTATGCTAGGAGGGGGCTACGCTAGGAGGGGGCTACGCTAGGAGGGGGCTGCGCTAGGAGGGGGCTGCGCTAGGAGGGGGCTGCGCTAGGAGGGGGCTACGCTAGGAGGGGGCTACGCTAGGAGGGGCCTGGCCTAGGAGGGGCTACGCTAGGAGGGGGCTACGCTAGGAGGGGCTACGCTAGGAGGGGGCTACGCTAGGAGGGGGCCTGGGGTCTCGGGGGTCCGTGGTTCACGTGGATCTCATGGGCGTGGCAGTGGTCTGTGGGCGCTGTTCTCCCAGAGAGGAGAGGCAGCTCTGTCCTGACCTGGAGGCCAGCGCCTTTGAAATGGAGTTAATTATTCACAGCGCTTACCCGTGCTGCTGTAAATTGTTAATATAATCCTTCTTCGGTGAATGACGCGGACAAAAAAAGTACTTATAATAGCCGTCTTAAATGATGAATAAAAGGGATTATACTTTCAAGGGGATTCATATTTTGCGCGGCCTTGTGCAACAAAAAAAAAAAGGAGAGAACTTGTGCACAAAGACGTTCTAACAGATTGATTTTCCCTCTCGGAACACTGGAGGTTCACAGACACCTGGGGTCCGGGAACACGGCCCCGCAGCAGGTAGGAGGGAGGAACCGAGGAAACACCGGGAGGAAGCAGGGAGGCTGGCGGGGGGACAAAGGAAGCAGAAGGCAGGCCGAGCCGGGCGGACGAGCGCCGGGAAAATATGAAAGGATCCCCGGTGAAAGAATAGACGGTGAGAGAGCCACAACACCGGGGGAGAGAGAGAGAGAGAGAGAGAGAGCCACAACACCGGGGGAGAGAGAGAGAGAGAGCCACAACACCGGGGGAGAGAGAGAGAGAGAGCCACAACACCGGGGGAGAGAGCGTGGGTGCAGAGTCCCATTGTAGGATGAATAATGCAGCGAGCGTCTCTTTGGTACCGTCCCTCCTCAACCCAGTAGAAAGAGGCCGGTGCAGCGACACCAGCGGCCGCAGTACAGACCGGCTGCAGCGCCGTGGGGGTGGAGAGATGTGTCGCTGGCTGTATATTTATATAACCACACGCCGCTCCCAGGGAGAGCGAGAGGGTGGAGCGGGTGGAGCCGGTGGAGGTGCCGGTCACACAGCACAGCCCCGTCATGAGACCATGAGGTGGTGGTGGACTTCTGATTTATTCATGCCAACGCTTATTTCCAAACAAAACATGAGGTCACTTGTAGGTTCATTTGCAAGTCCATGTTTTCATTTCTTTTCTTTTTTTTTACAGCCCTGGGATTATTTTTTTATTTATCTTTAATTACTTTTTTATACACACATTCGATACTGTGCGTGGTAACGAAGACCGATTTAACTTTGCAGACAAATGCGCGTTTTATGGCAGAAGACTGTCAGAGAAGGAAATTTAAAACCTGAAAAATGTAATTGCAATTTTAATGTTCAAAAGTAATAAAATTATATTTTTTCTCCAGTTTTTATGTGACAGCGGTGGGTGGTTTGCTACGGTATATAAGCACCTACGTGGGCAGCAGGAGTACATGTGGCTTAGATCAGAGATGTTGGAGTGAATGATTTTCATCGGGAACCACTCAAAACTCATTTAAATATCATGTAGTCAAGACTTGTGATTATCAATAAACAAGTTTAAAAATATGCGGATATAATTGAGCAACCCAATCCTTTTATCACCCACAAATACAGGAAACAGAGAGCGAGTTTGCACAACAACGATAATGTGTGTGTGTGTGTGTGTGTGTGTGTGTGAAACGAGAATAAGAGAAAAAAAGAGGGTGGGATGAATAGAGAAAGAGGGAGAGAGAAGGAGGGAGCAATAGATAAAGAGAGTGGGGGGGAAACAGACAGACAGACAAGACTAGACAAACAGACAGACAGACAGACAGACAAGCAGCAAAAGGCATGTGATGGGGAAAAAATAAATAAAAATGAGTTCTTCCTCAGCCAGGGCCGTGCACACACGCACGGCAGAGGGGGAAAACATAACGCTGCATAATAAATAATAAAATACATTTTAAATAATGTTTTCCCTGGCAGAAAGTGGGTCTCCCTGCCTTTGTCAATTAAGTGGGTCCAAACGGCTATTCATTTCCAGCAGCTGAGCAGGCCGGAGTCCCTGGGAGGGAAGCAAGCTTCAATCAATTAACGCTGAGTGTGTGTGTGTGTGTGTGTGTGTGTGTGTGTGTGTGTGTGTGTGTGTGTGTGTGTGTGTGTGTGTGTATGTGTGTGTGTGTGTATGTGTGTGTCTGTGTGTGTGTGTGGGGGGGGGGGGCAGTAATTTCTTTCGGGGTAAGACGTGGACTCGGACCGGCGTGGGCGCGGTGCCCGGCCGTGCGGCGCTATGGGAACCATCAGGAGAGCAGGATCACGGCCAGACCGGACGCACACGCGTGACACACGCAGCAGGACCGGACGCACACGCGTGACACACGCAGCAGGACCGGACGCACACGCGTGACACACGCAGCAGGACCGGACGCACACGCGTGACACACGCAGCAGGACCGGACGCACACGCGTGACACACGCAGCAGGACCGGACGCACACGCGTGACACACGCAGGGTCCCTCAGACGGTCGCTCATACACCTCCCTTCAGCTCGCCGAGCCCGCGGACCGGTGCTGTGGAACACGCGTCAGCCCGCCCGGCGCCGGCACAGCCCGGGCCCCGCACAGCAGAACCCACCGGGGGTGGAACCACAGAGAGCAGCAGCTGATGGGATGTCTCTCTGCTGGGGTCTGCCTGACAGGAGGACAGTCTTCTGTTCAGACGCTGCTGCTGCTGCTGCTGCTGCTGCTGCTGCTGCTGCTGCTGCTGCTGCTGCTGCTTCAGCGTTCTCCTCTCCATCAATCATTATGTTTTTTTACCCCCCTGCTCTTTCATCCACTTTGACTTTCTCTCTCGTTTGTTTTGTGACTTTAACACGCTGCCTCAGACTTGTTGTTGGAGGCAGAAATGTAAGCAAACATTTTTAAAATTTAAGCGGAACATTCAACGGGAAGATTTAAAGCAAAGCACTAAGAGGATGCAATACCAATTATGACTTATCATTCAAACAATATTGAACAATACAAAATGACACTGCACACCTAAAAATGCACCTAAGAAATGCAAATGGTGGACAGCCACCCGGAGAACATATGGATTTCGGCCTCATTTATTTCAATTTGAGCCTTTTGGTGAGTTGCTTCCAGCACTGGGAGGGTGGAATAAATCCTTTCTTCAGACTGAATGAAACCTTCCTTTAAAGGAGGCTGGCTGGCATCAGGCTGCAGTTGGCAGGCAGGAGGAAGAAAGGACCAACATTTCAAAGAATAATTCAATGTGACCATTTATTATTGTTTGCGTTTTGCTCGCGACACAGCAGCTGCTGGAGCCAAGAGGACGACTTTAAGAGATTGGATGGTGGGAAGTGAGAGATTATGTGGTTTACTTACAATCGCTTGGCAGCGCTAATAGAAAACAAACTAGGACTTTATCACTGGCAGTCAACGGCGATCTCATAACAAGGAAGCAACCACAGCGCAGAAAGGTGCAGAAGCAGCCAAACGGTCCAATAAAGAAGGACTTTGCGTCCTGAAACAGGCAGAGTGGACCGGGTCTGGGACATTCAGGTGGCGTCTGTAATCAAGCACCCAAAAAGATCACAGCTCACGTTGGACTCAGCGTGCCAATAACATGGACGCTTCGCTAAACCGCAGCAAAGATCGCTGATAAGAATGACAAATCAAGCAGTACATGAGCTCTGTGATTAAAAGGATTGAATATCCCAGCCAGGACGCCTTGGCAAACGCTTTGAGACTTTCACCGACAAGTGGCCATTATTCCGTGGGGTGCAGAGAGCAGGCTGGCAAACGGCGCTCAACAACTTCTTTGTATTTTCACGGCACTTCCAAGTGCCGAAGTGCATTAGCTTGGAAACCATCGACCATCTGGGCTTCAACACAGAGACCCGCCAGAGGGGAAGAGAGGCGGCCGAGGGCTGGGAGACAGAGAGCCCTATGGACACAGAGCGGACACAGAGCCCTATGGACACAGAGCGGACACGGAGCCCTATGGACACAGAGCCCTATGGACACAGAGCGGACACGGAGCCCTATGGACACAGAGCGGACACGGAGCCCTATGGACACAGAGCCCTATGGACACAGAGCGGACACAGAGCCCTATGGACACAGAGCGGACACGGAGCCCTATGGACACAGAGCCCTATGGACACAGAGCCCTATGGACATAGAGCGGACACAGAGCCCTATGGACACAGAGCGGACACAGAGTGGACACAGAGCCCTTTGGACATAGAGCGGAAACAGAGCCCTATGGACATAGAGCAGACACAGAGCCCTAAGGACATAGAGCGGACACAGAGCCCTATGGACACAGAGCGGACACGGAGCCCTATGGACACAGAGCCCTATGGACACAGAGCGGACACGGAGCCTTATGGACACAGAGCCCTATGGACATAGAGCGGACACAGAGCCCTATGGACACAGAGCGGACACAGAGTGGACACAGAGCCCTATGGACATAGAGCGGAAACAGAGCCCTATGGACATAGAGCAGACACAGAGCCCTATGGACATAGAGCGGACACAGAGCGGACATGGAGCCCTATGGACATAGAGCCCTATGGACACAGAGCGGACACGGAGCCCTATGGACACAGAGCGGACACAGAGCGGACACAGAGCCCTATGGACACAGAGCGGACACAAAGCCCTATGGACACAGGGCCCTATGGACACAAAGCCCTATGGACACAGAGTCCTATGGACCAGAACCCTATGGACACAGGGCCCTATGGACACAGGGCCCTATGGACACATGTGCTCCTCCAACACCTTTAAGGAATGCGTGAGTAAATGACGCAGAGGTCCATCTAGACGTCTGGGTCTCGTCTCAGGCCTCCTGTCTGGACTCCAGCCCTCAGTGAGTCTGAGGCTCAGGAGACTGCGGCCCTTCTGAGAGGAACCAAGAACAATAACAACAACAAACGAAATAAAAGAGAACCGAAAAAAATCCAAAGAAAGAAAGAACAAAAGAACAAAAGAAACCAACAAAGACAGAACAAAGACGCACGGAGAGAAAAAGAAAGGATAAAATACGATTCGACGCCACATACAGTCCACCATCTCCTCTGCACGCCTCCAGTCTCTGGCTCGCACCCGAGTCGAAGTCTCCGCCCGGCCAGCGTTACCGTCAGCCCGTCTCCCCCCAGCAGGGGGCCGCCACCAGACCACAGACCCCCGGGCCTGGGCCGCGGAGCACCAGGCTGCCATGGCATGTTCCAGAACGTTGGGACTCTGAATCCAACATTACCCACATTCTGGGACCCTCTCTCTCTCTCTTACCGCGGGAAAGCACAATCTGCTGATGGCGTCTCAGCCCCACCCCATGGTGAGCTTTTAATTTCATTTTTACTGCATTGCTGGTCACAGCCATAGTCCCAGAGTATTAATGAGCTCGGCCAATATAAATGTAATCACGCCTGAGGAGCAATTACAAATGTAATTGAGCATCTAAACAGAATATTAAAATGGCGTAAAACCGGTACTCCAATTTAGAAGACACTTAAAAAGCCAAATCCTAGCGCATAAAACAAACACTTTATCACCGCAGACTTTTTAAAGGAGGTTTGCAATGGACTGAATCCCACTCAGAGTTGTTCCAGAACGCCATATGAACAGCCATTAACTTTGATATCGCTGGCAATTATTTGTCTTTCTTTAGCTCAAAACTGAGCAATTAATATACGTTCCAACGAGACAGACCCTGCAGACGATTGGAAGGAAGCGATTCCTGCAAGACGCTGTGCTGGGACTGGATTCCTTTCTCTCCATCCATCTGCGTACGGGCACATTAAATACATAATGCACAACACTAAATACATAATGTAAACCATTAAATACATAATGTAAAACACACGCTGTCACTTCAGGCCTTGAATCTACTGCAGAACCTCAACACGCAAACCGGAGCACGAAATGCAATCAGAAAAGTTAGCCGCCACAGAAAAACTTGTATTTGGGAAGATAAAGACAAAGTAGGGTAATATAAAAAGGGGCCCCCCGCCACCACGGCCCACCCAACCCACAGCCCACGGTTCCCTCTGCTCGTCAGAAAACACCAAAGCAAGGTGAGTGAGGAGTCAGAGGAGCAGCAGGGACAGATGACAGAGTTCACAGGAGTCTTTGTGGGTATTGACTTGTGGATCGGCGGTCGGCCCGTGACAGCTTGCCTTCCTGTCTAAGGGCAATAACAAGAGAAGAAGGGCTTTCAGAGAGACAGAGCAGGGAGACCAAGAGCCACACACACACACACACACACACACACACACACACTACACACACACACACTACACACACACACACTACACACACACACTACACACACACACACTACACACACACACACTACACACACACACACACACTACACACACACTACAGACACACTACAGACACACACACTACACACACAGATCCACAGGCCCTAAGAGAGCCCTGGGGGGAGGTTAGCACTCCTCTAAACTCCTGTGTCTCTGCTGCCCTCTGCTCCCTGCAGCAGCTCCTCATCTCCATGTAGCCATTAGCCAGCAGCTGTGTTCCTCACGCAACACACACACCCCTCTCTCCTGCGCATCAACACCCGGGGTCTGCGCTGGTGTGCCCGGCTCTCCGCCCACGTGGACCCCCGGCGGCCTGCTGTGAGGCAGTCGCACGCGGCACACACGTACACACGTGTGCACACAAGCGCACGCACACACACACGCTTACACACACACACACACACACGCATATGTGGCACAGAAACGCACACACACAGACGTACACACATGTGCACAGAAACACGGGCAGACACACACATGCACACGCAAAAGCCTGGAGTAGAGGTTATGATGAGAAAGTATGAGAGTGTTTTTTTCGCGGGCACACACTCAAGGAAAGGTGGGCTTCAAAGGCTTTTCTGTTTTTCATAACCTTCAGCGTGGAGACGATACATAATCAGTGTCTCCCAAGTACCCGACTCAAACAGGAATTTATTTTATTCTCCTTGTTCACGCGTTCCCTGCTCAGATGGCCGGTGTTGTGAGACGGGTCCACTTTAGTCTCAGCCCAGGGCGAACAGAACCCAGTCTCTGGGAAGGACACGCAGGGAAACAAACAGCACGCACACGCCACACTTGTGGATTATTTAGAGAGTTTTGTTATCACGGCCTGCACAAGGTTGATGGCAGACAGAGATAGCCGGTTCGTTTCTCGATGGAAACTAAAGGAGCTTGTGGAAGCACCAAAACTTGATCAGTGCTAAACACAAGGCAAGACGCATTACAAACAAAGCAACACTAAAAAATACAGCGCGTGATATCAGCAGGGAGAAGAAGCTAAGCTGCAGATCACTCTTAGCTTACCGACGTCAGCAAAGTCCACAGTGGTACAAAAACAAAGGGGTACACCTGGCTAACAAACTCTCACACAGTTTCAGCAACTTCATCATCAGAACTTGTTCATGACCGCCAACAGACTTTAGCTGCCCGTCCCCCAATACAACATGGCCGACAGCAGCTCATCAACAGCTGTGTTTACATTGGACACGGGCATTATGCGTAGCGTAGCATAGTGAACAGCCCCGGCCCCGGGCCCGGAGTGTCTCCCAGCCGATGATGCCGTGTGCTGTGTGGATTAAGTACAGGCCGGAAGCCCTGCGTTTGGAGCTTGATGTAACTATAGCAGAGCGTAAGTAGGCTACACTGAAGTGAATGGAGCCCAGCTCCCCTTCAGGGAACGCAGTGAGTAACCACGTATCCAGCATAACAAATAAATCAACCATCACAATGAACCTCAGCACAGACCTCGGGAGATGCCTCCGTACCACTGTTTATCGATCTCTCTGCTCGCGTGTGTGTGTGTGTGTGTGTGTGTGTGTGTGTGTGTGTGTGTGTGTGTGTGTGTGTGTGTGTGTGTGTGTGTGTGTGTGTGTGTGTGTGTGTGTGTGTGTGTGTGTGTGTGTGTGTGTGTGTGTGTGTGTGTGTGTGTGTGTGTGTGTGTGTGCGCGTGTGTGTCTGTCTGTCTACGTGCCCATGTACCAGAACACATTTATTTTGCCGCTTACTTATTTGTTGGCACGAGGTGCTTTCTCTCTTGGGCGTTTGAGAAATGTAACGGTCTGAGTTTTAAATTGAAGACCCAATCAGGGGCGACACTGGGAGGCGTTGCGGGGCAAAAAGCAGCTTGATTTGAAAAAGGCCGGCAAGCCCTGCTGATGAGAAGGATATTGAATTTCTATTAGCACACACACACCTGCATTTACATATAGCCTACATTACCATGCCTGGGTAAGCAATTTAACACTCCAATTCAAACAGCTGCTCTGAGTTATTTACATAACTTAATGGGGGAAATTAATATTCTATTGAAGTTTTTACAACATGTTTTTGTCCCGACATTCCTCTCCTTTTTTTTGGGGGGGGGGGGGGGGGGGGGTTGAAATCAAGTGGAAATAAAGGCAGAGCGGTGTGGTCCTGGCCACAGGTTGGCCCATCTCATTTGGGGGTCCCAGGAGAAATTAGGGGTTCTGCCTGTTTTGCCTAAACATAAACAGCAGGTGAGTGACAGCCCGGCCCTCCATGCAGCTGCACCGCTTGCTCCGGTGTCAGGGGCACTCACCGTCCCCCAGACACCGGGCCGGGCCGCAGTCAGCGGGCTCTGGCACCAGAACTGGGCCAAGAGCTCGCGGCTAAAAGGTGGCCGTTGGTGCTGGTCAAAGGCTGCCGTCCAGAGAACAGGAGGAGGAGGGGAACAAAGGACAGAGGCTCTGTACGCCACCGCCACACTGGAGCGCACACACAAACGGGATGAAAATACATTTGGTTTTGTCGGTACAGAACAAAGAACAGCGACTCAGAAGGGAAGCTACCGTTGGTGTAATCAACGCGTATAAATGTATAGGTGCTACACGGGTTCATTTGGTGTCACTCACAGCGTTCCCAGGGTAACAGATCACAGACTTCCTGTGCCTGCCGTGCGGAGCCGCTCCACGCAGGCCGTGCTAACGATGCGTGCGAAAAGGAAACAGGGGAACTGGATCTCCTTAAAGGAGCTGGGGCGGATCGGGTGTCATTTTAATGTTTCCTGGGGACCGAGGGAGCCGGTGCACAGCGGGGTCGAGCGACGTGACCCCGCCAGCCACAGGGGGCCAGAGGGGGCCAGAGGGGGCCAGAGGAGGCAGCAGGACGGCAGCAGGAGGTGCAACACCTGCGTGCACCTGACACATAACTCACACATCCAGCAAAATGACTTCACCTTAGAAACCTTTTAACATTGCAGCGTGAGTGTGTGTGTGTGTGTGTGTGTGCGTGTGCACGTGTCCAGCCAGGCACACACACACCTATATCTATAGATATCTATCTATGTATATATATATATATATATATATATATATATATATATATATATCATTATATACAGTATATACATATATATCTACAGTATACTGTATGTATACTGTAGATATATATGTATATACTGTATATAATGATATGGTAGCCCTAAAAGGGGGAACACACATGGCCTTGACAGGTAATGAGCTGCGAGGGCCTTTTAGTTTCTTCTCACCGCCTGCACATTCACAAGCCGGCTCAATCAGCACATGAACCGGAGACAGAGCCCCCCGGCCCCCGCCAGGTACAGGTGAGTCATGGACCGGGACACAAGGCCCCTCAGCCCCCACCAGGTACAGGTGAGTGATGGCGTCTCCAGGCTGGACGGGCCGCCATGGGCCGTCTGAGGACAGCACAGCAGGGAGCTTGTTACGCACAACCGTTTCAGCCCCGTCTCCTTTGTCCCCCTGCCCCCCTCGCCATCAGGCTGTCGTCTACAGCATCACTCCCCCCCCATCCTCCACTCCACCCACCCCCTGTCCTCCACCCACCACCACCACCACCACCCCCCTTTGGGCTGCATCGCCCCCCTCTGTACCGCACCGCCCTCACACCACCTCCTCTTCCACAACTCCCAACCAGCCTTCCTCCATTAGAAGCATTACTGAACTGTGACTGAGTCATTTCAATATCGCCTCAGGTTGCAACACACAGTGCTTAATTAGCTCGTTAAGTAGGGAGGCAATTACAGAAATTCATTTCTCCTCCCCCCCTCCCCCCCCCCCTCCCTCCCTCCATCCAGTGGTGGTCCCCGCAGTACAGCCAGGTGTCGGCCATCACGCCGCCGCGAGAGGGGTGATGGGATTTCAAGATGGGAAGGAGGGGGGTGAGGTGGGGGGAGGCGCTGGTGCACTCACACACCCAGAGCATCTGCTTGTCATCACTGCAAGTCTACCATACCCACACACCAGCAGAGGCAGGCATAACACACCACACATGTACACCGTACATCACACACACACACACACACACACACACACAGCGGCCCCCCTCCTACGCATACACACATTCAATCACGGCGCTAGGTAGTCCAACAGGGACGGCTCCATTCTTCAGAGGCCAGGTTAACTACAACCATTAGTCTTGCTTTGCTGCCTAATTGGTCTGCAGGAGGAACGAGGACTGTTGTCCACCCTGACGGAGCGCCCCCACCCTGCCAGTGGCACCACTCACCAGCCAGTCGGACTGTCTAACAAGAGCCTTTAAGGGTGGTCTTAAATAAACAAGCATATTGCACAAGGCCCCAAAGTCCACTAACGAGTTGCCTGGGTTGCCAATTAATAACAAGCCAGGAAGACGTGAGCTGGCACTCATTCTAAATGGGACCGGACAAGTAAACAAGAAATTGGCACAAAGCTACGACTTACGCGAGTACACAAAAAGTATTGTTTGGCAAACTACACAAGCGTCCAAAAAGAAAAAACAAAGGCATTAGCATAGCGAGGGTTCCAGCAGGCGCCAGCCCTCCAAACCAGCCCTCAGAACCAGCCCTCCAAACCAGCCCTCAGAACCAGCCCTCAGAACCAGCCCTCAGAACCAGCCCTTCAAACCAGCCCTTCAAACCAGCCCTCAGAACCAGCCCTCAGAACCAGCCCTCCAACGGGCCGGTGACTGGACTCAAACGAGCCTCCAGAGGCCCGCGGTGCCGTGCGGCCCACAAATCAGCACCACGACGGACGGCGAGACGTCACACACGCCCGAAGACGGCCGGTGCTCCGGCGCTGACGCACAGCGCCGTTAGAGACTGTTAGAGAACCCCCCCGGGTCCCGGGTCCCGGTTCTCGGGTCTCGGGTCTCGGGTCCTGGAGAACCTCCACTCATCCGTAACGCGGCCAGACGTACGAGAACCCGGCCCACGGAGACGCAGCAAGCGGAGCGGGAGGCCGGTCCCGGGCGCCATGCGGGCGCCACGGCACCAGTAATGGGTGGTCCCCGCTGCGTCCGCGAGTCCGGCGTAAACAAGAGGCGAGCGCGGCGCCGCCCATCGGTCTTACCTTCTCCTGGAGCCCGCCGCTCCGCCACACACGCAACGAGTCACGCTCAGGTCTGGAGGCCCTTTTATTTGTCAATTAGACCGAGTGGCAAACACTTTGCCCAGATGTTTCTTCTGGAAAAAATGGCTCTAAAATGAGCCTTGTGTCGTTAAGTGCGGGCAGAAGGGAGGAAAGGGGGGGGGGGGGGGGGGAAGGGGGGAATAGTTAACATTAGAATCATGGACGGCTAACGGGTTCCGGTGACGTTTAATATCAGTCCCCGAGCTGCACTGAGTGTTGGCTGTATTCACAAAATCCCTTTCAGACTCAAAATGTCAGGCTTGTCACTTTGCATTTCCTCATCCCCGCGCAGTCCCACACGGCGGCCTGTCGTGTGACAGCTCCCCGACACCCGGCGCTCCGCAGCCACCGCTCGCCGCGTCGCGCACGGAGAACATTGTCCGACACGAAGCGCCCGGTCAATGGGCGGCGCAGACAAAGGCGCGGGGCTGACAATGCTGTCTGGCTGAGGTGAGCAGGCCACAATGGGCCCCGAGCACAAACGTACACACAGGGCGGCACAATGGCCCCAACATGGCGCTCGCTCTGCCAGAAAGAGAACGGGGGAGCTTTTCTATGGAGCCACTTGCGGAGCGGCCCAGTGGGGGGCAGAGGGGCAGTGTGGGGCAACGCGGGGCAGCGGGGGGCAGCGCGGGGTCTGGCGGGGTCTGGCGGGGTGAGTGTGCACACACTGGTCTCCCCAGGTCTGGCGTTTGGGCCGGGTCGGGTCAAAGAGGTCATGCATTCACTGTTTCTGTAACCCACATTGTTGGTGGATTAAGCACATCACAATGCCGCTGAAGGAAAGACGCGGCGGTCCCAGCCAGCGCTGGGCGTCCACGTCTGTCTCCACGTGGCCGTTCCTCCTGAAGCGCCAGACGCCATCAGACTGACAACCATGCGGTGTTTGTCCCGCGTGCTTCCCATAGGACCGCTGATCAGGGCCACGCCCCTCCCCGCCTCCATCGGCGGGGTCATCGGGGTCATATCTCGAGAGCCCGCCTGACATTTTTCAAGCTACAAATAAAAGTAAAGGTTGGGGTAATTTTTAGCCAAGTGAAAAGTACACACATATCTGGGCACATTTTATCACATTTGAAGGCAGTTAGCCTTTCATCACGCCCCAGCCCTGGGTCCAAACAAAGGCTCCAGGCTCCGAGATGACACCTCTCTCCTGTGGGACTGCCAGCCCTGAAACAGCACTTTTAGGGTCAGCACCAGCGGAAACTTTGCATTTCTGCCATAAACTTTTCTGACTAAGGCTTTTTTCTGAACTGCACCTTCAGGGAATGCGAGTCCCTCACCGAGGACTCAAGACCCAGTTTCCCTTTGCAGGCTTCTCCTTCCAGTCTCCTCCGCGCGAGGTAAACAAAAGACAGCTCTTCTCTGCTTCTCATGTGTGTGTGTGTGAGTGCATATGTGTGAACATGAGGTGTGCGTGTGTGTGTGTACATGAGTGTGTGCGGCGCTGTGTGTGTGTGTGTATATGTCCGTGTGTGTACATGTGTGTGTGTGTCCGTGTGTGTATGTGTGAGTGTGTGTGTGGGTGTGGGTGTCGGTGTGTGCGTGTGTGTGTGTATGTGAGCATGTGTGTGTACATGTGTGTGCGTGTGTGAGTGTGATCACGTGCGTGTGCATGTGTGCATTGTGTGTGCCCTGAGTGTGTGTGTGTGCCGTGGGGTCAGGGGGGGTCAGGGGGGGTCAGGGGGGTCAGGGGGGTCGGTGGGGGGGGGCTGCAGCGAGACGCGGCGGTGGCGCTGAGCGGCTCAGTGTCACTGCTCCTCACACCGTGGCGGCCTGACGCGCCTCAGACTCCGCCCCCCCGCGTTAAGTCCCTTGTTGTGGGGCAGGTGGAGGACGCGGCGGCGGCGGCGGATTGAAAGGGAGCGGGGGCAGCAGGACGGTCATGAATAGACCAGCGGGTCTGGGGACAAGGGGACCGGGGGAGACCCCTCCCCACTCCCACCCGGCCCAGTTCCTGTCTGCTTTGATCACAGAGGTTTAGATCTGTTAGCACCACACACACACACACACACACACACACACAGTCACACACGCACACACACACACACACACACACACACACACACACACACACACACACACACACATAGACACACACACACACACACACACACACACAGACACACACACACACACACACACACACACACACACACACACACACACACACACAGTCACACATACACACAGACAGAGACACACACACACACACACAGTCACACACACACACACACACACACATACATACACACACACACACACAAAGACACACACACACACAGTCAGACAGTCACACACACACACACACACACACACACACACACACACACACCCCGCCCCCCGGCCCAGCGTCTGTCTGGCCCACGGTGTGAAGCACCACATTAAGTATCCAACGTTGCTCCTTTTTTTAATATAAATCCAATAAATAAACTTGGTTAATAGCCGCCCGACGACACACGGTTTAACGAGCACGGCAAACCCAGCAGCGAGCAGAACCGCAAACACAATCAAGTCCTGCAGCGGGCGGAGCCTGAACCCCACACACCTGCCCAGCGGCCCGGACCCCCCGTCTTCTGAGGGGAGGAAGGCCGTCAAGCCCGCTCAGGAGACTTCAGACGGCGGTGACCGTGACCTCGGCCCCCTGGGGGGTCAGGGGGTGGGATCCTGTCTCCTCTGGAGGCACGGAGAGGAAACAGTCACAGGGAGGCACGGTGAGAGGCTGACCAGAGGGGTCCGCCCCTCGCTAATCGGGGTGACTCCCACACCCAGGGCCCGGAAGGCCAGTGGGCCGCGGCGACCCCATGCGCCCCCAATGACCCCCGGGGTAACTCAGCCCCTCTCCACCACGGCCACGGGGGCGAGGCCTCGCAGCCACGGCAACAGCTTAGTAACAGGGGGGAGATGAGGGGGGAGATGAGGGGGGAGATGAGGAGGGGAGATGAGGGGGGAGATGAGGGGGGAGATGAGGGGGGAGGTGAGGGGGGAGGTGAGGGAGTGTGGGAGGAGGATCAAGGAAGGGAAGCACTGAGGGTGAGGGAGGACGGGGGGGGGGGAGGGGTGGAAAGGAAGTGAGGATCAAAGGAGAGGAACCACTGACCCGTCTCACTCTCCTCCTCTGTGACCCCGTGATCACAGACAGGAACACGAGGGGAACTGAGGACAGGGGAGGAAAAAGAGAAAACATTCCTTTATCCCCAACTATCCTTTAACATATTCCTCTCTCCCCATTATGGTCCAGGAGATGGCGGGGGAGATATTTCATGGGAACCACAATGACTTTCCTTTCAATACACGACGTGCCGGGCAGATGACACAGGGAGGATGAACGGACCACCAAGGTCAGACAGAAGCTCTCCTGGAGCTCAGGGTGGGAGAGGTGAGGGGAAATAACGAGGACGATGGGTGGGGGGGGGGGGGGGGGGCGTAGAGACAGACCCACCGTAGAACACAACGCCAGAAATGGAAAGGAGTCATCCACTTAGGATGATGGGCTTCTGTGATTTTCTTGAGGATACTTAACGAAGCTCTTCTGCTCGTTTGGATCAAACGGCACGTATTTAAATAGAACAGCACAGGGAAACGGAGAGAATCAAAACCTCCATTTCTAACAGATTTCAAAAGGCGGCATTGTGTGTGTGTGTGTGAGACTGTGTGTGTGTGTGTGTCTGTGTGTGTGTGTGTGTGTGTGTGTGTGTGTGTGTGTGTGTCTGTGTGTGTGTGGATAATCCAAATGCCAGTGTAAAACCGGGCAACAATGGCCACTGTGCAGTGGAGCCTGCGGTGGGAGAGTTTCTGTACAGAGATGAGCTCTCTGAGATGACCGCTCGCACTTCTCATTCTGACTCCCTTATCCAGGCCCCGGGGGCTCTGTGTGTGTGTGTGTATCTGTGTCTATGTATCTGTATCTGTATCTGTGTGTGTGTGTGTGTGTGTGTGTGTGTCCGTCTCCCCTCCATATCTAATCTACTAGACAGTCACAATCCTCTGAGTGGTCTCTTGCACCAGCAGATGGAAGCACACTGGGCCATGATGAGGCCCGATGGGACCAGAGTGGGGGACCTGCTGCTTACTGTGGGCCGCGAACCCACCAAGGACTGGCACCACCGGGGAGCCCTACCCACACACACACACACACACACAGGCACGCACACACACACACACACACGGGCACGCACACACACACACACACACACACACACACACACACACACACACACACACACACACACACACACACACACACACACACACACACACACACACACACACACACACACACACACACACACACACACACACACACACACACACGCACACGCCACGCCACCTTAGCCAGACCAACACAATGAGTCCAAGCTGCAGTGACTTGAAGCCCTGTAAGACGGTGGGATCATCAGTGTGTGTCTCCAGTGCCAGCCACAGGGCAGAGCGTGAAGCCCTGGCGTGCAGCATGTGCACCAGGACGTCCCCCTTCCCTGTTTTACACAAAGCGATGATTGATTCGGAACATGACCTTCACGGGACACATTCAATCACTCACCAAAACGCATGGAAATACAAATGGGAATTTAGGTCACCAAGGTACCGAACGTGCACATAAACAATCATTTCTGGTGGATTATGTGCAGCTGATGAGCGCAGTCCTGGGGCTGTGGATGTAAATATCTAACTATCCATCAGTGGGAAGTCAATGTGTCCCAGCTCTCCACGACCCATCTGTCAATGATGTCACATCTGCATCTTCCTGCTGTCAATCCAGGCAGTGTGTGTCTCTGCATCGCATAGGAGGTGTGCTGTTTAACAAACATTAATACACATTTATGTGTTTATTGATTATTATCTAGTTTTATGATGTGTACATTGTGTTAGTGATTTGGCCATAGTCTGTTTTGTCACTGATGTGTTTCTTTATTGCCTTGATATTTGCGTAACCCTAACCCTAACTCTCGGCTCACTCTCAGCTCACTCTCAGCTCACTCTCAGCTCACTCTCAGCTCACTCTCAGTGCTGCACGAGGCCGGGAGCCCACCTCGGGGAGCAGAGTGGGCACCTTTTTATCCCGGTGTTAGAAAGAAAACTTTGATCAAAGTTATTTCTCCTCATCCATCTCTGACTCTCGCGGCCGCTCATAAATCACGCCGCCGGTGCCAGCTGTCAGCCTCCTGTCCCGCGGCAGCGCGTCCCGGGGACTCGCTGCCCTCGCCGCCTGGAGCCAAGAACACACGCCCGGCTTCACCGCCGTGAAACCCCGTGATACCACGTCCACCCGGCCCCGGGCTGCGTGAGAGGTACCGGGCCTCCGAGGTACCGGGCCGGCCTGAGAGGTGCCGGGCCTCCGAGGTACCGGCCTGCCTCAGAGGTACCGGGCCTCAGAGGTACCGACGTGCCTCAGAGGTACCGGGCCGGTCTGCCTCAGAGGTACCGGGCCTCAGAGGTACCGGGCCTCAGAGGTACCGGCCTGCCTCAGAGGTACCGGGCTGCCTCAGAAGTACCGGGCCTCAGAGGTACCGGCGTGCCTCATAGGTACTGGGCCTCAGAGGTACCGGGCCTCAGAGGTACCGGGCCTCAGAGGTACCGGGCTGCCTGAGAGGTGCCGGGCCGGCCTCAGAGGTACCGGGCCGGTCTGCCTCAGAGGTACCGGCCTACCTCAGAGGTACCGATGTGCCTCAGAGGTACCGGGCCTCAGAGGTACCAACGTGCCTCAGAGGTACCGGGCCGGTCTGCCTCAGAGGTACCGGCCTACCTCATAGGTACCGGGCCTCAGAGGTACCGGGCTGCCTCATAGGTACCGGGCCTCAGAGGTACCGGGCCGCTGCAGAACCACCGGGACACGCTCTTCTGGCATCTGTGAAAAGGGGAAATTGTGCGTTGCGCTCCAATTGCTGGCCTGAACTTTATGACTAACGATTGTCAAACCGAATGACTAATTCAGTACAAGGAATCGGAATGAATCACTTTGGCTTGATAATCGCTCGTCGTAAAGTTCACACAAGCGATTTAAGCGTGGCGCCTCAATGTGCAATTTCCATTTTCCCTGACAAAAAAGGATCCAAACCTGACTGACTACCACCAGAGCCCAGCGGTGAGATGCTGTCGTCATTCTAACTATGCTAACAACGTACGCTCAATTCCCACATAACTCCTGTTTGACACACAGCTAAAGTACAACTCAACCTATTAAAAGGACTTTCTATGCATATATATATATATATATATATATATATATATATATATATATATATAGAGAGCGAGAGCGAGAGAGAGAGAGAGAGAGAGAGAGAGAGGGCACACTCTTTAAAGAACGCCCAAGTCTGGTTGACAAAAAATGAGACAAACCTTTTTAGCACGGAGGCCTCTCGTGGACCCGAGTCATAAAATTATTTGCTTGGCTGTGCTGAGTTCTGCCAGAGTGGTTCTGCGATGCTAATAAACTCCATTGGCGCCTGGCAGGTAATAGCGTGCTGGCGTAACTTTTCTACCTGGGCTCAGCACAGCTCAATCAGCCCCCGCTGCAGGCCCGGCCGCTACGAGTCCCCTCAGCGCCAAATCAGCAACTTCCCAGCGCCGCGTGTTAGCGGGCCGCGCGTGCTAGCGTGCGTGTTAGCGGGCCGCGCGTGCTAGCGTGCGTGTTAGCGGGCCGCGCGTGCTAGCGTGTGAGCTAACACCGCGCAAGCTAGCGACGGTATGTCAGGGATGGGTGATGGGATGAGCAGGCGGCAGAGGGCGAGAGCGAGAGTATACGTGTGTGCATGCACACACACACACACACACACACAGAGGAAGACACATAGACACACACACGAACAGTCTAATATCAGTTTGGTCCCTGGTTCCCTTTAAGAGACACCAGAGACATGAGGGGGGAATAAATACTCTGCTTTATTACGGAGAGGAAGACGCAGAAGACAGCAGAGAGGAACGGGGGAGAGGAGGGGAGGCAGCGGGGGGGAAAGCCACACGGCCCCCCCCGACCCACCCGCCGCCCGCACTCCACCGCCGGGACCCTCGCCCCGCCCGGCTCCGCCGCCGCCGCCGCGACCCAAACAGGAGCGTGAAGGTAGCCCTGGCCCCGCCCGGGGCTCTGCGGGCCGGACCCTCCTCCCCTTATCTCCATGGCTGCAGACCCGGCGCTCCCAGCATGCACTGCTTTGTTGGTTTCACCGGCGGGGATCCCGCCATCGCCGCGGTCATCGCCACGCCAGCCGCGACACGGTGAACCCGGCAGATGGCGAGGAGGAGCCGGGCTGAAGCCACTTCCACCACCAAAATTATTAGTTTCACACGGCCGTGAGTATTAACAAATGCACAGAGATCTAATTAAAGAGCGCAGAGGAAGAGATCCCTCTCCCCTTCTCTCCTCCGCTGTCTTAATGCTTTCTCAAGCAGTTCCCCAAATTACCCCCAGATCAGCAAGCCTCTCACACTGCTCTGCTGTGGTGTGCAAACATCAGCAGACGGCCTGGAGCGAGGCCTTCTGCGCCGGCCCCCCACGGTCCCACCCCGCGGTCCCACCCTGCGGCCCGCCCCCCCGCGGCCCGCCCCATGGTCCCATCACGTGGTCCCAGCCAGCGGCCGCCCCGAGGTCTCGCCCCACGGCCCGCCCTGCGGCCCCACCCCACGGTCTCACCCCACGACCCCATCACGTGCCCCCCCCCCCCCCCCGTGGCCCCACCCCACGGTCTCACCACACGGCCCCATCACGTGGCCCCTCCCCCGCGGCCCCATCACGCCGTCCACCCTGCGGTCCCATCACGTGGTCCCGCCCCACGGCCCCACCCGCAGCCCCATCACGCCGTCCACCCCGCGGTCCCATCACGATGGTCTGAAATACGTTAGACGCATCACACTGAACATTCTCCATTTAACACCAGACTGCATCACCGGGCCGAGGCAAGGGGCCGGTGGAAAGGTCTGTAAAAGGTGTACCTGTGTGGCGTGGTGGTTTGTGGAACCAATCAGCAGAAACAAACCTCCGCGGGGTAAACACCTGGGTCAATCCTAAAGCTGGCTTAACAGAGACGTGGTCAGAGCCGGTGGTATGAAGCACTGGGAAGGGCCTGTGGAAACATGGCTTATGAACTTAGGTGTGCCCTCTCTCTCCTGCCCTCTCTCTCTCTCTCCATCTCTCTCCCTCTCCCTCCCTCTCCCTCTGTCTCCCTCTAATTGAGGCCTTGTAATCCAGTACCTGTTGAAATAGGGACAGACTGGTGGATGAGGTCACCTCTGTCGTGGTGTTGAAACCATATATTGTGGTGTGGAAGAGAAAATGTAAATGCTTCTGATGTGAGTTCTGTGTTAATGGCTCTCAAAGGGTTTAATATATAACCGTCCTCATGGCCACCGGCCAGCAGGATTCAAAAGGGAATTTTAAATATAGAAGTTGTTTTTCTTTTTTCCTTTTTAACCGTTGACATTTCCATAAGGCTCAAGGTGTGCGTGTGTGTGTGTGTGTGCGTGTGCGTCTGTGTGTATGTGTGCGTTTCCTAGCCCCGTGCTCAATGTGAACCGCAGTGTGTGGCATGCCGTGTGTGTGTGTGTGTGTGTGTGTGTGTGTGTGTGTGTGTGTGTGTGTGTCTCTCCAGAGGCATCTAGTTTCCTCTCCAATAATACTTGTGTCACACTGACAGGATAACAAGACCAGTAGGGATGAACAGCTCACTGCCTGTCTGCCTTTTCCTTTTTTATCTTCTTCCCTGACCTCGTCCCTTCGATCTCTATAACCTAATTCTCCAAAGTTAAAATCCCCTCCACCTCCCCCTCCTCCTCAGACATCCACCTTTCTTCTCTGTAGAACACCACCCTCTCGGTAAGTAGACTGATATTCTCACGATGACTGTGAGAAACTGGGAATCAGGTACAGTCCAGCCTGTGTGTGTGTGTGTGTGTGTGTGTGTGTGTGTGTGTGCATACAGGTGTGTGTGTGTGTGTGTGTGTGTGTGTGTGTGTGTGTGTGTGTGTGTGTGTGTGTGTGTGTGTGTGTGTGTGTGTGTGTGCGTGTGTGTGCCTGTGTGTGTGTGTGTGTGTGTGCGCGCCAAGCCCTAGTAATCGCACCCTTCTCTGGCCCGGCTCCGGCAGACAGGGGATACCTGAACAGATAACCAGGGAGGAGGGAAGGATTAACGGAAGATGGTGGAGATAGTGGCGCCGGGCGGCGCGCTGCGCGGAGGTCAAACAGCGCCGGGTTTCCTTCGTACCGCCGGGCCGTCATCCGGCCAGACGGCGGACAAGGAGCCGCTTGTTGTCCAGTGGACGCTTCGCTTTGTTCCAGGAACCCCAGCTCAGATAAGAACCAGGGTGCACTGCTGCAGCGGGGTTTAGAGACACGGCGTACAAGACGCCGGGGGGGGGGGCTCTGCAACGGAGCTCTGTCCTCGCTAACTGGCTGTGCGACTATGTGACGCCAGCTAGCGTAGCGTAGCCTAGCGTAGCACAGCCTAGCGTAGCCTAGCCTTGCCGACTGTAGCGTAGCGGCATGAGTGGGAGGGAGTTGTGGGAGAGTCCACAGTAAGATTCTTGTAAACAAAGAGAGAGGTATGGACTGGCCAGCATTTCTTTTTATTATTTGTCGTAATTTACCAGTAATAGGACGTAATTCTCTCTCGATATAAACACAAACATTGACTAACAATGCCAACCTCGCACACCCGGAACCTTAGGGTGCACACTTAGGATGCTTTGCAATGGAAATAACAAGGAGAAGCTAACTCCTTTCTGTTGACTGATGTGCTACGGAGTGCGGTGGAACCACAGGCCACCTGCTGAGCAGCTTCCCTCGGCTCCACTGCAGGTTAACCATCCTTAGTGTGGAGCTCTGATCAGAGGCAAACCATGGCAAAGTGAAAAGCAGCGCAAGTTATCCATGTATTCAACGCACACAGACACATAAACACACATAGAAACACACACACACACACACAAACACACAACCCAGCACGGTGACCTTCACCTGTCAGGCGGGAGGCGTATTTACAGCCCGGCCGCCCCTCTGCACGCGTGCAGCCACGGCTGTCAATCACCGCCCCCCCGGCCCCCTGCCGAGCCCTCCCCCTCCCCCTCCTCCTGCTGCTGCTCCATCCAGCAGGCCCCACGTTGGGGTCCACCAAGGACCCCCGCCACAAACACTGACATCAACAACAAGCCATTCATCATCAGCCTGACGCACGGCGCTGCTGACACCCAGCACGGGGGGGACTCTGCGTCCACGCCGCCTCAAACAAGATGCCAATTACATCCGTTTAGCGGCGTTGTCGACACCTCAAGAAAAGACAAAGGTTACCGGGGCCTCGCAGTCAGCCGGTGTCACGCCAGGCGTCTTTGTAAACTAACTTTGTGTCGCAGGAACCGGAGCCACGCGGACCCCGTAGTCCGACCGCAGCGGAACACATCGTTCAGCTGAAGACCGTCAAAGAGTTGAGCTTCCTGAGGTAAACTTCATCACGGTGGCTCTGATCCTCAGCTTCCTGCTCCCAGAGAGCCCAGGTGTTGCCCTGCGAGGCTGATGACACCACACATACATCGTGAATGGGTGAATGACTTTCATTGATCATCTAAGTTGCCTTGTTTTGCCCCAGGCTAAAGAAATAAACATCCCAAAAAATTTGCGTTTGCATTTGAACTTTGTACCAAACACGCTCGTCCAAATAATTAAGACCAGTCACACATGACGGTGTGAAAGCTCCACTTGGAGTCAGCAACACGTCTCCTGTCATCTCCTGGCTGACACCTAAACACGCAAGATTAACGTTCAAATGTAAAAATAGAAAGTAGTTAGTATGCACACGCACTAACCCACACAGGGCTCATAAGTCCATCTCTTCACTGCAGTCTGGAAAAGTAGGGCAAATGCTGCAGGTAATAGGGCACCCACGCACACGCACACACGCACGCGCACGCACACGCACACGCACACGCACACACACACACACACACACACACACACACAGGCGTCTGATTGGAGGGGGCACTGGATGCAGGCCCCTGCATCTCAATGACAACCATCTATCCAGCGGGATTTATCTAAATGCAAATCAGCTGCTTTCACTCAACAACGCACACATAATTCACTCCCCATGCCCAAAATACACAACGCATAATACAGCCGGCCGGCCGGCCAGCCCTGCAGAGCCGCCTGCTGCCCTCTGGAGCTCTCTCACTCAGACCAAATTCACTTTTAATTGAGAGAGCTCGTTTGGCGAGGAGGAGGGTGGGGGCGGGGAGGGGAGGCGCGGTGGGGGGCGTGTCTTGCGAGGCGGTGGTCGAGATGGCGCCAGCGACATTAAAGCCGGCCGGCCGCATCCTGGAACGAGGGGGCCGGGGAAAAACAACAACAACACACAAACGGAGCCGTGCTTCAGGGGCGTTCCGCCCACGGTCCGGTTCCGCCCCCCGGCCGGTGGGGGGGAGGGGCAGCCAGAGCCACCGGGGCAGCGCTGAGCACCGCGGGCCTGGAGAACACGTTGGGAGGGGGACAACCAGATGGGTCCCAGGGATCAAACTGGGTCACCCCCCCGCCCGGCACCACTTCCTGGGTCTCTGCACTGAGCTGTTCATCAGGCCGGCTAAGTGCACCGTGGATCGATGGCTCGTCTCCACGCTGTATCTCATGACGCCGCCGCGCTCAGCCACGCCACGCCAGGAAGAGGAAGAGGAAGAGGAAGAGAGGCAGGGGGGGAGAGTAGACCGGGGGGGAGGCGGGGGAGAGAGAGGCCGCGGGTGAGGCAGGGGGGAGAGAGGCCACGGGTGAGGCGGGGGGAGAAGCGGGGGGGGAGAGAGGCCGGGGGTGAGGCAGGGGAAGAGAGGCGGGGGGAGAGGCAGGGGAAGAGAGGCGGGGGGAGAGGCAGGGGGGAGAGAGGTGGGGGGAGAAGCGGGGGGGGAGAGAGGCGGGGGGGAGAGAGGCGGGGGGGGGGAGAGGCGGGGGGGGGAGAGGCGGGGGGTGAGGCAGGGGGAGAGTAGACCGGGGGTGAGGCAGGGGAAGAGAGGCGGGGGGAGAGGCAGGGGGGAGAGAGGCGGGGGGAGAGAGGCCGGGGGTGAGGCAGGGGGGAGAGAGGCTTCCTCAGCGGTGAGACAGCGTGATGGAAGACGCGGAGGGGGGAGGAGGGGGGGAAGCGGAGGGGGAGAAGGTCAGGCGTGGGAGAGTTACGGCTGGGCAGGGCGTGCTCACTGAACACTGAAGCTCTGCGTGACGCCGGTGTGGAGGAACGACCGCGGGGCTCAGAGAAGAATACGTCACAGGAAGTGAATCAAGTGGGGTGATTGGTTGAGCATCTCTCATGACTCTCTGTTTTCTTTAGTTTCCTCTGTCTTGAGTATGAGCAGAGTTGTTTCCATGAGAGAGAGAAACAGACAGAGAGAGAGAGAGACATTCAACAGTTAGAGTGTCATGCCCATGTGCAATAACCCGACCCCGGGAAGTGAACCAGACACCTCCGGCACGCGGTCCCGTTTGGCCGCGGGCCGAGGTGCAGGCGGGCCGGTTGACTCCGGGTCCGGTGGTTCTGGAACATAACATCCAGGTCAGTGCGTCTGAGAAACTCCATCTCAACGGCGTGCTGAGAGACGATGGCCAGCACATGTTGCTGCAGAGAGACCGGAGGAGACCCGCCAGCCGCACACAGCTGAGGCTACAGGGGCCGCCCGGCCCTGGGGAGGGGGGGGCAGGGGCAGCCAGGGGGGGGGGGGGGCCTGGCAGGCTGAGGCGGGGGCACGCTTGCCCCGGCAGCCGCCATGTCCTTGAAATGACGCAGGCTGCTGCGGGGGCACGGCGAGCTGCACGGCGTGGTGGGGGGGGACAGCGAGGCGGTGGGGGGGGGGGGGGGGGGGGTCACGGCGAGCTGCAGGGCGTGGTGGGGAGAGGCGAACGTGGGAACGAGACAGACGGAGGAAACGCCAGAGACCTGGAGGACTGAGAGTGAGAGAGGACTGACACAGAGCAGGGGCTGGTGGACAGAGCCGGGTCAGAACCCCTGTGGGTCTCCGCTACACATTCCATCCCAGCCGCCGGCGCTCAGGGGCGTGGCCTACGGCACGAGATGGCGGTGTAGTATATATAGAGAGACGAGGACGAGGAGAGATATAAATAAACCAGCAACGCAGCACAAGGACAGAGGAGGTCAGCGGTGGACAAAAACACAACAAGACAGACACACGCATGCACACGCACACACACGCACACGCACACGCACACACACGCACACGGATGGGGAACAGGTGAGGGAATCCCGATCGCGGTGTGACCCCGTTAACCCGGGCATCTCGTCAGCGCCTTCTCGTTAGGGCGTGCGTTCCACCGGCCCCCTCCTCTGTCACACTTCATTAAGACCATCGACCAGTGCGCTTATTAAACACATTCATTACCCCCCGTATTGAACCAGCACACTGCCGCCAGCACAGGGCCCAAATGCATCAGGAATGAGGTGGAGGACGGGAGGTGGAGGTGGAGGGAGGTGGAGATAGAGGGAGGTGGAGGTGGTTGAGGGAGGTGGAGGAGGTAGAGGAAGGGAGGTGGAGGGAGAGCGGTGGAGGGAAGGGAGATGGAGGTGGAGGGAGGCGGAGGTAGAGGGAGGTGGAGGAGGTAGATTAAGGGAGGTGGGGTAGAGGGAGGTGGAGGTGGAGGGAGGTGGAGGTGGTTGAGGGAGGGAGGTGGAGGTGGAGGGAGGTGGAGGTGGTTGAGGGAGGTGGAGGAGGTAGAGGAAGGGAGGTGGAGGTGGAGGGAGGTGGAGGAGCTAGAGGAAGGGAGGTGGTCTTGGTTCTGACGGGTGGAGTGAGCGCGGGTGGTGGGTGGGGTTACTCAACACGTATGACGGAGCTCAGAAGCACGCGGCATCACTCTGTACCGAGGCCAGAACCACCCCAGCACCGACACGCACACGCAGACCCACACAGAGGGCTTCGGCTCGCACGCACACAACCGGGCCGAGCGGAACCGCACCAGAACCTTTGTCCGGCCCGTCGGTCACTCGTAATGAAGTCAGGGATTAGACTCACTTTGGCCCCTCCATCAGAATGAGACAGATAAAGCAGGGAGAGGGATGCGTGTGTGTGTGTGTGTGTGTGTGTGTGTGTGTGTGTGTGTGTGTGTGTGTGTGTGTGTGTATAAAGCTTCTACAGGCGCAGGATAAGAGCAACGGGGTGAGTGCAGAGATGGGGGAGAGAAACTATGAGGAGTGAAGAAAAGTCAGGGCGACGCGACAGGTAGACTGTCTGTGGTGCCTGAGAAGCCTTCATCAGCATCTGAACATGAGGTTCTTTTATGGAGCGCGTACACACACACACACACACACACACACACACACACACACACACACACACACACACACACACACACACACACACACACACACACACACACACACACACACACACACACACACACACACACACACACACACAGAACTGTCTCAGGAGAGCTATAGGATGAGAAGCACTGGCTGCCTGTAGGCCACCACCATCAGAAACAAAAGGCAAAATCATGAAGTGTGTGTGTGTGTGTGTGTGTGTGTGTGTGTGTGTGTGTGTGTGTGTGTGTGTGTGTGTGTGTGTGTGTGTGCATCCGCAAAAGAGCAAGAAGGGGAGAGACAGACAGACAGACAGACAGACAGACAGACAGGCAGACAGGCAGACAGGCAGATAGAGAGAGACATAGACAGACAGAGAGAATTAGTTATTAGTTAATTAGAGGATTAGAGAGAGAGAATTAGTAAGCCCAGTCAATGTTTAAGGGGAGTGTCTGAACGGGCCGTGACTCAAAGTGACCCAGTTGGTTCCGGCTGGGTCTGCTGCCGGACCGACACTTCTCCTAAACAGACGACCACAGCGGCCCGCGGCCGGTCTGCTGGAGAACATCGGCTCATTTCCCTGTTGACGAGGTCTAATGGCGGCGTGTAGAACACCGAGGGCTGAATAAACAGAACGCTCGCTGGGCCGCTGTGGTACCGCGGGCCCGGCCAGACCTGCTCCATCACAGGCTCTGCAGACAGAGGACTGGTCCTGCTCGGCTCTGCCGGGGAATGCTAATGTGTCACAGAGACGTGGACGCTCCTCCATACAGGACGGCTTCATCAGGGATTCAGGGCCGCATTCCCAGTGTCCAACATGTCGGCCATAGCTCTGGGCGGAGTCTATCTGCAGCACGACAACAACAGTGGAACCTGAGAGTCTATTTTATGTTCCTTCTCCAGTCTGTCCATATGTTAGAGACATGTGTGTGTTACATTAGTCCCACACTAAAAAAGTAATGAGCAATAATAACACATTTTGGTGTTGGAAATTCAACGTCAACATCGACACCTACACGTGAATGAACAGCGAATGTTTGTCGCTGACGTACTCATTTCTGTAATCTGTTGGTCAGTGGGAGAAACAAGACGCTGCGTTGAACCTCCGCGACACGAACCATTGACTGGTCTAACATCACCCTCTGCAGGCGGAAAGCAGCATTGCGCCTCTCCGTTCATAAATACACCTTAGAACTCCTATATTAATTAATAAGCAAAGGCCCAAAGCACTGGTTATTCCAGGTTCTTTATTCAACCATAAATAATTAATACATAAGCAATCAGTAAAAGCAGGAGCGCTGATGCAAGACTAAATTTGAATCCCAGGTCCGTTTTAAAACCGTGCTGTTCATCAGCACCCTTTGTCTTCAAACTTTCTGTAGGCCTAGTGAAATTTAAACGCACCACCAGGGAAATATACTAAATCCAAACATCCAAACGTGAAAAGTACTTTCACACTAATAAGCTGCTTTTTACTACATACTTTTACAGCTCCTGCTACCACTTACGCCACGGACGGTAATTCTGATACAAGCACCGCGAGCCCAAAGGAAACCCCAGACGACAGCTGAAGCAGAACCAGCCTTTATGAGTCTCCCCAGCCGCTGCCGGTGCATGCTGGGTATTAACAAAGAGCACATGGCTGGGGCGCGGGCTGCTGGGCCGCGGCCTGCTGGGGCGCGGCCTGCAGGCCGGGGGTGTGCGTGTGCGGCCGTGTGGCAGCAAGGCGCCCCTTAGAGGTGCCTAGCTCTGAAGGCGACCAGTCACACTGGAAGTCTTCCGCTTATTTCGGTGCAGCGTTCCTGTTTTCATAGAACTGTGGAACCGTTTGCTTTGTATTGAATTGTAACGTCATGCAGGCATGAAGAAGTCAACAAAGCTTTTGTAACATTTAAAAAAAAAAAAAAAAAAAAGTGATTGAACAATTTACAATTATTGATTGTGGTCATGGCTGAAGAAGAGCTTGAACCTGGGAAGGGAATGCTCCCCAAAACACCCACCCCTCAGAGGGACATGTTCCGGAGATGTTGGGGCTCTTTCACCTTCAAAGTGTTCTGTGTTCTCAGCAGACAGGGAAGGCACAACGTATTGACATCGCCGTTGTCTGCAGTTCAAAGTAACGCCAGGGCTCATTGATGCATCGCATTAGCCCTCAGAAACAGACTGGCCACTCACACAGCACGTGCACACACACTCACACACACACATGAGCGCACGCACACGCACACTCACACACACACACATGAGCGCACGCACACGCACACTCACACACACACATGAGCGCACGCACACGCACACTCACACACACACATGAGCGCACGCACACGCACACTCACACACACTCTGGGGCTTTTTGGTGAAGCCGGTCGATGCAGGGAAATCAGATAAACAGCACGCAAACAGGTAAAGCCTTCTTAAGGAACAGACTCTCTCAACTAAGAAAAAAACCAACAAAAAACATTCACCACAATAGCAACAACAAGGAGCTTATCAGCATCACACAGCAGAACCTGTCCAACAACACGGAGGCAGAGAGGCTGCTGTAATAATCAGGAGGAACAGGGCGGGGGGGGCGGGGGGAGTCTAACGGGCGTGCGAGGGAGAGGAACACGCTGTAATGGAGAGCGAGTGAGTGGCAGCGCCCTGACAAGCAGACAGCTGACAGCCCAGATGGATGGTGTGGAGCCGCCCGACGCTAAATAATATACATCAAGGTCTAACCTATGGTTACCTTGCAGATGCGGGCCGGTGGGAGAGACACAGCCAGAGAGGGAGAGAGAGTGTGCGCTGAATCTCTTGAGGCAATGAAGTCCGCTGAATCTCCCTGGAAATATGTTATTATTCAGCGGGAATGGCAGCGAGACGCACCAAATAAACATCTGCCATTCAACTGAGGAACAGATCCAACCCTCTCAACGAGGTCCACTTAACTACATGCAACTACTGGTTTGTGTGTGTGTGTGTGTGTGTGTGTGTGTGTGTGTGTGTGTGTGTGAGAGAGAGAGAGAGAGTGTTTCTATTCGACAATCATAGACAGCTCCCACACATACACACACACACACACACCCCTCGATAAGTTTCCAGCCCCCAGAATGCATCTGGCTGCTATTCAAGTCGACCTTCCCCATGTGGCTCCAGCGTGCCCACCCTGCGCTCCCGATAAGTCGACTCTGTAATAACCGCCTAGCATCACCCATCACCACCGCCGCCTCCCACTCTAATCCAGCTAATTAGATCTGCTAACGTCAATATACATTTCAATTTCAGATTACACTCCATGGGATCTGAGTCTCTTACATCCAATCAGACACAAGGGGGGGAGGAAGAGAGGGAGAGGAAGAGAGGAGAGAGAGAAGGAAAGAGAGGGAGAGAGAGAGAGAGAGAGAGAGAAGGAAAGAGAGGGAGAGAGAGAAAGGAGGGAGGGACAGAGCGAGAGGGAGAGAGAGGGGAGGAGGGAGAGAGAGGGAGGGAGTGAAAGAGAGAGGGTAAGAGAGAGAGAGGGATGGAGTGGAAGAGAGAGGGAGAGAGAGAGGGGGAGAGGGCATTTTACCAACCGTTGAGCAAATAAAGCTGGTTGGCCTTGACACCGTGTGTGCCCTTCTCCTCCTCTTCCTCCTCCTTCTCCTCCTCTTCCTCCTCCTCATCCTAATTTCAGCTCAGCGAACACAACACGCTCTGAACGCCACATACATCAGGAGAGAGATGGAGCCAACTAAAGACAGCCCTGTTGTGAGTGTACATGCGCAGCCTTCATGAGAGTTAAATTGAGGGCAGGTAATCTGCATCAGGTCAACTTGAGCTCCACCATACATCTCACCCACCGCCCGCAGAACGCTGAAGAGGAGCTAAGAGCTTGCTGGAGAAACGCAGATGAGCCGTTAGGGCTCAGACAGCAGTCTCCTTCACACGCAGTTACAATAAAAACACAATCAAAGAACGTTGATTTTCACCTAAGTAGAAAAAAGGAGAAAAGTGCTTAAAAAAAAACGGAATCAGCCTGAAAGCTCAGAACCGGTTCCGACTCTCTGAGTCTCTGAGGTTTCACTGAGCGCTGATCCAGACGGGGAGACACTCAGCCGGCCCGGTCCACGCAAGAGCTGAAGAAACACCAAGAAACTAAATAAAAACTAAACCGGGATGTTCGCTGCACTCTGACCCCCGCCTTGAACCTCTGCAGCACACAGATAGAGGGAGAGAGAGAGAGAGAGAGAGAGAGAGAGAGAGAGAGAGAGAGAGAGAGAGAGAGGAGAGAGAGAGAGAGAGAGAGAGAGAGAGAGAGAGAGAGAGAGAGAGAGAGAGAGAGACAGAGACAGAGACAGAGAGAGAGAGAGAGAGAGAGAGAGAGAGAGACAGAGAGAGAGAGAGAGAGAGAGAGAGAGAGAGAGAGAGAGAGCGGTTGGGGTGGGGGGGGAGAGAGAGAGAGAGAGAGAGAGAGAGCGGTTGGGGGGGGAGCGAGCAGGAGAGAGGGGGTGAGAGAGAGGCGGGGGGAGCGGGAGATTATGAGCAGGAGAGAGAGCGGGTGAGAGAGGGGGAGAGTGAGGGGGGGAGAGAGGGAGGGTATTTGGGTATTCCTGGGTGCGGTGGTTCTGCCCATGGAGGTGCCGGGAGGGGAAGAGAATATGAATGGGCTGCAGATGAAAAGGCGTCCTGAAAGGTGCTGGTGAAATATCAGAAACCCGGGCATCAATACGGGACGACCGGCAGGATGGAATGCAGGCGAGCTGCCGGGAGAGGCTGAGGCACTTGACTGTCTTTCACACCGAGCACATGAAGGAGAGGGCTCGCCCCGGGGGCGGGCACGCACACACACACACACACACACACACACACACACACACACACACACACACACACACACACACACACACACACACACACACACACACACACACACACACACACACACACACACACACACACACACACACACACACACACACACACACACACACACACACTCCCAAACAGAGAATGTGCAGAGCGGCAGTCACCAGTGGAGGAACCGTCACAGCAGCGTGGAACCGTCTCGACCAGAAGGAACACGAGTCACTCTGGGTCTCAGACCTCACGGTCGATACACCTGGAGGAACGGAGCGCGTGAAGACCGGGTTCCACTGCTGGGGCGGTGGGGGGGTGTACGAGTCAACTGTCATGCCTCTGGTCATGGTGAACATCGCCATGGTGAACACCGCCATGGTGAACACCGCCATGGGGAACACCGCCATGGTGAACACCACCATAGTGAACACCGCCATGGTGAACACCACCATAGTGAACACCGCCATAGTGAACACCGCCATGGTGAACACCGCCATGAGGAACACCGCCATAGTGAACACCGCCATGGTGAACTCCACCATAGTGAACACCGCCATGGTGAACACCGCCATGGTGAACACCGCCATGGTGAACACCGCCATAGTGAACACCGCCATGGTGAACTCCACCATAGTGAACACCGCCATGGTGAACACCGCCATGGTGAACATCGCCATGGTGAACATCACCATGGTGAACACCACCGTGACCCACCAGGTGCAACATTTAGAAGGAAGTAACCGTGCAGGGCCTGGCGCTGACGGGACGGTTCCCCTCCCACCACCACTCCCCTCACAGCGACCACAGCCACGATGCGGCGCTGCAGAACCCACTGAGCGAGGTTTGAAGGCAGCGTTCTTCAACAAGACGAGGCACACGGGGAACCAGCAGCAGACCTCGTCAAGGTCTGAGAACTAAAGCTAGCCTTCCAGCACCAAGCTGGCAACTTCTGCAGTAGGATTACAAGAGGAGGGAAGTGCGGGAGTTTGTGTGTGTGTGTGTGTGTGTGTGTGTGTGTGTGTGTGTGTGTGTGTGTGTGTGTGTGTGTGTGTGCCTGTGTGTGAGAATTTGAGAGAGAGAAAAGAGGTGAGAGATAAAGAGGAGGGTGAGTAAGAAACACAGGGAGAAGTGGTGAGAGAAAGGGGTGAGGGAGGTAAAGCAGAGCTAGGTGAGGGGAGGGCAACCTTGTATAAAATACTGGGTGCCTTTTAATCATTCAACTTTAGAAGTGGGCTTGGAGGAGGAGGAGGACGACGAAGGCTGAAGACTCCTGCAGATCTGTAACTGATTGGGAGAGACAGCAGACAGGGCCGCTGCACCACAGAAGACCACATGCAGGCAGACAACAGGGGAAAGGAAAGTTGGCCCGGGGAGGAAGAAAGTGAACAGGGAGCGAGGACTGTGCCCCCAGTGACTCCTCTATCGTACACTCATCCCCGTGAATAAACATGGTATACATTAGGACTCTTTTCCTTTCTTGTTAACCACAACTTTATCATCGGGGAGCCACTGTCGATGCTGTTTGTAATTACAATTTGGATGCGACTCCGCAGAGGTTTGAGCTGTCAGGCAGAAGCACACTTTATTTGGGAAGGGGTTTGAAACTGCAGTGTGTTACCCTGTGAGGGACAAAGGAACACAGCTACAATTAACAGAAAACGTCTTCTAAATCTCATGCATATTTGAGGTTTTACAAAGAGGGCGACTGCGAAAAGAAAGTTCCTTCAAAAGAAAAAGAACAAATCACAACCACAGTCGAATATATCTGCTGAATTTGGAGAGAAACTTTGTCTTAATGTGTCAGAAGCAATGAGGGGCTTACAGAGGGTTTTATGCTGGGGGTTTTCTAAATTCCCAGAGGAAAAAAAACGGAAAACCTTTGCCAAGGAGCTAGACATAACAGTTTCCCTCCCGACACACACTCAACTCAATCTCTCCATTCTGGAGAAAGGGAAGCAAGATGACTGAAATGGATACTGTGCTGCCCTATCAGCAGAAATACCATAATGGCTAATTTCATAGACTACTTAGTTGATGAATAGGGGGTTTAAAGACTCGGCTATTGTTAACTTTTCTTAAAGCACTGTCATCACTTATGGATCGAGCACAAAGGGGAATGCGTTTTGGTAAAAAAACATGGTGTGTTGGACAAAATCTTCAGATCACGTTTCAGTTTTCAGAACTGAACAAACAGTGACATCTGCTGGTGATTTTCTCCTCTCCACCCTTCCTACACAGAGTCTAGTGCAGGACTACAAAATACAACAAAAACATTGTGGTTCCCAGCCAGGAGGACTTTGGAGTGAGGTTATTAAGACCGGAATGCTGCTACATACATGCAATGCAAATTCCCAATGACCACAAATTACATACATGAAGCATTCTTTTTACAGCCCAGAAATCTCCATTGAACAGCAGAAATGAGCAGGAGACCTTCTTTACATGTTAGCGTCAGACACCGTTCAGCCAGACCCACCACACTGTGAGGCTCAGCGGGGGGGGAATTCTGCCACTGCCAGAACTCATTCCACCAGGTCCCAAACAGACACATCTTAACGGGTACATCCCGCAGAATGTCACGCAGCGTGCACACGCACACACACACCTGCACACATGCCCGTGGGCGATTCCCCAGAAGTGAGGCGCTAAAGGGCACGTTGACAGGCAACCTCACCCAATGTAGCAGGTGTCAGACCGCCTCACCGGGCAGTAAAACGACCCATTTTCTGTCAATTTCCGCCGACGGACCGAAAACAGCAAAGCGCTAGAGCAAGGAAATCACAAGACTTACCAGCTTGTTCTCCTGCATGTAGATCCTCTGCAGCTTGGGGCATCCCATGGCCAGGGCCATCACGCCCTCGTCCGTGATGCTGTAACACTGGCCCAGGTGCACGTCCTTCAGCTCGCCACAATGGACCCCCAGCTGTGGAGGGAGGAAGCAACACCACAACCAGGCTCGTGAGCTCTCCATCGCCACGGCTACCCTCATCCAGGCCACGCCCACACAGTGCTAATTACAAGTGGTGTCTCTTCCCCTGTGATGGTAGGTGATGATGGATGGATCGGACACTACACAGTCATAGGGGGGCGGTAGGATTGCAGGCCTCTGGAGCTACAAGCCAAACTCTTTTCACATTTCATATTAGAATCTGGTAAATGTGACTACACTATAACCACAGAGTATAGCAGAGTGAATACACTTCTGGGTACGGGTTCTCATCGGGACCCCACTTACCTTTTTGAGTGCTTCGTCGGTTAGCTTGTCTTGGTTGCCGACGTGCACCTTCACCAGCAGGGGGCAGTGTGAGGCCAGGGCAGACAGGGACAGGTCTCCCAGCTGCTTGCAGCGGTAGGCGGTGTACTTCTGCAGGCCGGGGCAGTGGGAGGCCAGCGAGCACACCCCGTGGTCCTGGACCCCGCGGCAGTCCGAGATGTTGATCTCCGTCACGTTCTGTCTCCGGGACGCGATCTTCACCAGCAGGTCGTCGTTCACCTGGGGCAAACCAACACGCTGAGACCTGGGGCAAACCAACACGCTGAGACCTGGGGCAAACCAACGCGGTGAGACCTGGGGCAAACCAACGCGGTGAGACCTGGGGCAAACCAACGCGGTGAGACCTGGGGCAAACCAACGCGGTGAGACCTGGGGCAGACCAACGCGGTGAGACCTGGGGCAAACCAACGCGGTGAGACCTGGGGCAAACCAACACGGTGAGACCCGGCGGGGTGAGACAACGCAACTAAAACAACCACATCCACGTCATAAGAGCTCAGAACCCCCACGAGGAACCACATGGTTCCTCCTCATTTACATAACTCATTTGCACTCTTCCGGTCGCAGTGATTCCCCAGGTAGAGCTGTAGGTGTGCAAGTGTGCGTGTGTGTGTATCCGTGTGTGTGTGTGTGTGTGTGTGTGTGTGTGCATGTGTGTGTGTGTGTGCGTGTGTGTGTGTGTCTTCTCTCTGAGACTAACCTGCTGTAGGCCACTGAGGTCAATTTGCTTCCAGAACTGGAAGTCTAAGCAGAGGTCCCTCCAGTACTTACACACCAGAGAAGCACAGAGACAGCGCTCCTTCACCGTCAGGTGGGCGAGCACCTGGCGGGACACATCACACAAACATAAGCACACACAAACACCTGGTGGGACACATCACACAAACATAAGCACACACAAACACCTGGTGGGACACATCACACAAACATAAGCACACACAAACACCTGGTGGGACACATCACACAAACATAAGCACACACAAACACCTGGTGGGACACATCACACAAACATAAGCACACACAAACACCTGGTGGGACACATCACACAAACATAAGCACACACAAACACCTGGTGGGACACATCACACAAACATAAACACATAAACATGTGCATACAAATAGGGAGGGAGGAATGTGTTTGAACTCCCAGCCGAAAGGTTGTGGGTTCGAAACCCAATGTCCGATCTACGCACAGATTCACTGTCGCTTTAGATACATGATACATGTACTGTATATGCCATATCATGAACATACAGACAAATGTAAACACTTATTCACACTTTTTACTTATTTGATTCAAGTCAAAATTGATTCTCCCACAAAGGCGGTGTGGAGTATTATGGCATGAAAGCAGAGAAAGGTGTGTTTTAACACACATAGGTAAACCCAAGACAAAAGGAAACTAGGAAAAGAATAATAATTTTTTTGTGGAAGCTATTAATCAATTCAGAAATATATAAAGATAGGAATTGCGATTCATACGCAAATGTCCCCCAGCCCGACAACACATTCCTACAGTGTCTGCAGATGCTGACGAGCGACTACCGTTTTTCCACAGTTTTTTAGTACAAAACACAGACAGATACGAGTGAGGAGCCCCATCGAGTGACCCCTGACCTTGAGCAGGATGGAGGAGGGGAGATGGTTGATCCTGAGGGCCTCCACGGCCTCCGGGGTCTTGGCATGGCCGTCCTCAGGGGGCTGCTGGCAGCAGGAGGACTCGGAGCTCTGAGACGAGTCGCCATGGAGACCCCCGCCACCGCCGCCATCGGGCGGCGAGGAAGAGGAGGAGGAGGACGGGGGAGAGGAGGAGGAGCACGCGGGCGAGGAAGGGAGCGGGCAGTGGGGGAGGTGGCAGTGGGCCGTTCCAGCGTCTGACGAGGCCTCCCCGCCCCCCGCGGAGACCCCGTTCTCCAGCCCTCCGTCTGGGCCGGGGAAGGCACAGCGGGGCTGCTTACAGGGGGAACACCTCTGCACCTCTGAGCACTTCCTCTTACACACCTGCAGCAGGACACACACACACACACACACACACACACACACACACACACACACACACACACACACACACACACACAGACACACACACACACACACACACACACGCACACGCACACGCACACACGCACACGCACACGCACAAACACACACACACGCGACAGACTTGTGAGCATGAGGCATTAAAAAGTTATTATCGTTTTTACCATTGTAGTGAGGATGGCTTCATGCCTGCATGATATTATTAAAGCTTTTTGTTAGTAATATCATGCAGGCATAAGTTATTCCAAAGTGTGCATTTTTGTATTCTGATTCAAGGCCTACAGTCAAACAGAACTGAAAACCAGTTTGTCTGTCTGAAGATCACCAAGGACTAATAACAAAGTAATGACCGTGCCACAGGTCTCATGGTATCGAGGTGACCGCCCCCACAGCGTACCATCTCAGTGTAGTCGCTGGCGCCGCCGACAGAAGGTACCGGCACGGCCACAGACAGCCCCGCGGTCCGGAAGATGGCGGGCGCCGGGATGAGCTTGGCGGGGACGGTGGACAGCAGGGTCCTCCCCTGGCCGTCCCACAGGTCCCGGGGCGACAGCAGGAACTTGGCGCAGTCCTCGGGGGATGCGAGCGCGGCGTAGCGCCCGGCTAGCTTGGAGGCAGCGGCCGCGCCGATGTCAACCGCCCCCACGTACGGGACGCTGATGCCGCCGTTGCCGAGACGATGTCCGCCGCTGCCGCTGATGGCGGTCTCCAGGCGGTAGCCGTCGTCGTCGACGCTGTTTCTGTTGCCGTGGACGATGAAGCACAGCATGCAGGGTCCCTGCAGGAAGCAGTTCCTCTTCTTCTTCTTTCGGTGGTGGAGCTTGCTGGTCCTTTTCTTCAGGCGGTAACCATTTTTAGAGAGAAGATGGCCCATATAGATGACTCAAAGAGACTCTGAGGGACAGGAGAGGGCATCGGTCATGGTGTGAGCTGGTGGTGCTTCCCCAACACGAGGACACGGAATGTACAGCCTTTGGCGGTTCTTGCAGTTATATAGGATATTTAGTGCATGCAATAAGTCAAGACCGTTACAATGTGACTGCTATGTCCTCTCATAATATAAACAACAGAGGAGGCTACTCGTTTCATGCTCCCCATACAACACTACTGGTAAGTGTTTTCAACACCATAGACCACCAGAAAGGGTCTCTATTGGGGAGCGATCTGTAGCTAATAGAACCATTAAACTATGGCTCTCCAATATCCATTTCACAAACTATGGGGTGTTTCTGAGGCAGAAATCTAACTTTACAATAAAGAGTATCTGAATTCCCCATGTTTCATGTTCCTCAATCGTGTTGGGATTAAAGGACACGGACGCAACGTGAAAAACATCAGAAGGTGTCACGTTTTGGATGTTAGAAATGACAACACTGAGAGGTATCGCTTGGGTTTCAGTGAATAACAATAAACCAATGCAAACAGTTTACAAGTGGTGATTAGCATGCATGACTCCAACTACATCCAATGTGTGTGCAGAGCATTCCCCTGAGATGTGCGTAGAAACTTCGCTTTAGAGGGTTTAAACTGAGTATCTTGCAATGCAACACAATACAACAACACCGGCTGTGAAGCCGGACAGCCTTTCGAGTGTTCACATAGTGAGCATTCAGACTGATGAGCCTGGGTTAGCCCAGTCTCTGAGATGCTAGCTGGTAGTAGTGACAACAAGCATTGTGCATATCTTTAGGTGCTCACCAGTTCTCTTTTCACGCCTCTCGCATAATTCACGCGTGTAAAACCGCTGTACACGATCCAATCGGGAGTCGACAGGTCGCTGCAGAATAGACATAAACAGCAGAAAAGTGCAAGTGAAGCAACGACACAAACAGAAGCAGCTCGGGGGGAACACTTCCGCACCGAGGGACGGGGGACGGAAGCCGACAAGCGCGGTTTGCGGGCCGTCATCCGCGTGGCTTACGCTCCATGAGCCGACTGTGATGTGAAGGAAGGCTATTTAGTTGTGTCATTAAATGGTTGACGCACAGTACAAAATCTTAGACCACGAAGAAAGATACCACAATAACGAAACGAATTAAGAAATTATTAATGTGAATGCTGTGAACCAACGTCATTGCCTGGAGCCTGCAGTAATAGTTGGTTCGTGCATTATATAAATAGTATAGTAATAATCAGAATTATATAATCGTCGAGTACGAGAATTTAGCATATTAAATTGGGACGGTGGAGGTAGAGCTGAATATGAATAAAATAGTTTGACTGTGAAAGCTGGTGGTGGTAACAGGTAGTAGCGCGCGCGCGTGTGTGTGTGCGCGCGCGTGTATGTGTGTGTGCGTGCCTGCTTGCGTGTGTGCGTGTGCGTGTGCGTGTGTGTGTGTGTGTGTGTGTGTGTGTGTGTGTGTGTGTGTTCATCTGTCAATTATTATCATTATCATTAGAATGATTATTATTGCAATAATTCATTATCTATGTCTGTCGATCCATCTTATGTATTTGCCAGTCTCCACCTGTACAGCTCCCCACTAATCTTTGTTGTTTTATATTCACATGCTGACATTAAATAAATAAGAGCAGAACTTCCACCCCAGGTTTTCCTCCTCTATCTCCAGGGTCCAAGGACCAGGGTCCAGGGACCAGGGTCCAGCAGGACAAGCCCAGGATCGCGGGCCTATTGATGAGCTCTTGCAGCTGTCTGTGTGCAGCCGAGGCTGCAGGCTTCAGGGCCAAAGCTGCAGCTTCGTGCACAATGATGCGTCCTGTACTGAGCACACAACACAATTAATACATCTGCCATAACATTTTACTCATACTCTTTTGATTTTGCGATCAGATCGTGTAATCTAATACTCTTCTTAGGCTACCATATTTTCAGCAAGATTATACGCCTAGCAGTGTGCTTTTTCTTGGCATACACACTCGTTGCCCTGCGGCTGGAAATCATTGCTATTGAGTTATTGAGCTGTAATAATCGAGCTGTAGCCGTAATTCACAAAAGGCTCCAGGGATTTATTTCAGATGGGGTTTCTGTCTTTGTTTTGCTGCACGGAGCCTCCTGTAAACAAAGTTTGTATCATCATATTCTGTCAATAAGATCCAGTTTTGTACATTTGTTGATTTGTTATTGTGGGCTACAATGGCAGGGGCGTGGTGCAGTACACGGTTGTCTCTGCTCGTCTTTTTTAACATCGCCACCGAGGAAAGAAGAGCGGAGGAGAGGGAGAGAAGGGTGCTTACTGGACAACCAGACGACTGTAAACCAGAGACGTCACACGGAGGGGATTGGATTCTGGAGCAGAAACTTGCCCGCTCGATACGTCACTGCTGCCACAGGAGGAGCTGCCTCACGCATTTTCTCCTCGGATGACAAATCCAGCAGCAGCAGCATCGAGATGCCACACTGATACGTCAACAAACCGGCACAGCCTGCAAAACGGACATTTGTAGAGTAGGCTATAATAAGATATGATCACCGTGCATGCTTGATATCGAAAATGAAGCGTAAAGGCGAGAGGAGGCGACCCGAGTCTAGAAAGAAGCGCTGCTCAGCTCCCAGCTCAGAGGCGGAGCCTAACAAGTCTGATATTTACATTGGGATAACAGGTAAGAGGGGAAGGGGAATAAACCCGCTGAACTCGAAGATGAGGGTTATACAATATTTTGTAGTGAACCACAGACGTCATACAAGGCTTGTGTTTTTTTATGTAGGCCAATTTTGCCAAATAGTGACGCTGTGATTTTTTTTGTGCATCAGGTTTTGACTTAAAATGGCGACACCCTCGGTCATTTTGGTTCATGCACCAAACCATTCTGCAGTAGCAACACAAAATGCATTTGCTTTACTATGTCAAGTGTAATGTGCGTGTATCTGCGTGCGTGTGTGTACGTGTGCGTACGTGTGTGCGCGTGCTTGCTCGCGCACGCGCCTGCGTGTGTAGTTTGGATGGCTGAAGAGTATTACTTCTGGAATCATATTTATATAGCTTCACCAAACTGTTCCAAAAAACCGACTAGGTTGAACTTCCGTGGTGTTTTTCTCCGCTGGAGGCTCCTCCGGGGGGAGGTTCGCCCAGGAGAGATCTTGACGCCCATTGGCTGAGCCATTGTCTTAGCAGCCGTTCGGCATCGTTCCCATGGCCTATCATGTGTCTTCCCTGCTGAACTTTAAATTAAAAGTGCGAAGGCTATTTTTGAATGTCAGTTTAAACCTCCAGTTGGGTAGCGGCCAGGATTTGTTACAGCCAATGGCAGCACGCTGAATGGTCTCCTGGGCGGGGCTTACACAGTTCATGTTCTGTAGACTGCGCATTAACAACTCCCTTCTGCATCGGCTGGGAACTTTCTTCATGCGACTCGAAATAGTGTCTGATCAACGACTTTACGGCGTCAGATTTACGCGTATTATATGACTCTATAGAAACTAGTTTTCTGTGCAGTTTACCAACCGATGTTAGTAGTTATGCGTGCATGTAAGTAAAGGGAAAACAACATCAAGGATCGGTCTGTTCTGCAAGACGTCATGTTCAAAACGGTCGCCAAGATCCCCGTGGAGGATGTCTTCTGTGTCGAGTTCATCAAGGGTGCGTATTATAATGAACATAAAGCCCGGACCTCGACCTCCAACTGTTAGAACGACGACTGGGGACGTCTCGGGTTCGAGGGGGGGCGCGGGCATGCTCGTGCCCGTACGCGTGCACGTTCCGACAGACCAGCTAAAGTGTCCTCTCTGTATCTTGTGCATCTTCTCAGACCAACTAAAGTGTCATCTCTGTGTCTTGTGCATCTTCTCAGACCAGCTCTATTTCGCCGTCCTGCAGCAGAAGATCAAAAGCACATCCGAGCGACACTGTTTCTGTGTCGACGATGAGCTGGTGTACGAGAAGTAAGTACCTAACTCTCTGATGAACAACTGCAGCTTTCCTATGAACCGCTGACATTTCAAATCGCATAGGTGATCTACTCATTTCATTTTGATATTTTCTTTTAATATCAACCTTTTTTTTTATATCAATCAACTACAATTATGAAAAGTATAGTAAGGGGCCGTGAGCCGTAGGCCTACAGGCCATTAAATGGGCTGATTACTATCTTGCACTTGAGGTTTGAGGCAATAGGTCTTCCAACTAACTGCCTTCCAAATGTTATCTTGTAAAACCTTGAGAACCTTACATAAAAAATGATCTAATTTGCTCCTGTTATTTTGTTCTCTCTTAGCTTCTATGCGGACTTTGGCCCACTTAACCTGGCCATGTTTTATCGTTTCTGTTGCAAGCTCACCAAGAAGCTCAAGGTAAGGCCTACACACCCAACCACACCCTTAACCCGGGACATGAAGAAATGTCTCAATTTAACAGTAGAATACACCTTCAGCATGGTAATTTTGAATATATATATATATATATATTGTTTTACCCCTTTGTTGCAGTCCATCACGCTCTGCAGGAAGAAGATACTGTTTTATACCTGTGGAGACCAGAAGAAGCAAGCCAACGCTGCGTACCTGATGGGCTCCTACGCTGTAAGTCCATCAGAACTCCACCACAATGTCCTTGATGACCTCCAGGGTCTAGTGCTGGCCCAGATGAGGAAACATACTAAAAACATCTCCAATGTGTGTGTGTCCTTTTTGAAGGTAATGCATCTTCACATGAGCCCAGAGGAGGCTTCCAGTTTACTTGTCTCCAAGAATGCAACATATCTTCCATTTCGGTGAGCATATATTTCCTACTGAAAAAAGTGTGTGTGTGTGTGTGTATATATACTGTATATAATTTTTTTAAAATTTTATTATTATATTTATTTTACTTAGGTTGTAAAAAAAACAAAAAACTTATATATATATATATATATATATATATATATATATATATATATATATATATATATATATAATGTTTGCCAGCAGATAACATGTTATTGTCCAAAAACAAAGATGGCAAACATTAAAAAAGTCAGGGTCATTTGGCTCTTGGCAGTAGAATTCCCACATGTCATCAGTTAAGCACGATAACATTTCCTAAAACATCTTTGTTAAGCGAAAGGCATTCAAGGTGCTAAAGGAAAATGGCACATCATAGTGCTGACTAAAGCACCCCTGACCTATTTTACTGACAACAATATAAAGAGAAGTCACCTTCTCTCTGCCACAGTCTGCTTGTGAGGGGATAAAAACAAAGGATCACCTAGTTTGGTATTTGAATGTATTCCAAAATACATATCGTTGTAGAGTTTACAATTCTAATAGTAGGCCTGGTTGCTGAGGAGTAGAGAATGCTAAGCGGAGGTACCAGAACTGGGCAAGAAACATTTAATAAACAAATGTTATCTATCGCCTTTACATTTTTCAGAGATGCCTCGTTCGGAACGTGCACGTACAATCTGAGCATCCTGGACTGTCTGCGTGCCGTCCACAAGGTGCAGTATCCAGTGTGTTCCCCTCATGCAGTGTGTTCCCCTCATGCAGTGTCACGTTCCTCCAGATGGGAGCCTTATCTCTAACGTGTTCCTGTGTCTGTAGGCTTTGGAGTTTACCTGGCTTGACTTCTCCAACTTTGATGTGGAGGAGTATGAGCACTATGAGGTACCCAGAGACATATATCTGGCATATCGGAGCCGAGCGCTGATTAGATGAGAGGCGTTTCTGGAATCTTTTTATCATTTTTGGGGGCGACACTGTTTCTTTGTCTTTTGCAGAGAGCAGAAAATGGGGACTTTAACTGGATTATTCCAGGCAAGTTCCTGGCTTTCAGCGGGCCACATCCGAAGAGCAAAATAGAGAATGGTGAGTCCAGACAGACAGGCAGGCAGACAGCAATACTTTAATGATTTCTGTCACTGTGGGTGTTAACACATGATCCACTTCCTCGACTAGAATTCCAGATCTGGAAAGAAAATCCATGGATCTAATAAAACCCTGTCGTTCATTTGTCTAATGAATTTTCCTACCTAAATTTCAAGCAGAAAACAAATTAAGCATGTGACTATTTGTGAAAATATATTGAAAAAAATGTAATATATTTAACATAAAAAAAGTTATTTCATTCAAACTCTGCCAAACACTGTGTGCTGCAGGATACCCGCTCCACGCCCCAGAGGCCTACTTCCCCTACTTCAGGAAGCACGGCGTCACCACCATCATCCGCCTCAACAAGAAGATGTACGACGCCCGGCGCTTCACCGACCCGGGCTTCGAGCACCACGACCTGTTCTTCGTGGACGGCAGCACGCCCACCGACGCCATCGTCAGGAAGTTCCTCAACATCTGTGAGAACGCAGAGGGAGCCATCGCTGTCCACTGCAAAGGTAGGGGCAACTACAGTATATATACAGGATAGGTATTTATTTTATTTATTTATATATATATATATATATATATATATATATATATATATAATTTATATATATTATATATTATTATTTATATATATATTATATTTATATAAGAATACATTTTTTTTCCTTCTTAATGCCTCCTTATGACGGGCAAATTACTCACTCTTGTGTTGAACGATTGACAAAATGGATGAAGACTCCAGCACATTGAATCTGTAGACGAAGGGATCGTGAAACATAACTCCGTGTTCTCCAACGGGAGCTGGAGCCATTTTAACATTGGAGGAGCCGGCCTGTCAGACTGGTCCTCACGCTGGAACCTATCAGCAGTATCATATTCATCCGGTTTTGTAACTGGGCAACTTGGAACTGTTCCTCTACTTTGCATCTACTGCCACCTACTTGCCGGAGAATGCAGGAGCGGTTCTAGTCTCTGGGTTCTCCGGGACAATGACCTGCTCTATAATGGGCTCAATCAGACTTTGTACTCAGGAGCTGGCAGCAGAAAATCAATCCGGTAAATATTCGGGCCAACTGATTCTGAGCTGCGCTCCATGTCCAGCTCCTCAACAAGATGGCTCCTGAAGTTCAGGGTTGCTGTGTTTCAGTGCAACAATAAGAGGAAATAATTAAAGAACAGCAACAAATGCACTACGCAAAAAAAATCCTTCTGCTTCAATTTGAAATTGTATTGATGAAGGCAAGAGGTGGAACCTCATTATTTATTACACCTTATTTATTTTTAGAAATTAGCACATTATGGTAATTTCTGGTATGGCACATTATGCACATAATTAGGAACTGAATACACACAGGCGTTTATGGGTGGTTGAGTTGAGGGGTCACCTGACCTCTAAGGCCTGGCCCTGTGTTTCAGCTGGTCTGGGTCGGACGGGCACTCTGATTGGCTGCTACATGATGAAGCATTACCGCCTCACAGCAGCCGAGGTCATCGCCTGGATACGGATCTGCCGGCCGGGCTCGGTCATCGGGCCCCAGCAGAACTTTGTGGAAGAGTAGGTCCACACTGGGGGAGCCGCTAATTTAGCATTAGCAATTCAGGGGTTTGTGACAGGGATTTTAGTTATGGTTTATAAATATATACATATATTTTTTTATTATTATTATTATTATTATTATTATTATTATTTTTAATGTATATTTTTTAATATTTTATATTTCTTTTCTAAATGTTTTTGTTTTTCCTGAAATTGTGTCACTGATGAGTCATCATAAAGATAAACACTATTTCATAGATGCTTCAATCCAGTGTGTTGCTAATGTGTATGAACACAATATCGGGGCGTGGAGTCTGAGCTGCCTTGGCATGGCGTGAGCCGGCTGAGAAGTGACGGCCATTGTTCTGTTTGGCCCGTCAGTAAGCAGGCCGGCCTGTGGGCTGAAGGCGACGTGTTCCGGCAGAAGATGCTGGACGAGCAGGAGAACGGCAAGATGGCCGTCACCCGTATCCTGTCGGGGGTGGACGACATCACCATCAACGGCAGCAACAAGAAGAGAACGCCCAAGAAGGACCACAAAATGGAACTGGTGAGTTTTGAAGAAAAAAGATGATTCAGGGAAAGCTGGCAGTCAGTGGAGTACTGTGACTGATGTCTGCTTCGGTTCACTGCATTTCAGTCAAATGTACTCGTTGGGTTTCAGTATAACGATGAGGAGGAGAGGAACGGTGTCACTCAAGGTGATAAACTGAGAGCACTAAAGAGCAAGAGGCAGTCCAGGTCATCTACAGGCTCACTATCGTAAGTACCAAAGACTACACCTCCCATCATGCACGGCGAAAAACCCAAGTTAGGTCCTCTGGAGAATCGGTCAACATTCACAATAGAGGCTATACTGTTGTCATGTCCTATTTACAAAACATTTACTTAAAGATTTTGCTGTTTTTATTACGTTCTCATAGAGCGCAATTCCAGTGCAAGCCTTCCTTGTCAGTGCATTCTGAGGCATGGTGATTTGTTGGACAGTTGTGAGCTGAACTAGAACAGCTTGGTCAAACAAAACTGCCCCATTTTACAGTTTTCTCGGCTGATGAAAAAAAGCCAAGTAGAGTCCCAAGTCCATTTAAAATGGAACACGAACATTACACTCTCTAGTCGAAGGGAATTGTGTGCTAGATGTGGGAAATATCATTGAGGAAACCTCTGGACTTACTATGGTACAAACACACTTGTATGTGTGAATTAAACATTAAAGGAAAATCAAACGGCCACGTTTGCGGTATTCCCCAGCCACTATCAACAGAAAAAAACTACATTTAGGGGCGGGACTATGTTGCTGTCCAGGCATTTGCTTCACAAGGCACTCCCACTTTCACTCACTCCAATCAGATTTGGGGGGGGGGTGGAGCCAGAAAGTCTGATTGGTTACCTCGTAAGCAAAAAGGAGGCCAAAGTTTTTAAAACTTTAGACCACAATCAATCCATAGCAAAGTTGCTTTAGAGTTTGGTTTTCCTTTAAAGATGATGTTTGTGGTTCAATTCAGCAGTTATCGTAACTTTTAATTACTTCGGAACATTTTCACTATTTCCAACAGTTATTTCTATAACGTGCATCTGATGAACTAGCTTTATTTAATTCCACATATTGAGTCTAAAAAGGTAATCAGCTTCCCCACCAACGTTGGCTTGCTCTGAGAAGACTATCAATGCCCTTTGTTCTACCTCTCCTTTTGACCTTAATTTGACCGTTACGATGCATGCAGAATATAACCTATTTGTAAAGTTGTATTAAAATTATTTTTCCACCTGCAGTTTCTGCAACAAAATGGATGTATAATATACACAGGCAGAGTCCTCCATCCAAACAAAGGCCTACCAGTCAACTAGAATACGCACTGCATGCAATACCGTGTGTGCATACCTGTTAGCATCCAACAGTAGACCCCAGTACAGTCTGTGCAGCCCCATGTAGCTCCAGGCCGCGTGCCTGTCCGTGGTGATGTTTTGGCGCGGCCTGGCCGACGTACCCATACGGCTCTGGCTTCTGTTTCGTGGCAGGCAGATGGTAGTGTTCTGCTGCAGCCTCACGGGGGCGCTGTGGCCCATGTGTTGCCTGCCGCTCAAAAGATAGCAGGGAGAGGCAGAGGGAATGAGGGACAAAACAGACAGACAGGCTGGATTGATGGGAGGTTTTGTATGGCGCAGGTAAGTGTCACTTCCCTTTTGCTCACTGCCAGCCACTTCCCATAGAAATAGTTTGCTATGCCGATGGTATGGCTCATGGTATGGCTATCTTTACATCTGAGAAAAGATACGTTTTGTGCCTTGCTGATCACACCCATTGCTCAGCTAATCATGGCTCTAATTGATCGGAGCCCTTGATTGGTTGAGTCAGATGTTTGTCATGCTTGGCCGGCACTACTGTCTGGGACACAACAAAGATGAATGTGAAGGGTAAAGATTTCCTACAGCACTGACCTAGATTGGGTACAATGCTTACAGATTTGAAGCCATTGTGCCTTTTTTGGTTTGCCCAAAATGATCCCTAGTTTAACTTGTTTTCAGGTTGATGGCGTTTTGTTATGACCTTGAAGAGACAATTAGGCGCAGTAATAGATTAAATGTAATTTACACTTTTTTCCCCTCCTATAATACTTTTAATTCACACGGATGCCGTCCATTGAGTTCCTGTGCAGGTGTATTGGGAAAAGCTGCATTTGTATCATTTTGACGCAAGGGTGGACCATGTGGAATCACGGCTGATCTTTACCACTTGGCTGCGGTGTCTCTCTCTCTGTGGAGTCTGCTGCGGTGGATGCCAGAGTGCTGTGGGGGTCAGAACGGGGCTGAGTGACTGATGACTGAATGAGCGATGACCGCGTGTTTCTCTGTTTTCCAATGCATGGCAACAAGCCTGAGACCGCGGGACGTGCATGAGCATGCCTCTATGTGTTTGATGGATGCATTAACACTTTAATCTGCAGCGTTGACTGTCTGTCGTCGGTCCTCCATCGCTCAGGGACTAGAGCAGCGTTCTCTTTGACTCCCGGGTGACCTGTGGAGTACAGGATAGAGCCGTCTGTGTGTTTTGATTGGATCGTTCCAGAGGTAGTTCTTCTCAACCAACGCTGCATGAAATAAAATACTGTGTTGGTTGCAAGACTCTGCAGGAGGCATTTCAGCTGATCCAGTTACAGTTGATAAACGCAAAGCAAAGTAACAAAAACTAAAGGCTGTCTGTCCTGCCCGGGCGCCCTCTCTCTCTCTCTCCTTCCCTCTCTTTTCTTTTTTCTTTGTCCTTTTGCTCCTTTGTTTTGGATGTGTCCTCCTTTCAGATGGCAGGCAGCCATGCTGCTCTTGTCCATGTGTAGCCTTGCCCTGTGGTGCAGTGTGTTTGGCTTCCCTTCTCCCCTCCTGCATTTCTGTATAGACGGGGGTTAGGATTTCTGTGAGCTCTACTGCCCGCCCGCCTGAACCCCAAACCCTTGTCCTGCCCCTCCTTTCTGGACTCATAAGTAAGAATGCATTAGGTGAGCCCCCCTTTGTCTCTTCTCCCCCCCCCCCCCCACCGACGTTATGTAGAGATATGTTTTCTTTCTTTAAGATTCTTGTACATGTTTGCCGCAGTACATGAAGGCTGCTGACCTGGGGTGTCTTCTACCTTTGATTTATAGCAGCGTATTGTACTGATTATGGCACATGATTGGGAGCCAATCACTCAAGGTGTTTTTCCTTTTCCTTTTTTTTTATTAATGATATGGTGGCCATGCGATACGGCCTCTTTGTTTGCAAGATTATCCATCGCTGGGTTCTTTTGTGTTGCTGGTTAAGATGCTCTCGTAACGTCTCATAGAAAGTCATGAAGTTCTGATGTTTGAACAGTAACACTGTAACATGGCTGTGGCATCATCTCTCACTTCAGACGGTGGGCGTCTGTCCTGTCAAACGTCTCTCTGTGATGACCACATAGCTTCACAGTGTCACACCAGTGGCTGTCTATGGCTTTAACTGCAAGAAAGACTCGCCTGCATTGCAAAGGAGAAGCCGACACTGTCCTCAATGGGTCTTGTGTGGCTGCTTTCTGCATATTTGATTCTTGGGGAATGTAGTTTTTGTTCCCTTCCCTCTCCTCGTGTGCATCATGGTCTTCACACATCGCCTAAAAGGGAAACTCTGTTGCTTGAACGTTGTGCTGCTTGTGTTTCCAGGCAAGGAGAAAACAAGATTCACACCCGGTCGTCCTCCCTCTCTCCCAGGTACTGTCCTGCTGCCTCACACTGTAGGGGCTCCTGCTTCTGTTGGGGGGTTGATCTGTAAAATGGAGGCTCTGTGCTGAGTCATTTTCACATGTCATGAGATCAGTAGTTTACAACATGTTTGGCCTGTGAGTGACCACATGTTGCTTTAACCCTGAACATCTGCCTGTAATTCTGATGTCCCACTGAAAGCTTTTGCATCGCTAAGCGATGAGTGAGACACTGCTTAACCACACAGCATCTCACCCTGCCACGTGTGATTTTCTTGCCACTGCATTCAAGTCTAGTCAGGGTAAGACAACACACTGCTCTGCCTGCCAGTGTGGAAGTGGTGCTCTCAGAAATGCAGACCTAAAGTCTCTTCGCTCGTTTTCAATGGTTTTGCTGTGAAGCTTTGGGGCAGCGGTTGGTGGAGTGATGTTATGACATCATCCGTATTCCGCTAGGTTAACCCTTAAGACTTGTCTTATTCTCCCCTTCAGCCGGAGCATCCTGCAGTCCAGCAGCTACAAGGCCAGTGTTAACGCCCCAACACTGGCCAGCCAATCAGACAGCAGGAAGAGAACCAGAACCTCCATGCCAGCCAATGCGGTGGCAAACAGGTCAGTGCCAGTTTTACTATTTCTCTGTCAAACTACGGTCATGTTTTATTTAGGTATGTAGTGCTTTTGTATTTAAAGTACAAGTGACCGAGAAGCTAAAGCCACTAATGGAGTAATCAGAAAACAAGACATTAACTCGTTCCCTTCTCTCTAGCAGCTCCCTGTGCCACAGCAGACTAGCCAGGTCCCTAGGCAACTTGCATGTTTTGGCTGGCGACAGAGACCTGCTGTGCTTTGAGCCATGCGGTAAACCTAGGGAAACGTCCCACTGTTCGGCGGCCAACAGGGGCACTCTGACCAGCCTTAACGCCACACAGGCCCATCACAAACAGGCAAGCTCTCCCAGGGCCTCCTCCTAAGAACTCGCCACACTTTGTCTCTCGCTGCACAATCCTGAGACTTTTCTTTTGGATGTCCTGGGAAAGATCAAATCTCTTGGGCGTTTCCTTTTTTTTTTGCTTGTTTTTTAACCCGCTGTTTGCAGCAGTGTGCTTTCTGCATCCCAGCCTTCATGGGCTCTGCTTCTCCATCCCTCTCCACTAAAGGCCGCTGGCAGACCGTGACTACCTGCATCGCTGCTGCCCTTGACTTTACTCCAGTGGTGCAGAGCTTCTTGCACTTCTACCTTTGCTGTTGTAGGGCTTGTACATGGCCACATCACATCACAACATCACATTGCAATGACCGCCTCCATTTTGGAGGCGTAGGAGCATTGGAATGTTGGCTGTTATGTTATTTTCTGATCCTTGTTTCCAAATGAATGGTGAAAGGATTCATCTTTTGGGCAGATGTCGTTGGGTTTGATACTGCCACAGCATTCTCACGCCAGACGTGGAAAAGCAATGCTTCTGTGAGCCAAGCTCATATATACTTACATTCATTTAGGATCTTACAGCACTACAAATCTCTAGTCCTCCATAATGGGGACGTAAACACATTGCATTAGATCTGTCAGTGCATCAATTTTCTAGAAGTCAGGCTGGACAATGTTCCACACAACCCAAATTGTGCCTTTTTTTATTTAAGTTTTTTGAAAAATCATGAATATATTTTGTCTTCCATCAAAGTGCAATTTTATTTATGTTGTACAACTAAGGGAACCACACATCACAGAAGTTAGGCAATCATGATGGCCTCACTGTCAGACACCTTTCAGACCATATCACCCTTCTCTCCTGCTGTAACCCCCTATTTTTGGGCTGTGTGTGTCCTGCTGTTCCTTTAAGGCTTTCTTCAGGTGCATTACTGGCTTTAGCTTGGTCCTCCTTTAAGGCTTTCTTCAGGTGCATTACTGGCTTTAGCTTGGTCCTCCTTTAAGGCTTTCTTCAGGTGCATTACTGGCTTTAGCTTCTCTGGACACTTGGTACTGCCTTCCTGCTCCCTCTCCTAATATGACCCCTCGCTGGCTTCCTGTTCACACCCTTCTCTTCCTGTTCACACTTCTCTTCCCGTTTCCACCTTTCCTTCCTGTTCACACACTTCTCTTCCTGTTTTCCCTTGTCTTCTTGTTTCCCCCTTTCCTTCCTGTTTGTTCTTCTCTTCTTGTTCCTTCTAACAGATGCACGGTGGCCAGAGGATGCAAAGCTCGCTACTCTATGCAGCCAATGCGCTTTTCCAGACTCTGGTATCCACCTCTTTACCTTGTCCTCCCTCAAATCATCCATCAACCTCTCTAATGTCTTTGTTCCATCCTTGTCATGCTATGGTTAAAGCGGTGTCCACATCAGGGATCACAACCCTCTTCAGCCAGTGCCCGTCTCAGTTGATATTTTGGTAGCAGAGTTAAACATGGTTTAACACAATGTAGGCGTGTGATATTAAAGACCATATCTCACCACTGAGACACGATATCTTTATATTTTAAGCATCTCCTGCATGGCTGTAGCTTATGACTTTCTGATGTAATGTGCAGTGTGAAAGTGCCTGAATTGTTAACTGAATTTGTGTTTCTTGTATTTTGGCAGTCACTCCGTACCCAAAGCTAGAGCTCCCCTCCTGCGATGAGCCCGGGTGAGGAGCCCCCTCCATCGGAGGGGCCCGGGCCTCTGGTCTCAAGGCCGACCACAATAGGCACTTGTTTTTACGTCCATATTATCGTTTTACGTCCAGTTGCTTTCAAGAGTCCAGTGCATTTTGTTCTAAAGGGTGTGTGGAGAACGGTATGGCTTCAGTGTTGTGTGACCCGCTCTCATGTAAACTACTTCAATGGCAATTATGTAAACAGTAACACTTGGTTTATCATGAAACTATTCCATATCGTAATCCGTCGTATCCACGCCGATAAAGCATGCTTTAGTATTGTAAGGTTGATCAAGTCAGACCGACAGGTCACTCAAGCACTGGAAGCAGATGTTCCAGTTTTAAACAGTATATAAATGGCAGTGCATCCTGCCCAGATTGTGCACCCATGGTGTTATGTATCAAGTATTGTGAGCATCAGTCAAGTTTATGTATTACAATACTGTAAATAAGCATTTGATATACTGAGAATGTCTATTTTGTAAATATTTTGTACTGTTTGAATCATGCTTAGACCCAGAGGAACCCAGCCCTAATGGGGCCCTAACAAGTCATTACGCTTGGATAAAACTGGCTTTTTAAATAAACCCAATACTCTACATCCTGTGTACCGTCTTCATTACAAGGTTGACCCTTCCTGCTCACAAAGGTCACATGTTGACCTGGGACCACCTTGGTCCCACCATACATAAACTCAGGATCAGAAGCCAATCATTTGCAGAGCTTTTATTTTCCTGGAGTCCGTAACAAGCGACATGAACCCCGTCAAGCAGCACAACAGTGAATAAATACGGTTGGCTCAGGTGCACCTGGTTCTCACCGCCAGACGACCTTCCAGTTATCTTCCAGCCGACAGCGCCGGGAAATCCTCGGGGTCATCGGGGTTAGGAGCCAGGATGTCCACCTGGACAGAGGTGCAGGCGTTACTCATGAGTGACCAGGTGGAGTTACATGTGTGAAGGTGTACCCCCTGTTAAAGGGGTACACAGCTGTACTGAGGGTATGACCACATTGAAGCACCTACCCTCTCAAATTTGGGGGTGACCATCTCTGGAGTCCCTGTGGGGGTGCCCCGCCGGCCACGGCCCCGCCCCCCCCGGGCCGGACGGCCCAGACTCCCAAAGTTTATGTCCAGACGGGAAGTGATGTCATTCACAGACCTGCGCAGGAAATGGCCGTCATCCATGTCCTCCTCTTTGAGGTCCTGTGGATGAAGGGGAGCAGAGCGCTGAAACATGAGGCCCTGCTGTGACAACGGGTTTACAGTCACAAGATGTCAAGAGACCCATTTATAAAACTTAGAGTGGTCTCGCCCACACTAGTGCATCCTGGTGGCGGTAATCTTTAACTATTCAGTCAAAACCTTTCAATCACAACCATCGTACGTAAAGTCTTAATTCAGTTGTTTGAAGCTCAGGCGCTGCCGTGCAGCAAGGTGAACAGCCAACAGCCGGGTGAACAGCCAACAGCCGGGTGAACAGCCAACAGCCGGGTGAACAGCCAACAGCCAGGTGAACAGCCAACAGCCAGGTGAACAGCCAACAGCCAGGTGAACAGCCAACAGCAAGGTGAACAGCCAACAGCCAGGTGAACAGCCAACAGCCAGGTGAACAGCCAACAGCAAGGTGAACAGCCAACAGCCAGGTGAACAGCCAACAGCCAGGTGAACAGCCAACAGCCAGGTGAACAGCCAACAGCAAGGTGAACAGCCAACAGCAAGGTGAACAGCCAACAGCAAGGTGAACAGCCAACAGCAAGGTGAACAGCCAACAGCAAGGTGAACAGCCAACAGCCAGGTGAACAGCCAACAGCCAGGTGAACAGCCAACAGCAAGGTGAACAGCCAACATTGCAGACCTCACGCAGCTTGGACTGGTGGATCACCCGGGCCTTGGAGGGCACCTCCGTGTCCGCTTTGCGGAGGTTCAGCTCAGACTTGGGGCGGCTGGTCTCCTGCAGAGCCTTCCACTCGTCCAGACTCATCTCGATGGCCACCTGGACCACCACCTCTCCTTCAAGGTCTGCTGCTCTGTTAAACACACGTAGACAAACACAAATGAGGGCTCATATTAAAGTGTCGCTTAACATTTGCAGATTCACCCTCCACCAGTAATGTCGGGGGCATGGAAAACACTGGTGTTAAATGGTGAACAATGACTCAGCTACTGGTTTCACATACTGGTCTTCTCCCTCCCCCAGGGACTGGGAGTCTGGGTTGACGGAGGGATCAGCAGTCACATCCATGACATCCCTGAACAACAACAACATTCATTTATTCATACAGACGGCATCCAAGAGAAAATGTTTGAACAACAAAGGGTTCTGGTTCTGAAGGGAGCAGGTGAGGAGTCACGTCACCCGATGGTGTCCTGAACCGAGCCCCAGTTCCAGGAGCCCCTGCCTCCCCTCTTCTCCTCGGGACAGAGGCCTCTGCAACACAGCGCCCCACAGTTAGCAGGCAGCAGCGAGGGGTCATGACACCACACGCTCACACGGGGCGGCCATTACGTTCCACTCTGACGCTCGTGCTCCCTCTTGCCCCGGGGGTTGAAGTTCTCCAGGTTCCTGGGGTAAAATGCCCTTCCTCCTCCTCTTCCTCCTCCTCCTCCTCTCCCGCCCCGGAAGCCTCCGTGGACCCTGGTGTCAGCCTCGCTGTTGTATGACCTGAGGACCACGTTTAAAGCCTGGTGAGAAGGTTCACTTCTTACAGCACCACAGGCAGGCGGGTGCCCCACATTCTGAACTCATGGAGAGACAACGAAGCACATCCACATGAGACTCATCATGGGCTGGACATGTGAAGCACATCCACATGAGACTCATCATGGGCTGGACATGTGAAGCACATCCACATGAGACTCATCATGGGCTGGACATGTGAAGCACATCCACATGAGACTCATCATGGGCTGGACATGTGAAGCACATCCACATGAGACTCATCATGGGCTGGACATGTGAAGCACATCCACATGAGACTCATCATGGGCTGGACATGTGAAACACATCCACATGAGACTCATCATGGGCTGGACATGTGAAGCACATCCACATGAGACTCATCATGGGCTGGACATGTGAAGCACATCCACATGAGACTCATCATGGGCTGGACATGTGAAGCACATCCACATGAGACTCATCATGGGCTGGACATGTGAAGCACATCCACATGAGACTCATCATGGGCTGGACATGTGAAGCACATCCACATGAGACTCATCATGGGCTGGACATGTGAAGCACATCCACATGAGACTCATCATGGGCTGGACATGTGAAGCACATCCACATGAGACTCATCATGGGCTGGACATGTGAAGCACATCCACATGAGACTCATCATGGGCTGGACATGTGAAGCACATCCACATGAGACTCATCATGGGCTGGACATGTGAAGCACATCCACATGAGACTCATCATGGGCTGGACATGTGAAGCACATGGATGTAGAGACTATTTTGTGGACACGTGAAGCACATGCATGTACAGACTATGTGGACACGTGAAGCACATGGATGTATGTGGTGGACATGTGAAGCACATGGATGTAGAGACTATATTCATGTGGTGCGGCTTAGAATTACTTCCAGCGTGACTCATTGTAGTTCGTAATGTGCACCAAAACACTTGTGAATGAAAATTGTTCAAGTATATAAAGGGTTCGCTGCCAACAACAACAACCACGGCAACACGAGGACTTTGATCAGTGGCCTGTAGGCTTCATCACCTGTACGTTAACTCAGTCGGCAAGTGGCTCGACAAAGGTTTCTTTGCAAGAAACTCAGAGTTCCACTTAATTAAGCACTTTAATATTCGATGAATACCTGGCCATGTAGTTCTCCTGGGAGAACTGTTCTGCCTCCGCCGTTCGGTCTTCAAACGCAGTTCGTCTTGGGCCCCGCGGTGTCCTTTGACCATCCACTGCGCCCCCTCTGCGGTCGCTGGACATCGGTGGCTTTTTACCTGAACAAAAGACCGTGAGTGGTGCACACAGAATACACTAAACGCACAAATAGCAGACAGAAAACAAGGCCTTCTCTGTTCCTGCTAGTGTTTGAGTCCCATCTACCACAACTGACGGGCCGTCTGAGAGCCAAGACGCGTCCACCTGACCTTGCAGTTTCAGCAGCTGACAGAGCTGAAGCTCAAGACAACTTTTTGCTGAACTGTACAAAGAAAAGCCAGCAGAAACGTCCTCCTTCACCCTACAGCATGCATCGCCATGTCTCATGCTAAATAAAGACTATAAAGGCGCAGAATGGATGTGGAGCTGTGGAGGTCATACCTATAGGAGGACCTGGCTGCTCATCCACAGTGGCCGCCACGCGTCTCTCCTTCTGAGACTCCTTCTGGCCAGGCTTCTTCTGCTTTGCTTTTTTCACATCTTCCTTCTTTTTCTTCGCTTTCTCCGTGTTGTCTGCCTTGCTGAGCAGGTCGAACGGGTCGGCATCGTCGTCCAAGAGCTCCCCGAACCTGTTGGCCACCACGCAGCCATAGGCGTCCGGTAACATGGTGGGCCTGCGTCAAATGAATCAAAACGTCAGATAAAGTTGTTCTGTGTCCCGTTATCACTCACAGGACGGAGCCTTCGAGACAGCGAGTTGCGGGAGACTGTTCCTTCTCCCCGTTACAGTGAACACCCTGGACTGGAAGGAGATGCTCTATCGGGTCTTGTTTGGGGGTTACGTTTAAGTGGTTGCACGTGTGAAAAGGAGACGCCACGCCCCCGGGTAATTAACTATCGGAGCCACGCCCCCTGCATGCGTCAACATTCATTTAACAAAGTTGGCTCAGTTGAATCTTTTTCTTCTCCGGATAAAATAGGTGTTAACAGATAGCGTTCAATCCACTATCATACGTTGTCCTCGTGGGTTCATGTAGAGGGGGGAATAAGGCAAAAAAACATTAAAACAATTCCACTTTTCCAAGACTAGAGTGGGCACGCTGTATGTTATTGGGACTGTATTAATCATTCTAGATTCACGTTTGCATCAAAATGACACATTATTTGGAGAAATACATTTATAGAAAATGGCCCCACCTAGGGGCTAGGGCGAGAATCGGTTGAATAAAGTGGGGCCTATATTTTATCGGCTATACCCACCTGCCGAGCTAGAGAGAGAGAGAGAGAGAGAGAGAGAGAGAGAGAGAGAGAGAGAGAGAGAGAGAGAGAGAGAGAGAGAGAGAGAGAGAGAGAGAGAGAGAGAGAGAGAGAGAGAGAGAGAACGAGAGAACGAGAGAGAGAGAGAGAGAGAGAGAGAGAGAGAGAGAGAGAGAGAGAGAGAGAGAGAGAGAGAGAGAGAGAGGCATACTAATCTAGCCTTGAATAATAATGATATTATTATTGTAAATAATAATAATAATGATAGTTGGGTCGGTGGTTACAATTAGTTAAAAACTTGAATGAATTTTAATACCTCATGAGATCCATCCTCCTGGCTGATGCCTCCATGCCCTCCCATTGACAGGACACTGTCTCTACAAACAGGACTAAAGTGGTGGAAATTGCAAAACAATTGACACTCTCATGACCTCAATATTACATTACACAAAGGCCTATATTACACTAGAAATGTTTTCAGTATGTACAGTGGTGTAGGCCTATATTTGGATAATTTAGTAATTGTTTAATAATGACAAATCAAGTCGCGCTAGATGCCAAAAGCCTATATAGTTAACCTCAACGGTCAACGGTTTGTCCTAATTACTTCATTACCTACAAAATCATGAACATGTTCTTATAGTTACATGTTCCAGATCACAAGGCCTATATGGTGTCTTAACACATCATTATTCAACTATACTTCAAAAGTATAAAATTGTGTTTGTTGAATAATGTTGTTGTTGTTGTTGTTTTTTGCAAAAACAAAAACAAAACAAAACAGCTAAACGTCAAACCTCGCTGAGACTGTCGGTGTAGTTCTGTCACAGAGCATCCTTTGTCTCAGCATCTTCCAAACATTGCATAAGGTTGGCGCTACCGCGTCAGTGTTTCCTCACCCTTTAAACGGAACAACGTAAACAGACGCTACAGCGCGGGAAAAGACATCTGCTCCACGGGAAAGCGCCCTTCCTTCTCATTGGCGGCCTCCCCGCAGGACAAGCGTCTCTATTGGACAGTGCGCGAAGGCGCGTAACGAACTTCGCACGCTCATTGGCTGGAGCGCATTCGCCAATCGGAAAACCTCGTGTGTCTCCGTGCGCGTCATTGGCTGCGCGGCGCCCCGGTGGGCTTACCGCTCCTATAATTGGTTATTTCCGAAGCATGTGCCGCCGTCCCGTTAACGGATTTGTCGGTGGACTAGTCAGGCGCAATTTGCAACGCGGGCTGCAGACACTTCAGAGGCTGTCTGGTTTATATATATATTTATATAAATTAATATTTCATAGCAGTGAAGTACTTGCTATTCTACTGCGTTGGAAATGACCGGTGCATTCACTCCCGGCTGAAATACAATCATTTGTTTTTGGTGACTTTTGAGCGTTTTTTGGCCATTCATTTGACACTGCGGTTGAAGGACTTTTCAGGAGTTTTTGTGAACACCACAGCGATGGCAGAGAACAAACAGCCGCACGTCGTTTTCTGCAACGACTCGCCTCAGAGGGTGCTGGTGTCCGTCATCAAGACCACCCCGATCAAGCCCCGCAGGACCGAGGCCCTGGTCCCCACCAGCCCGGGTTTCAGCGACTTCATGGTCTACCCCTGGAAGTGGGGGGAGAATGCCCACAACGTGTCGCTGAGCCCCGGCTCTGTGGGGGCCTCGTCCCCGTCCAGGAGCACCGCTCCCCGGGAGGCTGACATGACCTCCTCCCCCGACCAGATGAAGGTACGGTCTGACTTGTTACACACATTCAACTGTGATCAAAGATCTATTACTATTGTTATTCCACATCAATAGTGATGCATGTGTCCATCCAGGGTTAAATGTATTGACACCATAATAATACCCTATAATACCAAGTAATATAATACCAATTTCTGCATCATAACTATTGGAGAATAGGGCTGGATACGTTATGCTCTATGCAATTAATAACCCAGCCTGAATAGCATATTTATATATGTGTGTGTGTGTGTGTGTATATGTTTATTAAAAAAAATATATATATATATGTGTGTATATATTCAACCTCATATGTTAACGTGGCAGGTTCAAACATCTCTACATGAGCACATATATGCATAAAGTTAATTTTTACGAGGTGTCTTTAAAGATCAGCGCCCGCGCAATTGGGTGTGTCTGGATTTTAAACCCCACTCACTTCCGGGTCGGCAGCAGCTGCTCGTCTGTGACGTCTAGTTCGCGCGCCAAAATATGACCGGATGTGCAGCGCTGCTGCAGACATGTGTTCTGCAGTAATGCAGGCCGTCAAGTAACGTGCACTGCGCAGCATTGCAGCCGAATATATGATACTGTTGAAACGTATTTGTATTGATTCAATCTGCATATGCATACCGTATTAGTAATTAGGTTTGCCAATTAGCCCTCTGTGATATTGCTTTAGCAATACCATTAGCTGACCGTTAAATAATAAAATGATAAAACTGATTCGATATTTCATGAAGGGATTGGGATTATCTGTCCATGTGTGAACAGCAGCCATTTATGACTGCCAGCACAAAGAGACATTGTTTCCCTTCTACTGTCCATTTTCTTCTGTCGGAAGATATGCACGTTATATGATTATAAACCAGTAGTAAAACAATGACAATAAAGTTCAAGGCCATGTTTGAGCATTATGAAACTTCCCAAGATCTATATATCTATCTATCTTTCCCAAAGAACTATCGTTCTATTTTAGAACAATCATTAGATTAGATTAGATTAGATTACAAAATAGATTAGATTCAACTATATTGTAATTGTGTAGTGTACAAGTAGAGATTAGATTCAACTATATTGTAATTGTGTAGAGTACAAGTACAGGGACAACGAAATGCAGTCATAGAACTGGAGTTATAATAACATAACTATTGTATTATGTAATGTACGACTATATCATAGAACTAGTGTTATAATAACATAGCTATCAAATTATTTCATGTACGGCTACATCATCTTCTACTACTAGACCTATACAAAAAATATATCTATATAAAACATGGCTATCATTAAATCCATGAGGGCTACAGTCACAGGACTAGAGACTATTATAACAGGACCATCATGAGATCCACTAGAGACTATTATAACAGGACCATCATGAGATCCACTAGAGACTATTATAACAGGACCATCATGAGATCCACTAGAGACTATTATAACAGGACCACCATGAGATCCACTAGAGACTATTATAACAGGACCACCATGAGATCCACTAGAGACTATTATAACAGGACCACCATGAGATCCACTAGAGACTATTATAACAGTACCATTATGAGATCCACTAGAGACTATTATAACAGTACCACCATGAGATCCACTAGAGACTATTATAACAGTACCACCATGAGATCCACTAGAGACTATTATAACAGGACCATCATGAGATCCACTAGAGACTATTATAACAGGACCACCATGAGATCCACTAGAGACTATTATAACAGGACCATCATGAGATCCACTAGAGACTATTATAACAGTACCACCATGAGATCCACTAGAGACTATTATAACAGTACCACCATGAGATCCACTAGAGACTATTATAACAGGACCATCATGAGATCCACTAGAGACTATTATAACAGGACCACCATGAGATCCACTAGAGACTATTATAACAGGACCATCATGAGATCCATTAGAGACTATTATAACAGGACCACCATGAGATCCACTAGAGACTATTATAACAGGACCATCATGAGATCCACTAGAGACTATTATAACAGGACCATCATGAGATCCATTAGAGACTATTATAACAGGACCATCATGAGATCCACTAGAGACTATTATAACAGGACCATCATGAGATCCACTAGAGACTATTATAACAGGACCACCATGAGATCCACTAGAGACTATTATAACAGGACCACCATGAGATCCACTAGAGACTATTATAACAGTACCATCAGTATAACAGTGCGTCCTCCCCTCCAGGACGGGATGCGTCGCGGCCGGCCTCGCGCCGACACGGTCCAGGAGCTGATCACCGAGGGGGAGACGTCCTCCAGCCACATCCGCTGCACCATCTGCAACCGGGTGTTCCCCCGGGAGAAGTCTCTGCAGGCCCACAAGAGAACGCACACAGGTGAGGAACACAGGAGAACACATACAGGAGAACACACACAGGTGAGGAACACAGGAGAACACATACAGGAGAACACACAGGAGAACACACACAGGTGAGGCCCACAGGAGAACACATACAGGAGAACACACAGGAGAACACACACAGGTGAGGAACACGGGAGAACACATACAGGTGAGGAACACAGGAGAACACATACAGGTGAGGAACACAGGAGAACACATACAGGTGAGGAACACAGGAGAACACACACAGGTGAGGCCCGCAGGAGAACACATACAGGAGAACACACAGGTGAGGAACACAGGAGAACACATACAGGAGAACACATACAGGAGAACACACACAGGTGAGGAACACAGGAGAACACATACAGGAGAACACATACAGGAGAACACACACAGGTGAGGAACACGGGAGAACACATACAGGTGAGGAACACAGGAGAACACATACAGGTGAGGAACACAGGAGAACACACACAGGTGAGGCCCACAGGAGAACACACACAGGTGAGGCCCGCAGGAGAACACATACAGGAGAACACACAGGTGAGGAACACAGGAGAACACATACAGGAGAACACATACAGGAGAACACACACAGGTGAGGAACACGGGAGAACACATACAGGTGAGGAACACAGGAGAACACATACAGGTGAGGAACACAGGAGAACACATACAGGTGAGGAACACAGGAGAACACACACAGGTGAGGCCCGCAGGAGAACACACAGGTGAGGAACACAGGAGAACACATACAGGAGAACATACAGGAGAACACACAGGAGAACACACGGGAGAACACACAGGTGAGGAACACAGGAGAACACATACAGGAGAACACACAGGAGAACACACACAGGAGAACACATACAGGAGAACACACAGGTGAGGCGTGACGAGGGCCGTTGTAGGATTTGCATGACTGCTGCATTCCAAGAAGCCGTGTGTTCCAAGTGCCACTAGGCCCCGCCCACTGGGCTGACCGCCCGCACATCAACGACAGCGCACTGACCAACCAGAGGCCGGCGTTTGGCAGATTAACAGTGGAGTGTAGACAGTTATTCGGTTCAGCACTGCGGGGAAGCCTTTAGAGTCTGAAGCGTGTCCACTGACAGGCCGTGTGCTCCCCAGGTGAGAGGCCTTACCTGTGTGACTACCCCAACTGTGGGAAGGCCTTCGTCCAGAGCGGCCAGCTGAAGACCCACCAGCGACTGCACACGGGGGAGAAACCCTTCGCCTGCTCGGAGAAAGGTGAGCCTGCGGGGTCCAGGGAGGACCAGTCGGTCGGCGTGAGGTCCCAGTGGAGGTCTTCAGGGTTCAGAGGTCATTATGGGAGTTATATTTATGTTTCCTGCTGGGTTTAGTTTTCATTCAACTGTTTTAAATATTATTTACAACCAAGTCGATGTTGTCATTCAAGTCATATTTCACGTAAGATTGAAGAGTACAAGCCGTTGACGTGAAGTAGAATTAAAAATCTCAGAATTAATAACAGTATTTCCTTTCCCAGGGTGTGGAAACCGCTTCACACACGCCAACCGCCACTGCCCCAAGCACCCCTTCAGCCGGCTGAAGAGGGAGGAGGCCAAGGACTGCCTGGGGAAGGGCCAGTCTGTGGACAACAAGGCTGTGGCCGAGTGGCTGGCCAAGTGAGTCCGCCTGCTGTTGCTCGGCTGGCTGTTTGTGGCCGCGGGGCGTCCTGCTCCAGATATCACCGCACGCACAGCGCTGTGGTGCAGGGCTCTGCGGCTAATGCACCACAGGAAGTCCCTCATTGTGAAATGAGGCTCCATTTCCGTGTTTGTGGTCACGCTGGAGGGGAAGCAGGTCCCACCATTGGTGGCCTGTAAAGCCTCGGGTTCTATACACTGATTTACATTGTAGGCTGTCCTGCAAAACCAAAGTCGGCTTGGTTTCTGTCAGTAGGTTATATGTTATTGATTTATCTATCTGAAATGGGTGGTATGGATGATAGGTCAATGTCATAGTTAATTCCAGAAACGTCTTTAAAATGGTACAATGGGGAATTCAAACGTTACTGGCTGAGCTCTGCCCCTCCACCACTAGATGGCGTCCTTTCCTCCGTGTGGACTAGTGGTGGGTGCTGGGATTACACCAGCAGCTCTGTGAACCCGCTCTGCCCGCTGTGCTGCAGGTACTGGCGCACCCGCGAGCAGCGTGCCCACCCCGGACCCCCCGGGGGGCCCAAGGGGAAGGGCGGGGCCGCAGAGGACCAGGAGCAGCAGGACCCCATGGAGTTCAGCCACTCGGACGAGGAGAACGGCCAGGAGGACGCGGCGGAGGAGGAGAAGGCCGGAGGTCACGGGGGCGCCGCCAAGCGTTGTCTCCAGGAGCAACGCGAGCGTCTCCACGGCGCCCTGGCCCTCATCGAGCTGGCCAACAACCTCTCGGCCTGAGCCCTCTCGCTCCTCGGACCCCCGGCCTCCCCCCCTGTCCCCCCCAAACTCCCTCTCTGTCCCCCTCCGGCCTCCCCCTCTGTCCCCCCCAGCCTCCCCCTCTCTCCCCCCCGGCCTCCCCCTCTGTCCCCCACGGCCTCCCCCTCTCTCCCCCCCGGCCTCCCCCTCTGTCCCCCTCTGTCCCCCACGGCCTCCCTCTCTGTCCACCCCGGCCTCCCCCTCTGTCCCCCCCGGCCTCCCCCTCTGGCCTCCCCCTCTCTCCCCTCTGGCCCCCCCGGCCTCCCCCTCTGGCCTCCCCCTCTGTCCCCTTCCGGCCTCTCCCTCTGTCCCCCCCAGCCTCCCCCTCTCTCCCCCCCGGCCTCCCCCTCTGTCCCCCACGGCCTCCCTCTCTGTCCACCCCGGCCTCCCCCTCTGGCCCCCCCGGCCTCGCCCTCTGTCCCCCCCCGGCCTCCCCCTCTCTCCCCCCCGGTTCTGCCTTCCTGATGGTACTGCAGTCGGAGCGTCTCGCCAGGTCAGGTCCTCTATGTTGGTCACCAGATGTGGAGGAGGAAGGGGACGAAGATGAAGGGGACGGGCCCTTTGTAGTCTGAGTAGACTCCTCCTCGTCACGGCTCAGGAGGACACAAGCTAAAGCACCTTATTCAGCTTTGATTTTCTACTTTTTGTTTTAAGATGATTTAGGCTGCTATGATTGTAGGTTTGATGATATGAAGAATGTTTTTGTCTTTTCGTCTCTCCAAAGGGAAAGAGGGAGTACAATTATGTTTTTGTTTTGTTTGCACTTTGGTAACGAGTTATTTTTTATAAGTATATTGTGTTAGGTGGGTGTGTGTGTGTGTGTGTGTGTGGGCTGAGGTCAGATGGACAGAAAGGTAAAAGGGTGTGGTCAGACAGGATTTTGCAGTCGTATCCTTAATCTTTTATCCAAAGCTTTGTCAACATGGCTTGTTGATGCGGCTCATCTCCAGCGTTGAGACAATGCTGCTGCTACTGACAGCGTTGAGTGTGTGTATATTTATATATAACTAGGAGGAGCTTTGTACCTTGGCTTGCAGCATCATTGTTTTCTCAGTAATAACCGATGTGGGGCAGATGAGTGATTGCTAAACATGAGCAAATTCTGACTGAAGCAGCCATTGTTTGTGAATGAGAGGTTAACATTTCAAGCCTAATCAAAAGGTCTTACCAGGCAGATTTAAAACAATTTTTTCGCTCACTTCGACAACAGCAACTTAATAAATTCTAATATATATAGTGAAACTACGCACTGAGACCACGAGGTCTGTAAAGGAAAAAATTCTAATTTCTATAAACCATTTGGGGAGTTACAAGTCATGCATCTGTGGATTAAGCTTGAAATGGAATGCGTTTGGCTAATCATAAGGCGAGTGGTGATGAATAACATTTGTCACAAACCCATTTGTGTAGCGCTCTGGTGTTAGTAGACTTGTCAACAACACTACATCTCCTGGCATTGTTGCTTTTGTTGACTGGCCCAGTATTTCACTAGTGTTTTTCTTCTTAATCATGAAAGTCTGACGTTTGCTTTAATGTTCAAACATGTGATTATTAACGCAAGTGAGGAATAGTTTGATTTGATTCAATTCAATTGAATAGTTGATCATGAAAACACCAAATAATTACTTTTACTCAAACTGTTGTGTACAATGGAATTATTTTAACCTATAGTTTATTATGTGGTGTGAGGAACTGGCATATTGTGAGTGTGTGTATATATATACACACACTCACACTATATTGGAGAATAGAGTGTGCACAATCTATAAAGAGCTCTCAAGTTGACACCTAGTTCATTATTAACATGGGGCTGTCCTTTTCCGAATAGATGATTAACATTTGTACATGTTTGTGGCATATAAAGTAAGTGAAACTGCTTGCTTGGTAGAAATGTTATAACAAGAAACAAAACTTCTAACAAGCTGTCCACACTGTTTGTACATGGTCTTCAATAAAAAAATAAGACATAAGACACATGTCTCAGAACAAAAGTGATTTCCAATGATTGACAGTGGGAAAGACTTAAAAAATGGGGAATGACTTTATTTCATGTAACAAATGACGATCAGAAAAGTAACCATTTACTCCAATAACTGGGGTTATAAATCCCCTTGTTCTTTGGGAGATAACTTCATTGCTTTAACTTCAAGTAGAACACTGTGTTGTTTCTCTGGTCCTTGGCTGTTCTTCTCAGGAGGCACTGTCTTATAGAAGGTAAAGTAGGAATACACCAGTCCGCCCAACATACTGCAGAAAGAAGAGAAACCCATGTCCAGAACTTACGATGTGCACAAAACATGTTTACTTTTTCTAACAGGTCAAAATTCTGAAAATGAACCTTGTTTGAAAACAACACACTCAATTGTGCCAAGTGGACTTTTTGAGGCTGGCAAGGCGGGCCTCTTAGTCTTTGAGGTTAGCTTCAGTGTAGTGTTAGCTAGAACTGAGAAGAGTCATACCAAATACTTAGACCCAGGAAATTGGTCCAGGAGAACAGGTAGTCTCCCCCCACGAATATTCCAATGTAGGCTACGGCCACATTCTGAGGAGACATTTGACATGTGTGTTGGTTCAAAGTGCACCGGGAACAGGCCTTGATGCGATGTGTCTCTGGGGATGTGTTGTCTTACCTTTATCGCCCCCACAACCGATGTTGTGAGCGCAGAGTTATAGTGGCTGCAGAGGACTATGGAATACATCAGAACAAAGCTGGGGGGAAAGGAGGTGTTATATCAGTGTTATGCAGCACATGCATCACTGTTGGTGGCAGTGGGGTGTTCCGTTTGTTGAACTGTGAAGTGTAATCATCATGTTTGTGTTTGTATAGACATTGTGAAATAAAGCCATGCACGCACCCCATTATGCAGGACATCAAGAAGCAAAGAATGAAAGTGGCATTCCCCCAATGTTCAAACTCTATTGCCTGTAAAAGCAACAGATTCATAATGAAATGTTACTAATAAAGCACTGTTCAAGTGAACGTACAAAGTCTAAAAACAATACCTTAAAATAAGCAGGAGATATCATGTTGTAACATACAGTACTGAACAGTAACCAGTCAGTTTGGGCATGCACAGTGAGATGTGATATTACCTTGTCCATGTCCCCTGTGAGGCCACTCAGCGTCACCGCAGGGACAACGATGATCAAGGCATTGTAGAACAACACGCCATATTTTCCAAGACCCTTTGAAGTGGGAAACAGACAAAACAATGATCATTCTCAGGGCATCACTGTGGTGAAATGGCAAGTTATGCATTTGAAGTTGTTAACTTTCATTATTTCATTATTTGAGGGTTGTTATTACTTGAGCCCCTCCACATCACAGCAAAGATTCAATACCCTCCCATTGTCCCTAAATTATAAATTATGAATCCGTCAATTCATAGTTAGCTCAATTCAGCCATAATACAATGGCACAACGAAACACGTTTTCCTAAATTCTGATTCAGATGTTTTTTGGTGGTATAAAAGGTGGGGATGAAGCCAGAGAGCAGAGTCACCTGCTCTGATCAGAGTTTGCTCTGTCTGTGGTCAGTCTCTTGTCGATGGTTAGTGCCTGCAGCAGCCAGCGGGCCCTGCTCTCTGCCTCCTGAGAGGTTTGGTGGGGGGGATCTACAGAATGACCCTGTTGTGTTAGACAGACAGCTCAAGTTTCTCTCCATTGTTTTTCACACTATTCCTCAAACTAAAAGAGCCACATGCTGTGTGTTTGGGTCACCCGGGTGGTTTCGGACCTGAAGGGGCGGCCTGAACAGAAGCTTACATCGTTGCCCAGCTTCTGCTTGGTGAACACGGTGTTGGCGGCTGTGAAGGCATCATTCAGCAGGATGAAGGTGTAGGCCTCAGCGTCGAAGGCCAGGTCGGCGCTGTACAGAGACAACCAGACACTCATGAGTGGACCAATAGTATAATAGTAATTAGTGCAAACATCCTGCATGGCTCATTGTACCTGGTGGTCTGACTATCTAACTCATTCATATCACATTCATATTGTATGCACAGAGCTGCAAGATACATATTTACATTTCCATACTGATGAGAAGGAGTGCCATCAAACAAAAGAACAATGAAGTCACTGGTGATGTAATTATGTATAAGTGTGTGGGTGGTGGCTCGTTTTAACGCCCACACAGGAACCAGTATGCCAGCCTCACCTACCACATTCCTACCCAGCAGGGCACTGGGTAGGAATGCTGAAGTACAGTGGGAACGTCACACAGGTAGAAATCTAAAGTTTATTGGAGACTTGGCCACATGGAAAACAGTTCAGAAAAATGCTTTGAGGTGAATGGCTTAAAGTGAGCTGATGGATTCCAGTTGAGCATCCATGTGGTCTTAACACACCTGGCAGCAATCAGGGCCCCAGCAACTATGGTGATCACACTGCACACCAGGGGCCGGGAAAATGGCTTTCTGAAACACAAAAGATCACCAGACTTCACTGGATCACTGACTCCTCCCCGCATCCCAGCGCATTTCTCTCAATTGTTCATGATGAAATCCATCAAACATTTATTGAAGAACACACACCTTAATACAAATGCTTCCATGATCATCGTTATTAAGATGGTGAATTTTCGTAACACTGTAAACATGGGTAAGCTGTAAGAGAAACAATACTTTGAAACAGGGAAAATGAGGCCTTGCAAACCCACACACAAAGCTAAATGTTCAGACGGAATACAAGAAAGCAAACCTCAGTTTTTTTGTGCTTGCAAGTCCTGTTATGTGGTTTCCAGCATACAGTAAAGGGAGAGGGAAAATCTGTCATCAAAATAAATCAAATGTAGGTATTCCAGCAAAAGACAACTCTGTTAGGAACTTTGTTTGAAATATACCATATTCTACTTCAAATTAAAAAAAAATCTTACCTTAATAAAAACACTTCGGTCAAAGTCTTGAAAACCAATATTTTGGTTCATTTTCGCAGCATACAGAACTACAATAGTGGTGATCATCTAGGAGGATTAAATCAGTTATTACGATGAGCAGCATTCAGCCAGTGGACAGGACGGTAATAACCTGCAGAACAGACCTGCACGCTGCTTACCTGGCCGATGGCAAGACAGACGTATGAGGGAAATCTGCAAAGTGCATGCAATGAAAGTAACATTTAAGGTCACACACTACTGATAAATAAATACTGATAACCTCAACAAATGTCACACTATGTTGCTTAAACGCGCCACCTACCTGTAGTTAGTGAGAACTATTTTGTTCACCATTGTGATCAAAAACGAACTGCCGGCATAAAACACGGCCGATGATATTTTCAGAAGTGCAGAATGCTCCGTTCCTGGAGCCGCCATGGCGTCCGACGTTATGATGTATTAAGAAGACCCTCCGCCTCATTAAGTCAAGTAGTTCAGTAGCCGCACTGAGAGTCTTTCTGGGACTTCCTGATACTCGTTGCTGTACTTCCCACTACGCCCAGTACTTCCAGTTCATTTGGTCAGGGCGGTCCCTGTAAGCACAATATGTAGTTTGTAGTGTGTGTGTGTGTGTGTGTGTGTGTGTGTGTGTGTGTGTGTGTGTGTGTGTGTGTGTGTGTGTGTGTGTGTGTGTGTGTGTGTGTGTTCGACGGGTATTTGAACGTGAACGCTGAAAGGAATGTATTTATCCACTAGGGAGTGCTATTGCATTTCATGGAATATAATCATTACATGTGATCTATCTATCTATCTATCTATCTATCTATCTATCTATCTATCTATCTATCTATCTATCTATCTGTCTGTCTATCTGTCTGTCTGTCTGTCTGTCTGTCTGTCAATCTATCTGTCTATCTGTCTGTCTGTCTGTCTGTCTGTCTGTCTGTCTATCTATCTATCTGTCTGTCTGTCTGTCTGTCTGTCTGTCTGTCTGTCTGTCTGTCTGTCTGTCTGCCTGTCTGTCTATCTATCTATATATCTATGTTTCTCTCAATATAGCTATAGCCCTGCTCTATTCAACTTTTGATCGGAGTATTAATGCAAGTCCAAAGGCAACAGGAGAGAAAAGCTATTCATGTTGTTTTCTTTCACTGGATGGACAAACACCAATAACTAGACAACAGCTGTGAAAACAATGTGTGTGTGTGTGTGTGTGTGTGTGTGTGTGTGTGTGTGTGTGTGTGTGTGTGTGTGTGTGTGTGTGTGTGTGTGTGTGTGTGTGTGTGTGTGTGTGTGTGTGCGCGTGTGTGCGTGTGTGTGTGTGTTCCCCATTATGTTTTCTTTGCCCCCAAGATATGCACATACAGTATCTGCCGAGACAATCTGAGTTTTAGGAAACGAAGCAGTCAAACATACAGAATACCTTTTGGGTGTCATTCATGCAGGCTGACGCGATGGGATATGCTCACTGCAAAGTCAACTGCTCCTGGCAAACCTTCTGCCTCTTCGAATGAGTGGAACCGGTTTAGTAAACAGTGACTGGATTGCCCAGTCCGAAAGAGATTGGAATCACATAGTTCAGCGACTAGAATTCACTGAAGGAATGTTTGAAGACCTTTGCTCGTCAGTCCAATCTTGTTCCCCGTCTCTTCAGTCCAGAATGTTCTCTGTTATATAATATTAACTCTATATCACATTGAGCTTTGTAGATACAGATTTCAATGGTAAATATGAATATATATATATAATATAATAACGTATACAATACTTCACCTGGTTACCAAAAATGAAGCAGTCCACCTCACTACTTCTCAACCACACTGGGAGGTCACACTGTCACACTGGGAGGTCACACTGGGAGGTCACACTGGGAGGTCACACTGTCACACCGGGAGGTCACACTGTCACACTGGGAGGTCACGCCTGGAGGTCACACTGGGAGGTCACACTGTCACACTGGGAGGTCACGCCTGGAGGTCACACTGGGAGGTCACACTGGGAGGTCACACTGGGAGGTCACACTGGGAGGTCACACTGGGAGGTCACACTGTCACACTGGGAGGTCACGCCTGGAGGTCACACTGGGAGGTCACACTGGGAGGTCATGCCTGGAGGTCACACTGGGAGGTCACACTGTCACACTGGGAGGTCATGCCTGGAGGTCACACTGGGAGGTCATGCCTGGAGGTCACACTGGGAGGTCACACTGTCACACTGGGAGGTCATGCCTGGAGGTCACACTGGGAGGTCACACTGTCACACCGGGAGGTCACACTGGGAGGTCACGCCTGGAGGTCACACTGGGAGGTCACGCCTGGAGGTCACACTGGGAGGTCACACTGTCACACTGGGAGGTCACGCCTGGAGGTCACACTGGGGAGGTCACACTGGGAGGTCACACTGTCACACCGGGAGGTCACACTGGGAGGTCACACTGTCACACTGGGAGGTCACGCCTGGAGGTCACACTGGGAGGTCACACTGTCACACTGGGAGGTCACACTGGGAGGTCACACTGTCACACTGGGAGGTCACGCCTGGAGGTCACACTGGGAGGTCACACTGTCACACTGGGAGGTCACACTGTCACACTGGGAGGTCAGACCGGGAGGTCACACCTGGAGGTCACACTGTCACACTGGCCTCCCTGTTAAGAGTCCGTTTGTATGCTTGGTATAGCAACACTTATTAAAGTCCAGTTTTTGGTTTGTTTTTCTCTGTCTCGCTAGCAGGCTTCAGCTGGGGATTCTCCCGGAGAGTCTGTGGTTGATCTAAGCAGTAAGTCCAGAGAGGCCGAGGGTCACAGACCTTTCACAGCTGTGAGGTGTTCGGCGCGATGAGTCGGCCTCAGCTGGCCCAAGTCAGGCTGATTAGTCTCTGGGGGTCGGTGGCTCACCTGGTGTGTGTTATCAAGGCTCACAGGTCAGACCATCACCACACTCACCTGGTGTGTGTTATCAAGGCTCACAGGTCAGACCATCACCACACTCACCTGGTGTGTGTTATCAAGGCTCACAGGTCAGACCATCACCACACTCACCTGGTGTGTGTTATCAAGGCTCACAGGTCAGACCATCACCACACTCACCTGGTGTGTGTTATCAAGGCTCACAGGTCAGACCATCACCACACTCACCTGGTGTGTGTTATCAAGGCTCACAGGTCAGATCATCACCACACTCACCTGGTGTGTGTTATCAAGGCTCACAGGTCAGACCATCACCACACTCACCTGGTGTGTGTTATCAAGGCTCACAGGTCAGACCATCACCACACACACCTGGTGTGTGTTATCAAGGCTCACAGGTCAGACCATCACCACACTCACCTGGTGTGTGTTATCAAAGCTCACAGACCAGCCATCACCAAGTTTCCTACTCATCAAAGAAAAGATCAGGAGCGTGTGTATTTATATAACATGTACCTGTGTACTGGTGGTCTGAAGAGCCCAGCCGGACTACTTGTAGGTGGAGTGTGGCAGGGTCTATGGTTACTCTGCTCCAGAATGACATACTCTTATTCGTAACATTACTTGTCATGGATGCCTACCAGCAGACAACACATAAAACCACAGACAGTCTGTTGACAAGGCGGCAAGACGAACACACAGACACAGACTGATGACTGATTACACTTTTCTGATGACTCCGCAATAGTTGGTTGTATTGAGGGGGGTGATAAGGGTGAGTATAGGACTGTTGTGCGCAACTTTGTCTCTTGGTGTGAGCTGAACCATCTACAGCTCAATGCAACAAAGACAAAGGAGCTCATTGTGGACCTAAGGAGGGCCAAAACACCGGTGGGCCCTGTGTTCATCCAGGGGGTTCCTGTCGACACTGTTGAGGAGTACAAGTACCTGGGGGTGTACTTCAACAAGTTGGACTGGACCAGGAACACAGAGGCCGTCTACAAGAAGGGCCAAAGCCGACTCTTTTTTCTGAGGAGGCTAAGGTCCTTCAACATCTGCAGGACGATGCTGAGGATGTTCTATGAGTCTGTGGTTGCCAGTGCGATCTTCTTTGCTGTCACATGCTGGGGCAGTGGGATGAGGGTCGCGGACACCGATAGACTTAATAGACTCATCAAGAGGGCTGGTGATGTAGTGGGTGAGGAATTGGACACTCTGACTACCGTGGCAGATAGGAGGATGCTGTCCAGGCTACGGACTATCATGAATGCCTCTCACCCTTTCTTTTCCACCCTGGCTCAGCGGAGGAGTACCTTGAGCAGAAGACTCCTCTCACCGAGATGCACCACAGAGCGACACAGGAAATCATTCCTGCCTGTGGTCATCAAACTATACAATCTGTCACTTTCATCTTAGTTTCTGCTGCATAACAGGTTATTCATATTGCATAACTGGTCATTTCATTTCACTACATAACTGGTCATCTCTCTGCATAACTGGTCTTTTTTACCACATAAAATCCGACATGCTACATCTTTGTGTATGCTATTACCTCTTAGTGTATCCCTGGATGTATGTACATTTATGTATATTTTTATCATTCTTTATATATATTTTTTGTATACTGTATTACATAGGTTTATATTATATATTTATATATTCTAACACTCTACTATACGTAGAGTGTCTGTCTCTTCTTTTTTTTTTCCCTGGAGTATTGTAACAAATGCAATTTCCCTCAGGGATCATAAAAGTCTGTCTGTCTGTCTGTCAGACAACAGAGAAGGATAGGATAACAGTGAGTTTATCCCCAAGGGGAAATACTGGGGTTACAGCAGCCAAGAACACATGGAGCTCAACTAATCACGCTGTCCAAACAAGTAGACCGAAGACAGATTCAGAAAGTAAATCCAGCGCTGGGCACATGATCATTTATTACAAACAGATAAATAGGCAAAGACCGACAGCGAGAGAATGCAAAAAACAAACGCAATCACAAATGTCGACGAGACAAAAGCAACCGAAAAAAGGAACATGGCGTTTTAACACGCGTCAGACATGAGACCAGGACGTCTGCCAGACAGGTCCAGTCGGGTCCAGTCGGGTCCACGGCCCGGCCAGCAACATTCAGATGGAGGAGTTGGTTCCAAATTTCTGCCTCTTCTTGAGCAGCCAGCTCTTGATTCTTGGATGGGCACATACAGGTTTCTTGCGCCCACTGACATAGAGTCTGTGGATGGACAGGTAGCTATTAGAACTACAAGTCATAAAATAGGTCTGCATAGAATATGGGTTTATCAGGGGGCACTGCCCCATGATCTCTCTCTCTCTCTCTCTCTCTCTCTCTCTCTCTCTCTCTCTCTCTCTCTCTCTCTCTCTCTCTCTCTCTCTCTCTCTCTCTCTCTCTCTCTCTCTCTCTCTCTCTCTCTCTCTCTCTCTCTCTCTCTCTCTCTCTCTCTCTGCGAGGTGACTTACACAAGGGCTGGGATGTCACACACTCCGTTGCCGTGCTGGACGTCCCATCTGTACACCTTGGACAGCATTTTGCCAGGGATCTTGTTTGACGTCTGGAGACAGCACTTTGGGATGCCTGCTGTGTTGGGGAGCTCATTGGAGTGAGTTACAGCGAGTGTTGCCACACATGACAGCGTTTGTGTCATCATGGGGCTCCTACTGACTTTGCGGACAACGTGCTTAATTAAATCCTGAATACGTGACAGAAGATATGCCCTCATGCAACATGGTCGCCATGGTGATTTAGGGTGTTCAGTGCATTCAGTTCAGCAAATACACTTTTCATCCAACCTTATGGGTGAAAAGCGTAAATTGTACTGTGTCTTTCAAATTCGGCTTCAAAATAAAATGCCTAACAAATCCCCTTCAGCT
>JAXIVH010000125.1:167673-171974 GCA_036785325.1 Urophycis tenuis
CACACACACACACACACACACAAGTTAAGTTGATCTATTAACAGCATGGTGTCCATATTAATACAATAAGTTTATTAGTACATTCAGAAACAAAACAAAAACATGTGTTTACAGTATGTGCATACATATATACAGTTATAATTCAGGGATTAATTAAGTAATTTCATAGTGATTCCTGATTCCCTGGGGTTTGATACTGGCATATATATTTGACATCTAGTAAACCAACGATATAGTTAGCACAGTGCGGGAGGCGACGGCTCTGACTGGATGTACAAACAGTAGGCTATAAGGCAGTATTGAAGAAGAAAAAAAACGCCCAAGGTTGTAACGCGGTGTGTTGTCAGTCTAACAGGTGGCCTCAGCCGTGTCACCGCTGTGAACCCGAGGCCGGAGCAGGAGCGGCGCCGCGTCCTCACTACTCAGCCTGCCCCCTGGTGGCTACGTGCAGCAAGCGCAGCAGAAGTTCCGCGGGCGAGTTCCCGTCCCCCGCAGCGCCGTGAGGCTCCGCTGGCTGCAGCTCCTCGAGACACTCGGGGGTCACCGCACAACTCTCTGCCAAGGAACACGAATAAGATGTTACGTAATATGAATAGGCTTCATCATAACAACAAGAGCCCTATGCTCATCATCCTCATCCTCATCATCGTCACCACCACAACCCTCATCTACACATAACCTATATCAAATAATATAATTATTAACGGTAGTCCATAAACATAGGCTTATCATAGGCATTAATTTCTTATTATTAATTTCCCTGCAGGAAGCAACACTCGTTCAAACTTTGAAATGAGCGTCTAAAGAACATGAACCCTATATATAAATCTACTTTGAAACCAAAGCGATTGCTGGGGGGGGAGGTGACATCCAGTGTTCGATGCGTTGCCCCAAGACATCGACGCGTTCAAATAAGAAGAAACATGACATTTCCCTACCTGCGTTACAGCAGAGACCCGAGGCGGCGCAGCGTCCTCCTCTGGAGCCGCAGGGGGTCCCTCCCGCCTGGCAGGGGGTCAGCGAGTAGTTCTCCTCCACGCACTGAGCGATCCCCGGGGAGCCCAGCAGGCAGCCGAACTCCTGGCCGCAGCAGATGCTGGGGCCGAAGCAGCGGCCCCTGTCCCCGGGTCCGCATGGCATGCACTGGAGAGGGAAGGTGGTAGCCGTCAAACAGCGCTCTCATTGCGTTCAGACGCGAATATTTGCCCAATTCTTACGGTTTTCCATCCAGATCATATTATCAGGCCCATATGTATACTTTATCTATAGGCCTATACATTTGCATTATTTGTAATAAAATGAACCCACATAGCCAACAAGTGCAATTTTAAAAGAACAACCAACAACGTTAAAAAAGAATACATCAAGACGTGGAGCAAGCGACGTGGAGGTCGGACGCCCACCTGTCGGAGTTCGCCGTCCACCAGAGCGCGTTTCCCTCCGCGGGGACAGTTCTGGATGTAGCAGGCGGAGGACAGCGTCAGCAGTCCCAGGACGCACAGCGGGAACGCGGAGGAAGTCATCGTTGATGAGGGGCTGATTGTTAAGACCACGGGTTCTCTGTCCTCCGTCCGTCGGTGCGACTGATGTCCGTCTCCAGCCGCGGGTCCCCGTACTTATATCGGATGGACTCGACGTGTTGCGGTCCACACTCACACTTGACGTCACTGTCGTTTTGTTCCCCTTGCCCGTTCGCGCGCTCGATTAACGAAGGCCACACACACGCACGTTTCAATGTTTTGGTCGGTGTGTGTGTGTGTGTGTGGTGTGTGTGTGTGTGTGTGTGTGTGTGTGTGTGTGTGTGTGTGTGTGTGTGTGTGTTTGTGTGTGTGTGTGTTTGTGTGTATGTGTGAGAGAGAGAGAGAGAGAGAGAGAGGAGAGAGAGAGAGAGAGAGAGAGAGAGAGAGAGAGAGAGAGAGAGAGAGAGAGAGAGAGAGAGAGAGAATAATAAGATGTATAACAAAATGCACAAGAAAAAAACGTGTACCTTATATAAGAGTCTACACCTAACTACAGGCTACATGTGAATTAATTCAGCCACTACAAAAGCCCCTTTATGCCTCTTAGTGAACGATGTCACAATTCCTAAAGTGTGCGTTTTAATTCAAGGAACTTCATGTTGGTCCTCCTCAGAACGAAGTGCCTGAGGTCATTGTGGATAATTTCAGGCGGACATGCGTGAGAACCTTGCAATCAACAAAAATCATGACAACAATCACTGAACCCAATTTATAAACTTAATTTCCACCTAATGAGAAACAGGCAAAATATGACAATTAACTTTCTAAATCCACGTAATTGCCCGGGTACATGAATGCGTTGAGACACGAAGGGTGATCGCATGCGTGTGCGTGTCCTCCCCTGATTGACTTTTATTCTGACAATTAACGCGGCGGTGGTTGACGGGAACAATAAACGCTCTCAACAAGAGGTGCGCTGCTCTAATTGGAGCCTCCTCATTCACACCTGACGCGTCTTAAACCAGCGCGCTCCCTTCGCGTCCAGGAGCCCTGAGACCGACGGTTTGTCCTCCTCCATTAAGAATAAAATAAAATAAAGGGTGCATCTATGCATGCACTGTGATTTGTTTTCCGTTTCCACACTTACCGAACGGATATAGGATCACGACCTTGCTTAATGTTGTCATGGAAACCGACACAAAGCCTTGGCACGTGAGGCCGAAGACACGCGTGTCCCTCTGCTGTGTCTACGGCGCCGCGTTGTGCAACAATGACGTGACCCCCAAAATAAGTCATTTGAGGTTGACGGTGTAGAGGTTAACCATCAGCCACGTACAATGACTGGTTCATTTTTGTTCGGGTTTTTATCTTATTTTTTATTGATACTTTATTTCTTGATTTTAACGGCCGACTGCTTTTTAAGTCCACGTGAAAAGCGAAGCGAGATCTTCGAAGCGAGAGAAGGCTGCAGACGACTAACCAACGAGTGGGGACCCAAACCAGCCATCTTGTGTCCCCAGCTGATGAGGAAACTTACATTTACATTGAGGGCATTTAACAGACGCTTTTATTCAAAGCGACTTACAAACAGTACATTTGTCAGAAGGTGAAACATTGCTGTTAACACAGTAAGAAAGTCACCAGAACAAGTTTCAAGCATTTCAATTGTTAGGTTAACCAGAGCTAGTATACAACTTCTATCAAGTCCTTACAAGAACCTTTTGTGTGTGTGTTTTCTCTCTCTCTCTCTCTCTCTCTCTCTCTCTCTCTCTCCCTTCTCCCTCTCTCACTCTGGTGTGTGTTTCTCTCTCTCTCTCTCTCTCTCTCGATTCACCCATTCGTCACCGACATTTGTTACTTCTTAACACATTTGCAGCTCTTTGTCAGCGTTGGCCACAAGGCTGTGGCGCTGGTTCACAGATGCACTCTCGTCGAGGCAACAAGGGGAGAGAGTGGAGGTGACAAACATCTTTCTTTCATGACACAAAATTATATTTTTAGGTTGCTTGCTTTTATTCTGGTAGGGGTTGTCACAGATGTAAGATGTTCTTTAGACCATCACAGGGAACATGGAATAAAGAGATAAACAGATGGACTGACATGGCCCAGAAGAGGCAGCAAAGAATGCCCTGTGTGTTAATACACCGCCCTGATTCATACCAGCGCCGCCTGCCATTGGCTAGCGCCGAAAAAACACACGAGAGGCCATTTGGGACGGCGTGTACCCACAATGCACGGCGGTCTAACGTCTCAGGCCTTCGACAAATCAAACATGGGCGCCATCGCTGAAACACGCACCTTTCGTTCACCCCCACGGCCCCCCCGGTAAACAGCCCCAGACAAGGGGACGGAGCCCCAGCCCGGCTCAGAAGCTCCAGCAGCTGAGACCCCCCGGGCATCGATCCTGAGAGCTCCTGTAGTGACTCCCCCGCCAGCCGGCGGCCATGCAGCCCTTTGTCTCCCCGACCTCGCCGCCCCAGCAGGAGACAGCGTGCGTCCTTCGCCCGCGGTGCGTCAGTGGTGCACACGTGTTATCTCAGCGCTGGGGGCGGGGCTCCGGCACGAGGGGCACAGCGCGGGGCCGGGCGTCACGGGGCCGGGCGTCGCGGGGCCGGGCGCCGTGGGGTCCGGCGGGGTCCGGCGGGGTCCCAGGCAGGGCCGACACAGCAGGTGGCCGCAGGGCAGGCGGTAGGCGGCCAGCGAGGGCGCCGAGTACGGCGAGAGAGCGGCGGAACACGCCGAGCACTTCCTGTCACCTGGGGAGGGAGACGGAGGGGAACCGTCAGCACGCCGCGTTCTCCTTCAACCTGGGAACGTCTGGGAACGTCTGGGAACGTCAGC
>JAXIVH010000125.1:172174-179674 GCA_036785325.1 Urophycis tenuis
GTATTAAACACTAATGGCATTGCTCTGTGTGTGTTGTGTGTGTGTGTGTGTGTGTGTGTGTGTGTGTGTGTGTGTGTGTGTGTGTGTGTGGGTGTGTGTGTGTGTGTGTGTGTGTGTGTGTGTGTGTGTGTGTGTGTGTCCGTGGGTACAAACATATTACTATGTAATCATTTGGACCAGAGTGATGTCATTTTAATTTCTTTATTGGTTTTGTAGAATTTAGCAAATGGATGTCAAGCCGGAACAGTACCAGAAACAGAAATGCAAAAAAAGTTAGGAACATGTATAAAAGGAACATGTATAACATATGTATATGTATAGGAACATGTATAAAAGTGGTAGCATTTTTTTCCTCTAAACAATACAATAACTACATTTATCACCTACATCAAGAAGAATATAATTTTTGGACAGGATTGTAATAATTGCACCATTATGTCAGGCCAACAGGCTACACATTTTCAAAAAAACAACTGAAAATCAAATGGCACATATTTACTCTATCGATTTACCATAGAACATAATAGAAGATATAAATATGATAATACTATGTAATACATTAGTGGTACTCATTTAGTTTTCTGAAGCAACATGTTCATATGCTGGCATAACAACACATAGAAAAGCCATGATATTCACATCTGAGTCCACTGTACACCGGGGTCTGCTGTGGAGGACGGTAGATAGTGCAGAACGCGTGGACGCTGCCCTGGAGAACGGGCTTCCCAGCGCGTTACCTGTTACCCGACTCCCCCCCGCCCCTGCCCACTCTGAGTGACGTACACAGAAGACAGTAAAGCCGTTTCGTGGGTTTCTATGATCGTTTCTCTTCATAAAAAGGATATACAGTTTCCACGAGGCTTCTGCCTTTCCTCATGTTGATATCTGAAGATATGGTGTCCTAGTATCGGGGTCTCCTGGTACAACCAACTGTACTTAAAGCCGCAAACATGTACCTTGACCCTTGATATTTTTTACTTCATTTTTAATATTGCCACTAGTCCCTCTATGATCAATTTTATAAACTTAATCTTTATGGATACGCATAAAATACAGGCACACACGCACACACACACAACAAAGACAGATATGCAAGACTATGACTTGCTCACGCGCACGCACGCACACACACACACACACACACACACACACACACACACACACACACACACACACACACACACACACACACACACACACACACACACACACACACACACACACACAGAAACACACTCACAAAATACTTATAATCTATAACAACTTTAAGGATCTTGCTCTAGTATGATTTACATTCTATATAACCTCTCAACTTTGGGGATCCTAACCGAACGATCCTATGTTCTTGGCTGTGAAAGCACAATGTAAATGACACTATTAAAATATAACTTGATTCAGGTCGTGTGCTTTCATTATATGTACACCGTGTTTCCCGCTCTGTTGAAGATGGTAGGAACCATTTTGAGTCACTAGAGAAGGGAGTAGAAAGCTCTCTGGCGACCCCTAGCGTTCATCTTTAGAGAAGGCATGTCTCCCCATCCCTGAATGTAGTAAACCGATCAGAGATGGGGAGGATTATCTACCAAACATACTCATTTAATTCCCTTTTTATATAAATATAAACTTTGTAGTTCTTAATGATGCATTTAGATGCTTCTTTCACGTTTGAACTCCATGCATAATATGAATTCAAATGAACTAGTTAATCAGTCTTTGCTCGTTTTTTTGTTTTTTTAACAGAAATTCAAATTATCGAGTGTCAATCTGCTGGTTTTAAACGTGTCCCTCTCCTCATGGGCAACATGATGGTGTTGACCGCAGAATCAAGCAGAGAGGTCAGTCGTCAGGAGACCACCGTAGACCACAGGCCAGTCTCTCTAATCATTCATCATTATTTATTTTCTATGTAACCGCGTGTGCACACGCTCCATGACTACCCACCACGCTACACCAATCCACTCTGAACGTCCCTGACTTCTCTCCTGTGGTGGTTCTCTTTGGAACCCTGGGTTTGGGGTTTCATTTGGTAGTTGCGGTGGCTTCCCACCGCGTTGGACCAGCAGATAGCTGGCAACGCTGAACCAGAGCAACCAGTGGGGGGAAACGGCTGCTCAGGGAGAACCAGGCTGATGAAGGGTAACCATCACGCCTACCTTCTGGTCCCTGGCAATGGAGCGTTCTAACCCAGGCCTGTGTCTGCGTGCGGTGTGATCTCTGAAAACGTGTTGTGGTATATTTACATGAACACTGCTGTGTTTACCGCAGGCCGGGGTGAGAGGCGCTGTTCTCCTGTGTTCTGGCGGTGCTGCTCATCGGTGGGCCCTGACAGTGTCTCTGGGTTCCTGACTGCGGGCGGTTCCGTCTTCAGATCTCCGTGGACTCTATCCTCTCCAGGCGCGTGGGGCCCACCCAGGGCGGAGCCAGCTGGTGGAGGGACGGCGGCCCCTTCTGGTCTTCGCACGGCGGCGGAGAGTGTCAGGGCGATGGGGGGCTGCAGGGAGGCTGCAGCCTGGGAGGACAGCGGGGACAGGGCTGCTGGTGGGGCCGGCGGCGGCGAGGGAGGCGGGGGAGAGCCGGGGGAGGAGCTGGTGGGCGTGGCCGGAGGAGGCGGTGGCGCCGGCGCCGGTGGCGGCGGCGGATGTGGCGGCCACTTTGGTTCCCATCTGCCCCATGCGTTTCTCCAAGGCCTGGTTCTTCTGCAGCGTCTCCACGTAGCTGAGCTGTAGCTGCGCCTGGTACTTCAGAACTCGCTCCTTCTCGTCCTGCCAGTGTGTCGCTCCTGGTCAAAGTTCAGGGCCTGGCGTTCGCGTTGCTGTCGCTCCAGCCTCAGCGTGGCCTGCAGCTGCTCCAGCTGCCTGCGCAGGTCTCCGGCCTCGTCCCCCCGCCTGGCGGAGCTGCAGCTCTTGGCACAATTGGTTGTCCTGTCGGAGTTGCAGTTCTTGACGCAGTTGTCCTTCCTGTCTATGCTGGGCCTCCTGACGGAGGTGGGCCTCCTGGCGAAGCTGGACTTCTTGGCGCATTTGAGCATCCTGACGCATTTGGGCCTCCTGGCGGAGTTGGACTTCATGACGGACTTGGGCCTCCTGGCGGAGTTGGGCCTCTTGGCGCATGTGCAGGTCCTGGCTGATGTGGGCGTCCTGGCGATGCTGAGCCTCTCGCCACTGAGCCTCTTCACGCTGCTGCCTCTCCTGCCGCTGGGCCTCCTGCCGCTGGGCCTCCTGCCGCTGGGCTTTGGCCTCATCGCTCTGCAGGCTGAGCAGGTTGTCCGACGTGGAGGTGAGGGGGACGGAGGAGGGGTCAGAGGAGCTCCTCGGGCAGTGCATCATCCCCCACGGGGGCAGCAGCCCCGCCGCCGCCAAGTTGGGGCCCATGGAGATCTCATGCCCCCTGCCGACCTCGCTCAGAGCCCTCTTCAGACTGAGCACCTCGGCCTCAAAGACGCCCAGCTTTTCCCGGAGCATGGACACCTACGGGAAAGGAACAAATGTCAACCTCATCAAATGACCATTCTGCAGCGGTCTCTGGGTGTGTGTGTGTGTATGGTGTGTGTGTGGGTGTGTGTGTGGTCTGTGTGTGTGTGTGTATGGTGTGTGTGTGGTCTCTGTGTGTGTGTGTGTAAGGTGTGTGTGTGTGTGTGTATGGTCTCTGAGTGTGTGTGTGTAAGGTGTGTATGGTGTGTGTATGGTCTCTGAGTGTGTGTGTGTTGTCCCGTACATGCGTCTGCGTGTCCATTCTTTTGTACACATTGAGTGGGCACATGGACGCTGTACCTCGGAGAGAGTTCTGCGCAGCTCGCCCTCACACTTCTCCAGCTCGCGGCTCTTGGAGCTGTAGGAGTCCTTGAGGCCCAGCATGGCGTCCTCCCGCTCCCTCAGCTGGGCGTTGAGCTCCTTCAGCTGGCTCGCAGGGCCACCATCTCCCCCGCTCTCTGGGTCACCTCGGCCTGGCTCTCCCTCAGCTGCTGCTTCAGGAGAGAGATCTCACCGGCCTTCTGGCACACCCTGCCACGCGGAGGAGCACAAGTTATCATCCTGTTCAGTCTTATGGATACGTATCCAGATGTATTACACATGAAGACCACACCATTATGCTGTACATATAGATCACACAGATATATATGCATGAGACCTTTGACCTACGGGATAGTCTCGTCTAGGGGTCCAAAGGGTTCTGGGTTCCCAACCCATTGTCTGTAGTCTACCTGTAGGTGATGCCGAACCCCTACCTTTCCCTCAAGGAAATGCACCAAACATGTTCACTGTCTCTAAGGAGTGTCTGCTGAATGGTGAATGAGTTCACAATCGGACAATTTGAAGTTCACACACTTCAGCGCTTGACTCTTTCTTCCCCGTCGAATTTCTACGACAAACCCGGCGTGAGTATCTCACCTCCCACTTGGTCTCCTCCAGGCGGGGCAGTATGTCCGCCTGCTCCTTCCTGTAGTCCAGACACTTCCTCTCCAGCTCCTCCCTCTGGGCCAGCAGGGCAGCCATCTCCTCCTGGAGCCGCCTCTTGTCCTGGGACAGCCGGGTGATCTGGGCCTGCAAGGCGGTCTGGGAGCGCTGGGCCCGGCGGGTCACCTGCACAGTGGGAGAACACGGGCTTAACGCCGGCTCAGCCCCGAGGACGTCGGGCCGCGGCGTTCTGTCAGCTCCATCCGGGGAGATCTGTCACCTCCGCTCCTCACCACACAGCCAGCCCCAGGGAGCAGCAGTACGAGAGTTCAACTGCAGCTGTGAACTGAAACTGAACTGAAAACGCCTTGGCCAAAGGGCAGGGTAGGAGTATTCAAATAAAAGCAAATGTCTTTGGGTTTGAAAGGGAAATGTGGCGTTCAAGAGGAAACCCGAATGGGCATGGAAACACCTGGAGGGCCCGGCCCGCGGACTCAGAACCCACTCTGTCCATGGCCACCATGTTGTTCTACATGACTTAAGTGTTTTATACAATTATTAACCAAACAAACACAGATACCACACCAACTATGTCATGCAGGCTCACTTTAATTCTGACTTAAGGGGACAAATACTACAGAATTTCCCCAAAATACTTGTTTATGTGTATTTTTACACAGAAAATGTATTACGTAATATTCAGTTTTTGTGGAGTGGATTGCTGCTGAGCTATGTTGTGTTGTGTTTTACAATGCAATGACAATAAAAAAACATAATCTTATCTAATCCGTCATATCTGGTTTGTGTGTGGGTGGAAAGCATGCACGCCTGAACGTGACCAATGTCAGTGTGTGTGTGTGTGTGTGTGTATGGGTGTCTATGTGTGTGTGTGTGTGTCTGTGTGTGTGTGTGTCTATGCGTGCCTGTGTGTGTGTGTGTGTGTGTGTGTGTGTGTTTTGTGTATAGGTGTCTATATGTGTGTGTGTGTGTGTGTGTGTGTGTGTGTGTATGTGTGTGTGTGTGTGTGTGTGTATGCGTGTCTATGTGTGCCTGTGTGTGTGTGTGTGTATAGATGTGTGTGTGTGTGTGTGTTTGTGTGCGTGTGTGTGTGTGTGTGTGTGTGTGTGTGTGTGTGTGTGTGTGTGTGTGTGTGTGTGTGTGTGTGTGTGTGTGTGTGTGTGTGTGTGTTTGTGTATGCGAGTGTGTGTGTGTGTGTGTGTATGCGTGTCTATGCGTGCCTGTGTGTGTGTGTGTGTGTGTGTGTGTGTGTGTGTGTGCGTGTGTGTGTGTGTGTGTGTGCGTGTGTGTGTGTGTGCCCTCACCTGCTGCAGGCGTGAGGCGTAGTTCTGTCTCAGCTCGTCCATTTGCCGTTCCCACACGCGCTGCTTCTCCTCGAACACCTGGATGATGGCCGCCTCGCTCTGGTCCAGGTTGCGGCGGATGTGCTGCACCTGTTAGCGGACGCGGCGGCGCGCGGCCAACAGAGTCAGTGCTGCCCTGAGTGATTCCCTGTAGCCACGAGCTACCTGATGGCATCCTGGAGGACCTCCGAGCAGCTCTGAGCTCTGGGTCTGGACCTACTGTGAGTCCCTTTCAACAACAGAGTCTCCTCGGTCGTCATAAAAGTAATAAGAAGATAAGAAGCATTGTAGATGCAGACAGTATATCGGACACAGCTAACCTTTCTCTACATGCACTAGACATTTGTGTAGCATTATCATTATAAATCCTTGTAAGCTCAGTCTGGAATTATATTCTAATGATTTCCCTGCTGTTGTACATCCTTACAGAGATTGTATATTATGATCCTTCCTCATGCACAGTGAAAGTGTTCCTGATGGTCTGTTATGTAATGAGGACCACAGCCTCTGACTCTGTGTCTGAGGACAGGGCATCCCCGCCAGTCCCCTCACCTCTTGCTCCTTCTCCCACAGCCGGTCCTCCAAGTCCTGGATGATGTCATCGGAGGAGGGGGAGGGGCGTAGCGGCGCCGGGGCGTCACTCAGGTGGCCTCAGCCTCTGATAGGACGAGGAGCTCTTCCCCGAGGAGGAGCGCCCGCTGTCCGAGGCGCTGAGCCCGTTCTGAGGAGAGCAGAGCAGGACGGTGGCAGCGCTGCGTTTCACCCACGGTTCCATCAGGACAGAAAGCCCCCACGATGCACTCTGGTGTACAAGCCCGTGGCCCCGCGCCACAGGCTTGTACACCAGAGTGCATCATGGGAGTTTTAGAATTTGATAGTGATAAACTTTATTCATCTCTATGGGGAAATACATAGTCTGTATTTAACCCATCCTATACCAGGATCAGCAGGCTGCCTGCCTCACAGGGTAGTGCTGGGGAACCAACAGCAGAGGCGCTGCCCGTGCCTTGCTTATGGGCATGGGATTGTGGGAGAAATCCCATGTTGTCCATGGGTGTAGTTCTGTCATGTGTTCATGTGTGTGTGTGTGTGCAAGTGTGTAGTCCTACCTGGTGTCCATGTGTGTGTGTGTGTGTGTGCAGGTGTGTAGTCCTACCTGGTGTCCATGTGTGTGTGTGTGTGCAGGTGTGTAGTCCTACCTGGTGTCAATCTGTGTGTGTGTGTGCAGGTGTGTAGTCCTACCTGGTGTCAGTGTGTGTGTGTGTGTGTGTGTGTGCAGGTGTGTAGTCCTACCTGGTGTCCATGTGTGTGTGTGTGTGTGTGTGTGTGTGTGTGTGTGTGTGTGTAGGTGTGTAGTCCTACCTGGTGTCCATGTGTGTGTGTGCAGGTGTGTATTCCTACCTGGTCTCCATGTGTGTGTGTGTGTGTGCAGGTGTGTAGTCCTACCTGGTGTCAGTGTGTGTGTGTGTGTGTGTGTGTGTGTGTGTGTGTGTCTGTGTGTGTGTAGGTGTGTAGTCCTACCTGGTGTCCATCTGTGTGTATGTGTGTGTGCAGGTGTGTAGTCCTACCTGGTGTCCATGTGTGTGTGTGTGTGTGTGTGTGTGTGTGTGTGTGTGTGTGTAGGTGTGTAGTCCTACCTGGTGTCCATCTGTGTGTATGTGTGTGTGCAGATGTGTAGTCCTACCTGGTGTCCATGTGTGTGTGTGTGTGTGTGTGTGTGTGTGTGCAGGTGTGTAGTCCTACCT
>JAXIVH010000125.1:184674-244674 GCA_036785325.1 Urophycis tenuis
GGACTCTGCCCAGGGACCTGCACGGCTGCCGACCCGGACTCTGCGTGGGGCCTGGAGGAGACTGTGAGCGCGTCCCAGCAGGAGTCGTGTCGGGACATGAATCACGTGATGGTCATTAATAATGCCGGTGAAGAGAAGCGCTCATCACGTGCTTGACGCTGTTGAACGCCGTTTCTTTTCTCTCAGCATCGGAGCCGTTAACGCCGTGTAATACAACGGAACGCGTGCAACTGGTGCTACGCAAGGGGACTGCAGGCTGTACGTGGGAATTTATTTATCAAATAGACACGTTTACAATAGTAGAACAAGTAGTATAGATAATTCAATGTAAATATCAAGTAACTATTGTGAAGTAAATATTGTGTTACAGCTTGTTATTTCAAAGTGTCAACCTCTGTGCATTGTGTGTGTTTTCCATTGTAATATTTCCCTGGATGTGGTGTTTGCTAAATAAACACACTGTCATCAGAAGCAGGATTGCCTACTGTATCTCTCCACTGTTTCCCACTCACTGCATGCCTAATTTTTATCGTTTGCCTATGAGGTGGAAAGGTCTTGATCATAGACTGTATATAAATAGGTCTTGATACGTAGAGCCTTGTTATACAGTAGAATATCACAGCGTCTCTTCAGGGCCCATGGCCTCCAGGAGGGGGGCGCTGCGGCTCACGAGGAGCCGCGGCGGGCCTTGTGCTCACTGCACGTGGAGGGACGCTGCTCAGCTGCCAGCAGGGGCATCAAACTCATCACCTCGGCAAACTCATCAGGGCATCAGATCAGACTCAGACTCATGAGACTCATCAGACTCATCAGACTTATCAAACTCTGACTCATCAGACTCATTCATTAGACTCATCAGACTTATCAAACTCTGACTCATCAGACTCATTCATTAGACTCATCAGACTCATCAGACTTATCAAACTCTGACTTATCAGACTCATCATTCAGACTTATCAGACTCATTCATTAGATTCGTCAGACTCATCAGACTTATCAAACTCTGACTCATCAGACTCATTCATTAGACTCATCAGACTCATCCTCAATGAAGATTTCCTGGCTGGCTCACATAGAGGATTAGTTAGAAAAATGGTTGCAAACATTTTTTTTTGGGCAGGAAAATATAGTTACCAATCTGTTAATTTATTTTCTATGTTGTTTTCAAATAAATTGTGTGTCTGATAAGTTTTTATCAAAATAAAATGTCTAACAGAAATCAGTGTAACGTACAGAGCCATATCAAATAAATGAACTCAACTCAAATCTGTCTCACTTCACATCATTTCCCCTTCTTGGTCTTCCATTTTACAGCAGTGTGTTGTTATTATCATGGAACACACTTCAGCCTACATCTTAAACTGCAATTTCCAATTGAAATGTATTTTCTTCATCATAACAAATTAACAATCTGACATGCTAATTCTGACACATGTTAGTAAATAACACGCCTCTACACAGAGAGAAAGAGAGAGTGAGAGAGAGAGAGAGAGAGAGAGAGAGAGAGAGCGAGAGCGAGCGGGCATGATGTAGAAGGTGCTAGACTCGGGGCGATCAGGCGGAGCTGTCCCTGCCAAACGTCCAGCAGCTGTCCTCTGTCACCACTGCTGACGGCTGACGGACAGGCCCAACTGAGGGACAGAAATAGAGCCCCACTATCTGGCACGGACCACCTCAAAGGGGGAGGACAAATGTTACATTTTGCACGTGGATTGGAAAACATGACCCTCCATCCATTGGTCTCAAGGCAGCCAGTCTTCATGTGCTGTACAACGCGCTCCACTGGCTGTCGTTGACTTCTGGAAGCGTTGCAGTGGGATGAGTACCAGAGGGAGGCCGCTCACCCCTCATCCATCCCCTGTTGGTACGGCTCCTGAAGTGGGAACCTATTTCAGTCCCTCAGGCCTGGAATGTCCAGCTGTTGTTCTTTGGACACAAACACACACTGAGAGCCCCACCAGGTCCCAGGCTCTACGCCCCACTGCTGAATTTAGCCCCGCGCTCCTCTCCTCTTGGCTCTCTGTTCCCCTGTTGGCCGGCCGGACCGCAGACCGCCGCTCACCTCTCTGTCCTTGGAGGACCGCCGCCGCCGCCGCCGCCGCAGACACAGCATGGAGACCGTCGCCATCTTCGACTCCCCGGGAAAAGGCCGGGGCCTCAAGGCCACCAAGGAGCTGTGGGCCGGAGACGTGGTGTTCTCCGAGCCCAGCCTCGCCGCCGTGGTCTTTGACAGGTAGGACCCTCTGGGCTGGACAGCGGGGGGCCGGGGGGGGGGGGTGTGAGAGAGAGAGAGAGTGTGTGTGTATGTGTGTGTGTGTGTGTGTGTGTGTGTGTGTGTGTGTGTGTGTGTATGTGTGTGTGTGTGTTCATGTGCAGCTATACCAGTAGCATTAGGGAGCATCTGAAAGCATCTGAAAAGTCCAAATGACCAAGCACTACTCATTTAGAAATGTTGGGGAGTTGGACATTTTCAACTGTTCTTAGGTTTACTTTAATTCACTTTAACTTTGTCCTGTGACGTCGACATCACGAGACATACTTCATAGAATGTCATTTATCTTTCCACTCGCAATCAAACAACAAAGTGGAGAATAGGGGGCGGTGAAGGCACTAAGCCATGTCGCTCATGGACACGCCCATTGTTAGCAGTGTTAATGTGGGAGCAATCCATTTGCCAATTAACGCACATTGCACATCGCTAATTGAGTGATTCCAGTAGGCCTACAGCAGCAGTACTGTCATGACAACAAGGCTCACTGTGTGTCTCTCCGTCCCTGCTCCACAGTTTAGCGGACCGCATCTGCCACAGCTGTTTCCGCAGCCAGCCCAAGCTCCAGCGGTGTGGTCAGTGCAAATTTGCCCATTACTGCGACCGTACGTGTCAGCGCGCCGGCTGGGCGGAACACAAGGACGAGTGCGGGGCCATCAAGACGTACGGCAAAGCCCCAAACGAAAGCGTTCGGTGAGTACACGGGAAAAGGTCAAGCAGTGGATGAAACGCACGCATCCCTTCCCTTTCACGGCACCGTCGTCGACATGCCTGCTGCACGCAACGCCCGATTGGTGTTGGTAGTAGGAATACATCGCGATGAGTGAAAAATAAAACCTTTTGTTTGAGAAATTAACTTAGATTAGAGGCCAGTTTGAAACTGGTAGTCAACTTAAAATAAGTCCCGTTCACTGCCTTATCAGAGTCATCTTGGAGAGCTCAGTAAGCAAGCAAGCTAGCAACGTACGAAAGAAAGAAAGAACGATTGGTCATGCGTGTTGTTGTGGTTCATGGCCACTGTAGGCTGGCCGCGCGCATCGTGTGGCGCCTGGACAAGGAGGGCGGCGTCGTGTCCGACACGCAGATGACCACCGTGGATGAGCTGGAGGACCACATCGGTGACATGCCGGAGGACGACCTCAAGGAGCTCAAAGTGGACATCCACAACTTCCTGGACTACTGGCCGCGCAACAGCAAGCAGCACACGGTGGACGACATCTCACACGTCTTCGGAGTGGTGCGTTCTCCGCAGACATCTACTGTCACAGCATTGTGTCAAGAATGTCAATATTTGTATTCTGGTTAACAAATGCCAGTCCCCAATCAAACATGAACATGAAGATCATAAACATGAATATAATATAAACCTAATAGGAAACAATTGACACGTAGGCCTATGTATCCAAGAGTACATCTAATCAAATAATTCCCTATCAATTAAATAAATAGGCCTACCTGTTTTTTGTTCTGTTGAAACATCCCCATCTAGTGGTCACATGATATAATACAATACAGACTTGTCCGCTCCCCGCCAGGTCAACTGCAACGGCTTTACGGTGAGCGACCAGAAGGGTCTGCAGGCGGTGGGCGTGGGCTTGTTCCCCAACCTGTGTCTGGTGAACCACGACTGCTGGCCCAACTGCACGGTGATCCTCAACCACGGCAAGTACGTCATGCAGCTCTGTGTGTCCCACCGCCCCCTGCGTCAGGTGCCATCTTTGATGCTGTGATTAGTATTCAAGTTGAATATTTTAATCAAAGTAATTACATTACTTTAATGTAAGTCATCTAAGTAATTATTCAAACCTATGAATTTGGTGTGCTGGCTTTATGTGTGAGAGAGAGAGAGAGAGAGAGAGAGAGAGAGAGAGAGAGAGAGAGAGAGAGAGAGAGAGAGAGAGAGAGAGAGAGAGAGAGAGAGAGAGAGAGAGAGAGAGAGAGAGAGAGAGAGAGAGAGAGAGAGAGAGAGAGAGAGAGAGAGAGAGAGAGAGAGAGAGAGAGAGAGAGAGAGAGAGAGAGAGAGACTGGTTGGGTAAAATGCTTCCTGTTTGTCTTTCAGTCAATCGGCTGTGAATACAATGTTTCACTCTCAACGGAGGTGCGTCACCTCACCCCTGTTTTAAGTATAATCTATTCACTGGACATATCTAGTTTATTCCAAATGAAACCCTCCCTCTCATCCACAGCTATCAACATATAACCCCATCTGTACACCATTCCAGTCCATCGTGTTTCACTGACGTTGGTCCGTGTTGACAGCCTCTTCTGCATGCTGCTGCATGTTCATAACCACCTAATGGAGCTACCTCTAAAGCTACCTGAGAAACATACCTTAAGATACCTTCAACACACTCACCTGGACAAATGTTCCACTAGCCAGCGACCATAGAGCACAAAAGTGTTTGAGTGTGTAGACATGTTTTCACTTTTCACCATTCTTAGTTGTTTCCAACCACACTGACAAATAATGACAAATTGTCATCTATAATGCTAATTCTAACCTATCTGTGCTGTAGAGGAGTATATTTAGCAATTGCAAACATACTCTTGTGTTTATATATACATATATATATATATATATATGTGTGTGTGTGTGTGTGTGTGTGTGTTAAAGTCGCAATGTGTAAGATTGAGATCCAGGGAGCAGGCTTGAGATTCTCAGAATGAACAAAACAAGGAGTTGTATGAGGAGTTGTATGAGGAGTTGTATGAGGAGTTGTATGAGGAATCCTGTGAGGAGTCCTGTGAGGAGTCGTGTGAGGAGTCGTGTGAGGAGTTCGGTGAGGAGTTCTGTGAGGAGTCCTGTGAGGAGTTCTGTGAGGAGTCCTGTGAGGAGTTAGTGAGGAGTCCTGTGAGGAGTTAGTGAGGAGTCCTGTGAGGAGTTAGCGAGGAGTTGTGTGAGGAGTTGTGTGAGGAGTCGTGTGAGGAGTTAGTGAGGAGTCCTGTGAGGAGTCGTGTGAGGAGTCCTCTGAGGAGTCCTGTGAGGAGTCATGTGAGGAGTTCTGTCCAAGCTGTTGTGACGTGGACGATCGTAGCTGGCTGTGTGGCGTGAGGGGGCGGGGTTTTGGACGCGTCCGTAGTGAGATTATTGTAAACCCATAGAGAAGTACGGACTGGCCAGCATTTTAGTGGACAGTTATAGGATGTGAGTTATAGGATGTGATTTCATCAATAACATTGTTGAAATCGCCATCAATCAGCATTGACTACAGATGTGGGAAATGTTACACACTGCGACATTAATGTAGTTGGCCTGAAATTAAAACCATGACATCATTTAATCATCAACATGTCTAAATACGCGTCTGTTTTAACCGACAGAAGTGACGTTCTGAACATTGCTGTAAACAAACCACATCAGGCTCTCCAGCGGTGGTGACCCCCCTCTGACCCCCCCTGACCGCGCCCCTCTGCCCCCAGGATCGAGCTGCGAGCCCTGGGGAAGGTGGCGGAGGGCGAGGAGCTCACCGTGGCCTACGTGGACTACCTCAACGTGTCCGAGGACCGGCAGCGGCTGCTGAAGGCCCAGTACTTCTTCCACTGCACCTGCGAGCACTGCAGGGACCGCACCAAGGATGACCTGAAGATGGCTGGCAAGGAGGTGGAGGGCGTCAAGGTGACCAGCAGCCTCACACTACTCACTCATCTGTCCCTAAAACAGCAGCCTCACCCAGACAGTCCTCATACATTCAGGAGGAGAAGGTTGATGAGCTACAGTCAACTATATACACTTTATATGATAGGCCTACATTCATGCCTACAACATTCTGCTTCTACACAAGTTGTCTGGAAGATGCATGCATGAGCTTCCATACCAGCAGGTTATCAGATTGCAGGGATGGTACGGGATCAAGATTACAACACATAACAATAACTACGTATTGTAGCCATCACGGCATCAGAGAAAGGCCTCCTTTCACCCCCCTGACTGATGTGATCAGTTGGCGACAGCTCGTCCCACGTCATCACTGGTGTGTCCCAAACTGACAGAGCTGCACCAGCCAAAGGAGATAAGGGGATTTGGATTCCATAAAGATTAGGACTAAGTGTTGGGAATACAGCCTTGCATGCAATACCCCAGTATTGCTTCTGCGTAGGCGGCAGGAAAGATCAGTGGGTAGAGCCGGTGGACAGAGCGGGTCGTTCACTAACCGTAGGGTCGGCGGTTCGATCCCCTTGATCTCCAACTGTCCACATGTCTAACCCCACAAATGTACTGATTGTAAGTCGCTTTGGACAAGTGTCTGCTAAATGCCCCCTTTACCTTTTACCCAGGAAGAGGGATGACCTGTAGTTTGTAGACTTTGCTACAGTCACACTTCAGCACTAGGATAAAGATAGATAAAAGATTATCAGGGCAATGTTATCATGGTCCTAGACTTTGGATGAACAAACTGTCCCTTTGAATGCGGTCTTTCAGAACATGTAATAACTAATGTTGGAATTCTACAGTACATTTGAGTCAAACGCCACGGTTTTCAAATTCACTTTGGCTTGTAGGTACCTGAAGAGCAGGTGAAGGAAGCATCAGATTACTGCTTTGAGACCATGGAAAAGATCAACAAGTCTCGTCTGAGTGGCGACTACCACGAGGTATTGTCCATCATGACTCCTCTTGTACAAGAGTTGAGGTGTTTCTGCTACACGGTGCTGAAGCGTCAGCCTGTAACCGTTCCTCTGCCCAGGTGGTGACCATGTGCAGAGACTGCCTGAAGAGGGCAGAGCCCGTTCTGGCCGACACACACATCTACCTGCTGAGGCTGTGGAGCACACTGAGTGAGGTGCAGGCCTACCTGCAGTTCTTTGATGACGCAGCAGATTTAGCCCACAAGATGGTTGATGGCTACAAGTGAGTAACAGAATGTACTCTAGATGATGTTCCTGAACATGTGTAGCGTTTTAGGAACCCATTCATTATAGTCCCAAGTCACCAAGCTAAAGCGCATAATTAATCCCAAGCATTCAAATATGTGCAGCTACATTAGGGTTCGCAACTAAATACTTTTTTTTCAATCCCAACTTGACAGCAAAATCTACCACCCAAACAACGCTGCCCTGGGCTTGGCCACCATGAGAACTGGAGTCACACACTGGCAGGCCGGGCTCATAGAGGTCGGTCATGGGATGGTCTGCAAGGCCTACGCAATCCTCATGGTCACACATGGCCCTACGCACCCCATCACCAAGGACCTGGAGGTAAGCTCAGATGAATCAAGGTGTCGGCTACAGGTCATGTGACAAGGCCACAGGGGCTGTTAAATGGAACTTTACTAAAACTTTGCTGATCATCTGGCCAATTAGGGAAGTGCTTGTTGATCTTTTACATTTGTGTATCAAAAGACACCAATGGAGTAGTGGTGTGGCTTCAGTCCTGCTACTCAGTCTACCTGCCCCTCAACTGACCACATGCTGACTACATCCACAGGCGATGCGCATGCAGACAGAGATGGAGTTCAGGATGTTCAAGCAGAACGAGTACGTCTACCACAGCATGAGAGAAGCTGCGCTGAAGAACCGGCCCATGACCATGATGAACGAACCCGTCTCAGTCCAGGACGGCATCAAGAACCTCTTCCACAGGAGGAAGTGAACCGCTGTCCACGTCTTTGTAGACCAGATGCTGAACAAACTCACTTTAGTAGCCCACACTTTACAGTGACACTGAAACAGGAAAATAAAACACCATGTCTGCTTGCTTTTTGTCATTTATTAATGTAGCCATTACACACGTTTGCTAATCCTCTTGTAAACAATGCCTCCAAGGGTCATGGTCTAAAAGGGAGGGAAAAAAAAAAAAAAAAAGGTCAACACACCATAGCAGCGCACCATTAGTAGGCCAACAAGAAGGGCATGTCTGTCCTACTCACATTAACAATAGTGTTGGAGTCAACTAGTTCCGTGACAGACTCGATCCCCTTGAGGGAAACCTTCAGCGTGTTGGCGTCACGCTTGACCACAGCCTGAAAACAAACCATAATGTCGGAGGGTCCATGCATGCATTGGTTGTTTTGGGTTATTGTTTTTTTATTTTTATTGTTATTGGTTGGTTTGTTTTTTTAACTCATGGTTTGACAAAACAAGCCGGGTAGTGCAGCAACAGACAACGCGCAAGGCAAAAGAAGCAGACCTCCCAAAAGTTGTGGTCGATTTTGCACACGCTAGGCTGCAGACAGTGCGGTAGGAAGCAGACTGACGCCCACCTTAACCTTCTCGCCGGTCACCGTCTCCAGGTCGGCCTCCTGGCCGACGGTGAAGGTGTTGACGAGGACCTTCGTGCCGGTGGTGACCGTCACTTTGAAATTGTCGCCATTTTCCTCAATTTCAGAAACACTCTTGATGTCCTTGCCTTTCTGGATGAGCTCATCAGGAAGACCTAGTGCCGAGAGAAGGGAGATGATTCAGGAAGGCCCCTTAAGGAGCTGCTGTAGCGGAACATTAGCAATAGCGAAATAGCTTCTAGCACAACACCCAGCCATGTGCATTTTGATTTGCAATCTTGAGCATAGAAAGACTTGGATGATCATTTGCGCTGGTAAAGAAGGCATCATCCCACTCACGCAAGCTCATGACCAACGAAACAACACCGCGTGGCTCTCAACTTACCAATCGCCTTCATGAAAGACTCAAAGTTCTCCTGAGACTCCAGTTGGTATTTTCCAGTGAAAGACATGGTGTTGGAGGTGTGACAGGCGGCCAAGGTGAAAGACGGAGAGCGCCAGCTGGCCGTTTTATACACGGCTCGACCCCTCGAAACAATGATTAACCACAGCTCCTGCCAATTAATGTAGCCCCAGCCCCTCCCCCTGGCGGGCTGTGGGCGGGGCCTCCCAGATAACGGTGATGAGTTAATGAGTGGACAGTGGCTGTACCGTGTCAACGTCCAGATTGTGACTGTCTGTCTCTGTTTGAATGCTTTTGTAGTTTTGTTGGTTTAAAATTGACCCGGTCACAGGTCATGTTGGTCAACTTTAAGCTGCTGATAAGAACACACATATATATATATATATATATATATATATATATATATATATATATATATATATATATATATGCATTATCACTAAAAGATGGTAATGATTTCTGGTTGATTTCCTTCCTAGTCAAATTCACATGATCCTAACATAACTGTAACCTAAATGCAAATGTATATCAAAGCTCATGGTAAACATGTTTGGTATCAAGGCCTCTAAAATTGTTTTTTTATTTTATTTCTGAGTGAATGTGAAAACCAGCACTCAGAAGGTCTTTGGGGGATTCAATGGCAGCCGGTTTGGCAGAACCAATCTTTCTTCTGGTGAAATAAGCAGTAGAGCACATGCAGCCTCATTGATGTCAATATTTGTCAATATTTCCAAACACTTGTAAAGGTCAGGTGGGCTCCAGCACGGCTCTGGTTCAACCCTGACCCACATGAGCTGCCAGCCTGCGGCTAACAGTGGGTTCAGAGACGGACAACGCCAAGATCCTCCTTGTGTGAGTAAATGTATTTCAGTTAAATCCATGTCATTTGTGTTGTGAAATACATAAAGTAAGCTGCAGTTTACTGCCGTTATCTCTGTCACTGTATCAGCAGGGCCTGTTATCTCGTCATGTATGTTGGAACATTTCTAAACCTTTCAAACTGTGTATCAAAATAAAGTAGTTGTGTCACCTAAACTTAAACAAGTAGTTTTGTTGCCTCAACCGAACCAAGTTAGCCTGGGAACCAGACGACTCTGTGAGTTCATGTTTGATTTGCTTTAGCATACGCGGCCGTGCACCCTGGCCTAACCCAGGTTGGGCCAATCACAACCCTTTATCTCACATGGGGCGGGCTCAACACGCTGACTGAACAGAGGAGGGGCCTATTGGAGCGCTCCTCATTCTCACTACAAGCCAAGACTTCTCACCCTGTTCACCCAGGTTTGAGCTTGTCTGCTCGTCGGACTTTAGATGCTAGTAAAACGTCTGGCTAGCGCAGTCCTTCTCAAAGTGTGGGGCGTGCCCCACTGGTGGGGAACGGAGACATGACAGGTGGGGCGCGACAAACGGGAGGGAATTTTCAATTTCATGCCTATCTTACTATAAATGCTATTGACAATAAAGATAATTCACTCTAAACAAAACACACACACACACACACAAATTAAGTTATGATGGCACAACTGCACTTTTATTTTCTCTTTTTGAACTTTGTGTTATTTGTTGTTTTTGATTTTGATTCAGTATCAAATATGACCGATATACTTGGTGCTAGTAATTTCAATACATTTAAAATAATTTGAAGTAATTCGTCAAGATTTTTGTTGGGGCGACGGGGGCAAGTGGGGCTTGAAAATCCCCACTTGTTCAAAGTGGGGAATGACGAAAAAAGTGTGAGAACCACTGGGCTAGCGGCTCTCTCAGGTTTTGTTAGCAAGACAACGCGCCAGCTAGCCAAATGGTGACCAGTGATAAGCACCATCAAGAATCATGACCATCTAGTCATGTGACAAAACTGCAAAACAGGGTTGCTACTTATAACAGTGAATATATGCATAATATAGGAATATGAGACTCAGATAACATATTTTAAAGATAAATATTAGTGAGGGGGTCAAATAAAAGCAGTATAGAAACAGTATAGTAGCTGGTGTTGGGTGTGATTGCCGGTAGATTGTGACGTTAAGCAACTTAATCAAGATGGGCTTCAGATGTGATCAGGGCAGCTGATGACTTCACCCAGGATTGGTGGAAGTTCAAAGGTGACAGGCGGCTGATGATGAAAATGAGCTAACTGTTGAGTCAGGGATATTGGCCCTCAAGTGGAGTCAAATGACCCCAGTGATCAGTTAGCCCTTCAGACGCTAACCCATGAGTCCCTCCCTGCTTCATACACTTTTAGATCAGCAGCTGGATATGGAACAATGGACTGCAGAAATTAAACGATATAAAACTACACTATTGAGATAAAAATGTGATGAACTATATAAATTAATGTGATAACTATTTCTGGTCCGTATTTTGGACCTTTTTACCGACAGTATGTAACAGTTTGCAAGGTTAGAGCCACTGTAGAGAGTTTAATTACTAAATACTACTTGTACTATTTACTGGTTTACTAGTTACCTTGAAGGGCCGCTTACTACTGTCACGTTACAACTGTCCACTCATTGCACTACTCATGTGCATACTGCACCTTAATGTCACCTTAATTTAACGTCTGGTTAGGACGCCAACCACATCTCGTTGTCTCTGTACTTGTACTCTGCACAATGACAATAAAGTTGAATCTAATCAAATCCAATCAAATCTAAATCACATATGCATCATATGCAAACAAAGCAAAACATACGTTCATACTCTCTCTTACTTTATTCCAGCAGACATATACCAGTACAATACACGTAATCTTCAGTATGTTTTTTACTCACTACTTCTATACATAGAAATATATAAACAAAGGCACTCTGGACATACATTGAATGGGTTCCACTGAGTGACATATCCAGACAACAGAGCTAAGAATGCTAACAGGGTTAAATCAGATCAACAGGCTCACCCGGACATACGACTATTTAAACCAGAACTACACTTCCCTACGTCCGCAGCGGGCCCTCTGACACCCTGTGGCGTCCCGGGCAGCTCATTGGTGGATTCGATGGGGCAAAGCGTGGCCGGCCAATTGCATGAGCCTGAGGAAGATGTCGCTGGAGTCGCTGTTTTCCAACAGGCCGGCTGGATCGTAGCCGTCCTCCTCGGTGACACAGGATTGGTCCGTGGTGCAGCTCTCTGAAACGCAGTGAGTTCCAATAGAATGAGACAGCGAATGCATGTGGCTTTGACATCTCCATGTGAGCATGAAAGCAGCACACACTTCTACAGCCCAACAAACATAACGTGTTATTGTGATTACATGGGAATCAATAAAGGGTATTTTTATACGTGATGTTTTTAAGGCTGTTAACATAACAGTACGTAACCATAACAGTAACCGAGTCAACATGTCAATGCACGGTTAACATAACAGTTCGTAACCATAACAGTAACCTGAGTCAACGTGTCAATGCACGGTTAACATAACAGTACGTAACCATAACAGTAACCCGAGTCAACGTGTCAACGTACGGTCAGCGCAGGATTTCAGTCTCACACGCCTTCAGTGACCCACAAAACTAAGAGCCATCTTTGCCATCAAAGCCCTTCAGGGTTGCGACGACGGGGGACCGGGAGAAAACCCAACATGCGGACGCACCTGCATCACAGCACAGGCCGGACGCAGCGCAGCGCCCGCCCTCGGACCCGCAGGGCTTCCCTCCCGCCTGGCAGGGAGTCAGCAGGTAGTTCTCCTCCGCACAGTGGAGCGTCTCCGGGGAGCCCAGCAGGCAGCCCAGGCCCTCGCCGCAGCAGATGCTGGGGCCGAAGCAGCGGCCCCTGTCCCCGGGGCCGCAGGGCATGCACTGGGGAGGGAGACGGGGACGGGTGAGCCCTGCTCCGGTGCCTTGACCAGCATTTAACCAGCACTTAACCAGCGCTTAACCAGCACAACTTAAACCTGCACCATGTAACTTCTCTAATGCATCTATTCATGGCATTAATGAAAACAGCTTTGGTCCAAAATGTGGTCGCTATAACTGTAGCTACAACTCCAGCCACTAGAAGCTGCTAATGGAAACACATCATCCAGTTTTAAATGAAGCATAAGCACATCTTTTGACGAGAGTCAATCCAGGCCCACTCACCTTGCGCTGGGGGGCGTCCATGAGGGATCTCTTCCCTCCGATGGGACAGTTGGAGATGTAGCAGGCGGAGCACGCAGACAGCAGGAAAACCAGGGACACTGAAACGGCTGCTCCGGTCATCACTGTGAAGGTACGGGGGAACACAGCACCAGTATGACACCACCGTGGTCCTGAAGCTGAGAACCACACACATGAAACCACACAAACAACTCGTACTTACTTCTCAAAGGACTTTGCACGCACAGTAGATGAGTATGAGTGTTTTTCGGTGAAGTTCCTCTCGGTGAAGGTTCTTGTCCGGTTGTGGTCCCTGCCTCCCCCTTTATATACCATCAGGTCTACGTGGCGAGTGATGCTGAAACCTCAAAGCCACTTAGGGGGTCCTTAATGAACCTTTTTTTAGTCACGCCCGGAGAAGTATGGGGCCAGAGCAGGTGAGAGAGCCCGTGACCAGGTGACCTGCTGCTGTGGCCTCTCCCATTAGAGGGGATTAGGAGAGCACCGGCCAGCCGTGACCACGCAAGCTTTCAGAGCGCTGAAGGTCAGAGGGGTCAAGGAGGAGATGGAGAAGTGAGAAGGCTGTGGGAAATGGATGGCAGCTGATGACATGATGTGGTGGCAGATGGGTCGTGTGCTTGTTGCTCTGCAAGGAATGCAACAAACATATTTTCAACTTCTTACGGCTCAGACATTGTCTGTGTGGTCAGAGGGGGGCGGAGCTGGTTCTGAAGATCAGTGTTGATAAAATTCATAGATATTCATCTGAACATATAGAGGAATGTTGGGCCAACTTGATATTTTAGGTGGAAGTAAATCAAAATATATAGTACAAATAAAAACATTCTTGTAATCTTGTGAATTAAGATCTTGACTAACTAACTAGGATTTTTTCCCCATTTTTCCCCATGACGCACACAAACACACACACACACACAGACACACGCACGCACGCACACACGCACGCAGACACACACACACACACACACACACACACAGGCGCAGGGATTCTTCTACCCATTTTCTCTCTTAATTAGGAAGTTTCTAATTTCCCATTAGGATTGATTCACACATCGCCCAGGGTTATGGGTTAATTGATCCAATATGCCAATTAATGCAGATTAATGATTAGCTTCAGTGAGACTGAAGAGAGCGTTCACTGTTTCACTGGTTTGAGCTCAATTAACCGCCTTACTTTTACTCACCATCATATCATCCCTATTAGTAAACGAGGGAACCTAATCAATACCTTCTTACTTTGATAAGTTGAATGACATCATTCGACTTAAAAAAGTTCAGTTGAACGATGTCTTCACATTCAATAGACATTCATCGCACAGACCATAATTAGACCAATATGGGGACTTGTTTTTGAAGGGAATGTGTTTCTGTGTGCAACACGAACACACAATACTGCATGTGTTTGTGGTGACTTTCTGCCAGAAAGGGCTTTCTGCCTAACCCTAACCCTAACCAAGTAGCCAAGTTCTGCTTACTTCAAACTGAGTCTAAAGTCTAAAAACAATAGGGGACACCATGGTCTCTTGAGTGAAAGACCCAGCATCTGACCCTGTCCACCACATGCTTCTTCTCACATGTCCTTCGTGGCTCTCCTGCCACGTCACCTGTCTTCCTGCCACGTCACCTGTCTTCCTGCCACGTCACCTGTCTTCCTGCCATGTCACCTGTCTTCCTGCAGCCCTTCTGGCTGGAGGCGTCCTGGCAGACAGCCTGAAGGCAGACAGCAGACACGCGCTCTCTGCGTGCCCCTGGCTGGCCCAAGTACAACACTTCATACATCCACCTTTCTGTGGTAGAAACGTTCTCCGGAGATGTGTACACTCTGTGCATCAGTGTTTCACTATCAGTGTCCCAACACTACAGTCCAGTCACTCTGGATGGACAGCAAGTTGGGCAGAAGCAGCCTTTGATTTGACACGGTGATTCCTAAATAAACACAATTCTCTCCCAAAGAGGACACACTAAACGGGATGCCGTCATCTACACCGGCGGAGCGGGCGGCAGCAGCTCAGTGGGCAGAGCGGGTCGACCACCAACCGTTGGGTTGGCGGTTCGATCCCCACCTCCAACTGTCCACATGTCGAACCCCACAAATGTACTTTGTAAATGATTGTACGACGCTTTGGACAAAAGCATCTACTAAAATCCCTTCTTCTTCATCTACATCTCGTCTTCCTCCCAACAACTGGTGGAGCGTTAACTCCTCTTGGGTTCAGCAGTGACTCAGACGTTCAGTCTGCTCAGGCGGTTGGTTGTCCATGCTCATGGAATAATCCTCCCTTCTCCCCAGACACTATTTATTTTCGCAATGGGAAGACAAGTTAAAATTTTGAATTTGGCCAATTGTGAATGTTGGTGTTTTGGAAATCCTTTCTCTGCATGCCTGTCCGTCCCCAGAGCTACGGTCAACCCTGACTATGGAGAAACAGAGATGTCTATCTGGTGTTTCCTTATTTTTCTGCAGGAAGGCACTAGGTTTGTTGACTTCCTCTCCCCTCCCTTCCTTCCTTCTCTCCGAAGGTACTCATCTGAAAAATGAGAACAAAGTGATTGTTCCTGTTCTCTTTCTTAAGTCCCTGCAAACACTGTCTGCGGACGGGCGCCTCAGTCAGAGCAGAACGAGGTGCAGAGCGACTGGACCCAGAGAGGGATCGAGGGAGACAGCGGGAGGTAGAGAGATAGAGAGACAGAGCGGAGTGAGAGGACGCACAGACAGATACCACAGCTGTGTGTGGTGCTGCACCTCTGCCAACACAGAGTCCTCAGTATAGGAGTCTGCCACGCTGGGCTGGTGAGTTACACACACACACACACACACACACACACACACACACACACACACACACACACAGGCAGGTTCCACGGTGCCACGGTGTGTGTGTGGACAGGGCTTGGCATCAGGAGGGGCCGTCCTGTGTAAGAGGATTGTTAGGAATGCAGGGAACACGCCAGAGGGAAGGCGTTGAGGGTCCCAGGCAGGATAGATGGACCACCAGCGATTATAATGGAGGAATTAAAAGATGCGGCCATTCGTATTGCGATTCATGCTTACATTGATGATACATTTTTCACTGAATGGAAGCACTTTGAGGCGTTTGGAATGAAGTTACATGTGTAAGACTGTTTAATGAAACTGTCATTTAAGTTTAATGTTGTCCTGTTGAACCGAGGGTAACTCTGGCACGTCTCAGAACGACCGTTGGAGGCAAAAACAAAAACCTAATTTTCCGTTTAATTAGTTTTGCTCATCTTTACAATTTCTGACCTCTTCATCATCTCCACGGAAACCATCAGCATCATCAAGGACTTTATTCAGCCAGTCAGCTCCCGAGAGCTCACCCTGTTAACAAGAAATAAAGGGCTTGATTAGATTTATGTAAAAAACATCATATCTTATACAATATTGCGCAGATCAGTACGAACTGCAGACCGTGCTGTTCAAAATCCATTTCACGTCTGACGCTGCCAAAGCTTACTATCATATATGATACATACATTATACATACAGTTCATATATATCGTACATCACTCGTGTCACTCTGACTTCAGTTTCACTTCAGATTATGGATGAACTGTTTCCAACGCAACGCTAACAGTTCTGTAGAAGTCAAAAAGGGAAGAAGGGCTCCATCTTCAGTGACAGGAGGACAGGAAGAGAGAGAGCGAGGAGCAGAAGGTAAGAGAGAGGTAACTGTCTCTCTTACAAAGATGTGTTTTCCATCACAGAAAAACTGTGGGTCTTCATTGTATATCGAAAGCAGAACAACAAAGTGGTAAACCACCGCTCTGTCCTCGGTCGAGTCACATTTCCAGGCCGTATCAGATTCGTCTCTCCGGGCGTTGACAAAGAATATTGCGCTGATGTCCGTGTTGCTCTCTTCACTGTAGGAACAGGATGGCCCGTTCCCCCCCAGCCAGAAGCCCCCCTTTCAGAGAAGACCTGCGGCCAGACAGTCCACACAGGTTCTACTTCAGCCGCTCCCCCCTCAGCAGGAGGCCCTCAAAGCAACCCTCCTCCCCCGGGTACGGGCACACTTCCCCCAGCAGACAGCCCTACAGCCGGGCCCTCAGCCCCCAGCGCTTCACCTTCGCCTCCCAAGAGAAACATCACCTTCAGAAGGAGGGGTCACAGAAACGCAAAAAGACACCTCTCAAAATGGACGCCAGAGAAGGCGAATCCCCCGAGAGAGAGGAAGAGGATGGGGAGAGAGGGGGGGCCGAGGTGAGCAGGAGGGGGCCGGCCCTGCCCCTCCATCGCCCCCCCTCCCTTCACCCTCTGTCTGCCGGCCAGGACCCCATCCCCGGCATGATCGACCTCACCCGCCTGCAGCCCCAGGGCGCCCTGGCGCTGTGTGACCCGCGGGGCGCCGCCCTACCTGCGCAGGTGAAGCAGGAGCCACTGGCCTCGCCGCCGCCCATGTGGCGTCCGCCGCCCTTCTTCTTCCACCCCCCGTCCCCGTACTTCCCCCCCCTCCACCCCGGGCTGCTGCCCTTTCCCTTCTTCATGGCCGGCCCGGTCGTGCACCTCTCTCCCGGACCTCTGTACCCCAAGGAGGCCCTGAAGCCCGGCCGCCGCGGCCCGGACGCAGGCCCGGACGCGGGCCCGAATGCGGGCCCGCGCGGGGCCGGCGCCGGCGAGAAGCTGGGCTTCAACGTCCACGTGGACGACAGCTACTACGTGGACGTGGGCGGCGACCAGAAGCGCTGGAAGTGCCGCATGTGCGAGAAGTCGTACACCTCCAAGTACAACCTCATCACGCACATCCTGGGCCACAGCGGCATCAAGCCGCACGGCTGCCACCTGTGTGGGAAGCTGTTCAAGCAGCTGAGCCACCTGCACACGCACCTGCTCACGCACCAGGGCATGAGGCCTCACAAGTGCCAGGTGTGCCACAAGGCCTTCACGCAGACCAGCCATCTGAAGAGACACATGATGCAGCACAGCGACGTGAAGCCGTACAGGTGAGCGCACACTCAGCACACTCTCGTCACGGTGGCCTCCGTCTCTCACCCCTTCACCCTGCACCCCCCAGGGTGAGCCCCCCTCACCGCCTCCCTCTCCCCCCCAGCTGCGGCGTGTGCGGCCGGGGCTTCGCCTACCCCAGCGAGCTGCGCTCCCACGAGCTGAAGCACAAGAAGGGCCAGGAGAACGTGTGTGTGGAGTGTGGCCTGGACTTCCCCACGTTGGCCCAGTTGAAGAGACACCTGACCACCCACCGCGGCCCCACCCTGTACAGGTGAGCAGCCCCCCGAGGTGGACCACCATCACCAACAAGACATTGTTGTGACAGCGCGGGGGGGATGAAGAGCAGTATTTCAGTTGGCTGGGTTACTTTTCTTCAGCCAAGCCAAACAGATTGAACCTGATGTATCCACAGGTGCGGGGAATGCCAGAAAACCTTCCAGTACCCAAGCCAGCTTCAGAACCACATGATGAAACACAAAGACATCCGGCCGTACATCTGCAGCGAGTGTGGCATGGAGTTCATCCAGTCCCACCACCTGAAACAACACACGCTCACCCACAAGGTAGCTAGCTCTCTTCTCTCTGCCGGGGACAGGAGCACGCTGCTGTGTTGGTGGTCACTGAGAGCCCGCTGCCGGCCACTGAAACAGAGTCACATCACTTGTATGGTGTTGAGCCATGAAACCATACGAGCCATTTTGCCATCGATTCGGGTTTACTTCCTGTAATGAGTGTGAATGGGAGGCGTGCGGGACGAGGCGTCCTGCTGTCCTCAGGCTGCTGACAGGCTGCTGACAGGCTGCTGACAGGCTGCTGACAGGCTGCTGACAGCTGACAGGCTGACAGGCTGACAGGCTGACAGGCTGCCCTCTCTCCCTCTCTGCTCCCTCTGTTGGTGACAGGGGGTGAAGGAGCACAAGTGTCGCATCTGTGGCCGGGAGTTCACGCTGCTGGCCAACATGAAGCGCCACGTGCTGATCCACACCAACATCAGGGCCTACCAGTGCCACATGTGCTTCAAGAGCTTCGTCCAGAAGCAGACGCTCAAGGCCCACATGATCGTCCACTCCGACAACAAACCCTACAAGTGCAAGGTGAGCCATCGGCCCGGAAACCCGCATCTGGCCTCGTGTGTGTGTGTGTGTGTGTGTGTGTATGTGTACATGTGCATGTGTGTGTGTGTGTGTGTGTGTGTGCATGCATGCGTGCGTGCATGTGTGTGCGCGCATGCGTGAGTGCGTGCGTGCGTGTGTACATGTCACATATGTATATACCATTTCGACCCCAGTGAGATGTCCCACAACGTACTTCCACCAAAGACCCCGCGACGCTCACTGCTCCACGCCGTACACACCTGCCCAGCCCGTAGCACACACACACACACACACACCCAGGGAACCACCAGCAAACATTGCACTCTTTTGGAGTGGCGGGTGAGTGTGGAAGGGCCTCCCCTCTGGGGAGACGGGGGGAGGGAGGTGACCAGATAGCAGACAGTCTTCTGGCAGAGCGAGCCTCATCGTACATAGGAAGGATATCGCAGCACAAAGTGCCTCTCTAACAATGGCTCCCCCCGCCCCTCGCCTCCCCCCCCCCATCCACTCCCCTCACCACAGCCCCCCCTCCCGCTGGAGCAAAGGCCCACAAATAGATTCCATCTTGCTTTCTCTGCTGCTGGACAGGGAGCTTCCTGTTTTCTCACGGTCCTCTTGGACAGTTTACAGTCCCTCTCTCCTCCTGGAGGAAAGGACCACCCTCATGAAGAAGAATGCAGAGGAAGGACAGGAGCTGCCCCACTAAAGGCTCCTCTCTCGCTCTCGCTCTGTCTCTCTCTCTCTCACTCACTGTGGCTTCCTCTCCCTCCCTCCCTCTCTCTCTTCCTCTCCCTCCCTCCCTCTCTCTCTTCCTCTCTCTCCCTCGGTGTGTGGCGTCCTCTCTCCCTCGCTCTCCCTCTCTCTCTTCCTCTTTCTCTCCCTCTCTCTCTCTCTTCCTCTCTCTCTCTCTTCCTCTCTCCCTCCCCCTCCCTCTACCTCTCCTTCCACTTCTGTCTCTCTCTCTCTCCGCCTCGCCCACTCTCTTTTGTTTGTCTGTAAAGAGAAAAAAAGACCAGCGAAGAGGAACAGCAGGAAGGGACATAGAGAGAGAAAGGGGATGTGATTGCAGGCCTGAGCCTCGCTGAACATTTATTGATGACTTCATGTTTGCTCTGAGGCTGGGGATGCCAGAGGACTGAGTCACTTGACCAGATGAATGTTTGGCACAGACAAGATCTAACAAATGGACGCTTCCCTATTGTTGGTCTACCTCTGAACAGCACATTTACATTTAGGGCATTCAGCAATACAGCAATTACCATCACTACACTTGTCAAACATTTGTGGGGTTCAGTGTCTTCCTCAAGGACACTTGACATGTGGACAGTTAGAGGAGGGAATCGAACCGCCAACCCTCCGGTCAGTGGTCGACCCGCTCTACCCACTGAGCTACTGTCCACCAAACAGTATAATTCAATTATTGCTCGGTTTCAAAGAAAGTTTTATTCATAAATCTGCCTTGCGCTGAACTAGACAGCGCAAGGCAGATTGTTGTAATTGTTGTTCATCATTTAGCATTTGACTTCTCTAACAATGTCATTAAATGTGTCTCCCCAGCTCTGTGGAAAGGAGTTCAACAGAATGCATAACCTAATGGGCCATATGCATCTCCACTCAGACAGCAAGCCCTTCAAATGCCTCTACTGTCCCAGCAAGTTCACCCTGAAAGGAAACCTGACCCGACACATGAAGGTGAAGCATGGCGTCATGGACCACGGCCTGGACCAGAGACGTGAGGATGCTGCACCGTCGTCTTCATCATCAGTGTTTGTATCAGGTGGTGTGTGTACTGACCACCCTGTTCTCAAATCATCTTCCTCCAGTGTTCCGACGCAGGGGGCGGTTCTGTCTGCCCCCTGCCCTGGGTCTGCTGACCCGCTTCACCCAGGAGGAACCCTGCGACCTGTCTCAGAAGACCCCCGACGCGACGGGCCTCCACCTGGCCCACTCTGACGGGGAGAGCCTCCCCGGCAGCTCCTGCCAGGAGGAGGAGGAGGAGGAGGAGGAGGAGGAGGAGGAGGAGGAAGAGGAGGAGCACCAGTACAGCCCCCAGGTGTACCAGCGCCACCCGGAGCTCCGCTATGCTCCGGAGTCAGAACCAGGAGGCGGGGTCTACCGGCGCCACCTCGGGCCGGGAGAGCCCCTGGAGCGACTGTACCCGGACGGACCCTACGACCACCGGCAGGGGGCCCGGGCCACGCCCCCCCCGGGTAGACCCCGCCCAGACGAGTGGGGTCTACCGTCCGGGTCGCCCCGGGCAACGCGACTTCCTGCGCCCGACCTCGGGCCCGGCCCTGATGCCAGGGACCGCCCCGATGCCAGGGACCAGCGCGAGCAGCTTAGCGAGTCAGCAGTCAAAGACGAGGCACACCGCCCGGAGGCCGGGGGGACGCCGTCATGGCAACAAGAGGAGACTGCTGAGAGAAGGAGCAGGCTGGAGGAGAGAGGGAGCAGGCTAGAGGAGAGAGGGAGCAGGCTGGAGGAGAGAGGGAGCAGGTTGGAGGAGAGAGGGAGCAGACTGGAGGAGAGAGGGAGCAGACTGGAGGAGAGAGGGAGCAGGTTGGAGGAGAGAGGGAGCAGACTGGAGGAGAGAGGGAGCAGGCTGGAGGAGAGAGGGAGCAGGGTGGAGGAGAGAGGGAGCAGGTTGGAGGAGAGAGGGAGCAGACTGGAGGAGAGAGGGAGCAGACTGGAGGAGAGAGGGAGCAGACTGGAGGAGAGAGGGAGCAGGGTGGAGGAGAGAGGGAGCAGGCTGGAGGAGAGAGGGAGCAGGGTGGAGGAGAGAGGGAGCAGGCTGGAGGAGAGAGGGAGCAGACTGGAGGAGAGAGGGAGCAGGGTGGAGGAGAGAGGGAGCAGACTGGAGGAGAGAGGGAGCAGCATGGAGGAGAAAGGGAGCAGGCTAGAGGAGAGAGGGAGCAGGCTAGAGGACGGGGAGAGGCGTCTCTACGCGATGGTGGAGCCCTCGGATGAGGGAGGAGAAGGAGGAGACAAACGTGAGCAGGAGGAGGCGTAGATGTGAGAGCGCCAGACAATGAGCTGACGAGGAAAGCGGAAGTTAGAGATTTTTTGTTGGGAGATGAAAGATTGTGATTGGAATGCTGTTACGCTTATCGTTCATATCACACATAATTACGCACAGATGTTGTTAGAAAACACAGCCATTAGAGGAACAACGCTGTTAAGGAAATGTATCTTTAAGACTAGAAATATTTAATATCTTATCGTTTGTTTTGCAATCACGATTTCTTAATCATGACTGAATGGGTGATTTTGAGGTTATGTTGACTTTGTCTTGTGTCATGCTATGTTGTTTCAATTTCTGATATTCAACTTTCAATATTGTCTTTTTTGGAGGCTGTGAACTTTTCTGCAATTGCTCTAACTAGTTGGTAGCAGAATAAATGTTTTGATGTTTAAATGCTTCACAATGAATCTGTACCCTATTTATGAAATAAACTGTGATGAAACCATTGACCTGAGCCAGTACATTAAAGTCATGCTTTTAGAGTCTGACCGTGACTTATGATATCATTTCCCATCTGGGATTAATAAATGTATGTTATCTTATAGACAATATAAAGGATTCAGTCAAAGAATGTCTAAAATACTGCTAAATACATCAACTGCTACACAAAGTCTTTGGTTTACATTTTTCACATAATTTAGGAAAGCAAAACACACTTTGCCTTGAGCTATTGTGAGGCAATGTGTCTTAAGCACACACATACATGCATGTGCGTGCGTGTGTCTGCGTGTGTGTGTGGGTTTGTGTGTGTGTGTGTGTATGTGTACACATGTTAGCGTGCGTGTGTCTGCGTGTGTGTGTGGGTTTGTGTGTGTGTGTGTGTGTGTACACATGTGTGCGTGCATGTGTCTGCGTGTGTGTGTGAGTGTGTGAGTGTGTGTGTGTGCGTGTGTGCGTGTGTGCGTGTGTGCGTGTGTGCGTATGTGTGTGTGTGTGTGTGTTCATGTTCGTGTTTCAAACGGCACAAGTTTCGTCTCCGGCGCCTGGTACAAAGCAGAGGAAGAGGAAGAGAAAACACCTATCCTACACCCTCCTCTTCTCTTTCAGCTCGTGATCAAACAGCAGTGAAGAACACAGTGGGGGGTCCCACACAAAGCCACAGGACTCACAATGGCGCGTTTACTTCCTGTTTATTGTAGAAGTAAAAAACATTTGGAATATTTCGGATGATTTCATTTTTAGTATTGACTATTTCTTGTGCCTCTGACCCAAAATGCGTTGATGAGCTGATGGAAACAGGATCTCGTGAGGCCTGCCCACACACTGGGAGATTGTTGTGTTGTTAATATGTGTGACATACACAAACTGAAATGTGATACCATTCATAAACCATCATCGATTATCATAAAATGTTGACGTCTTTTAAGAAATGACATGAATTATTTTAAATTGCTTGATTGAAAAGGCTTTGCGAGGTTCTTTGTTTAAAAAACACAAGACATCCCTCTGACATCCAGCTCATCTCTTTCCCGTGATGACAGATACATTTTCTTTTAGCTCAGGTAAAATGCAGAACACAAGCTTCTCTATTTGTACCTGTGGAGACCACCACCCACTGAGAGAATGAGAGAACTACAATAGAGGAAGTCCTCACATCCTCCTCCACTCTCCTCTCCTCACCTTCATGTTTCAGTCCCCACCACAACATCACTATTCTGGGAAATACTCGACAACAAACAGGCACGTGGATTGTGAACTGAAACAATCCCAAAGATGGGTCTACAAACAGAAAGACAGTGTGACACAGCCCCCCCCCCACACACACACACACACACACACATACACCACACACACACACACACACACACATACACATACACACACACAGCCACACACACACACACACACACACACACACACACACACACACACACACACACACACACACACACACACACACACACACACACACACACACACAAACACACACACACACACAGACAATTGTTCACTGTTAGCAATGAGTAAAGAGTGATTTCTTTTTAGTTGCACTTTTTAATCTCACAGATAAGATGGAAGATATACGGCCTCAACCTTGAGACACCGACACCTTTTGAAATAACGCAAATCAAAATGTTTTGGTATAAATTCTCTCCATGAGTGTGAGAGCTGTTTATTCTCATTTTATTTATAATGTCTATCATGTCTACAGAAGCTTTCAAACATTTTTCCTCCTGCATGCGAAGAGACTACATCAATTATTTCAGTAATGTTTGTCCTTCAACATTATCCTCTTCCTGTATCTAAATCACCTCTCTATATGCTGCCTATTCACAACATAAATTAAACTCAATGTGTGAAAAAAGACACATTCATTCATCAGCAAATAGAAATGTTTTGAGGTAGGGTGGAGCTGGAATGTCTCCACATATGAAAAGCTGTCTGTTCATGGAAATGATAAGCAAGGCATCTATTTTTCCTACACATGAAAAGGTGAAGTGATGGTTCAAATCACAGAAGTGACTACATGTCTCTCAGTACCTTCACTACACTTCTTCCTCTTTGTGGAACGACTACAGAAGAATAGATTTATGCAAAATAGATTTTTAAAAGTTCCTTGTGACAGAAAACAGAAACATTCTTTCAACAGAATCAATAAATCCACTTTATGTAATGGGGCCACAGTAAGGTCACATCTACAGTGAAGTCACATCTACAGTGAGGTCACATCTACAGTGAGGCCACATCTACAGTGAGGTCACAGCTAAAGTGAGGCCACATCTACAGTGAGGCCACATCTACAGTGACGTCACATCTACAGTGAGGCCACATCTACAGTTAGGCCACATCTACAGTGAGGCCACATCTACAGTGATGTCACATCTACAGTGAGGCCACATCTACAGTGACGTCACATCTAAAGTGAGGTCACATCTACAGTGAGACCACATCTACTGTGACATCACATCTACAGTGACGTCACATCTACAGTGAGGTCACATCTACAGTGAGGTCACAGCTACAGTGACGTCACATCTACAGTGAGGTCACAGCTACAGTGAGGTCACATCTACAGTGAGGTCTCATCTACAGTGAGGTCACAGCTACAGTGAGGTCACATCTACAGTGAGGTCACATCTACAGTAAGGTCACATCTACAGTGAGGTCACAGCTACAGTGAGGTCACATCTACAGTGACGTCACATCTATAGTGAGGCCACATCTACAGTGACATCACATCTACAGTGAGGTCAGATCTACAGTGAGGTCACAGCTACAGTGACGTCACATCTACAGTGAGGTCACATCTACAGTAAGGTCACATCCACAGTGAGTTCACAGCTACAGTGAGGTCACATCTACAGTGAGGTCACATCTACAGTGAGCCCACATCTACAGTAAGGTCACATCTACAATGAGGTCACATCTACAGTGAGGTCACAGCTACAGTGAGGTCACATCTACAGTGAGGTCACAGCTACAGTGCAAATGTCTACTGTTTACCTCGAGGTTTGACAACATCACACTCAGATTCAAAATATTTCTATCAATCAATCACAATGTATTCTTACATCATAACAACATTAGTGGTGCAAAGTGGTACAAAGCCACGTTCTGCTACAAATGTTTTTATATTCTATATCTCACTCTGGCCTGGCCTCGTTATTCTATGAAATCAAGAAATGTGGAGCTTCAAAAGAACACAAAAGCTTAGCTTATTGTTACATGGGTTAATATATAATATTTGAGGTACAATATTTGTAAAGGTATAATATTTGTAAACTATCCATGCCAGGTATGTACAAGCAATATCCATCAACTAAAACCAATGCTGAAACGAATGTCTGCTCTGTTGTAGCGTCCATCATATGCAAACACCTCCCTCTAGTGGTACAAAGCCACGTTCTGGTACAAATGTTTTTTTCATGTATTGCAACTACATACATAAAACCCCCATAATTTTTTGTATAAATCTAATATTAAATGCTTATTTGTACATTCATATTTTCTGAACTATAGATAAATATTCAGGTACAGTAATCCTTCCCCCCACATTTTTCTTCTGATTGGTACCGTCCAAAATGGCGGCCTCCGTCGTCCAACGCTGTTTGATTGCAGCTGCCAAAGTTAAATGTCAAACTCCAGTTTTTACAGGTAAGTTTAACCTTTATCTCACAAAAAATATATCGTATTGTCGTGAGCATTATTCAGTTTGTGTTATTGTAAGCTTACTTTCTCTAGGACCATTGATTTGAAGCAAAGTGACCCTTCTCGGTGGCTAACTTACTGTATTTGCTGTCAATGTCAATTCATCCAGACTAATTTCTGGTCATTGTTTCGGACATGTTAGGCCTATGACCAAGCTATTCAGTAAACCCATTCTCTAATGAAATTCAGTGTCTTATGTAGAATGTATGTCCTGCCCTTTCAGCCAGAAGATACCTGCTGTCAGCGGCGTACACAGACCCAACACTATGGGAAGGAATGGAGAAGGACCCCCAGAACTTTGGTGAGGTTCATGTAACACGTTGAGCCCAGGTGGACGGTCGTGAAGTTCACTTCAGTTCCCGTTCACACTTTATGAGTGGCAGCCACCGTCTCCATGCTGTCATACAGCCCGCGGCGCGGTCAGCAGACTATACACATGTAGTCCTCTACTTATTTTCCATTGCATTCCTTTTACAGACGTAGGCAAATTGTGTATTCCTCTGTGTTGATGTCAGATGTATTCAGAATACACGTAGGCGCTATAAACCCATGTAACACGTGTGTGTAATAGTGTGTACCAACACAGGGTGGCAGTGTGCCATTGTCTGAAGAAGTCTGTCCTGAGTTTAGGATCCTCGTGAAAGGGTCATGGGGTAGTTCATGGCTCAAGCCTGGCTAGGACTCTGTTGTCCTTACCCACCAGTAATATGAAGTCTGTTTCCAAAATCATTTTACATGCTGCGCAATTCAACTGCATTGATTGAAAACTGTTGTGTTGATTTTGCTCTAATTTTAAAAGCTCTGTTGGCCAACTTAATGGACCGGACGTATGAGAAGAAGCTGCCAGTCAGCTCCCTGACTATATCTCGGGTAAGACGATCACAACACGGTGCCTGAATGTGTGAGTTGTAAAACCATATCTTATCTACACACCAAAAAGTCCATTGTCACTCTGTTCATTTGTCCAACAGTTTGTGGACAATATCTCGTCCAAAGAAGAAGTTGACCAAGCAGAGTATTATCTTTACAAGTAAGAGGATCCAGACTTCATGTGCTGCACTCCCGTTTGTCTCTGTTTGTTTCTGATGTATTTGCCCTGAGTTGCGTTGTCTTTGTTCTCCTGGTGACGTGCCTCTGGGTTTGCGTGCGGGGTTGTAGTACCCCCAGTCTTCCTGTTTACTCCTGTATCCTGGAGTCTGGACCCGGCTGGTTCATGATCACAGGCCTTGTATCATCCCCATCACATCCTAGTTCGTCTCTTTATCCTATCAGTCTGCAATTAAACATGACAGGGCCTCGTTATATAAGAGGGATTATCTAAGGATTTCTAATTCTGTTTTATGTTGTTGACTTCCAATTTGATATGATAAACCTAAAATGGCGCTTTTATTTTGGCAACAGTTTTGGCAGTATGCAGAAGGATTGATAATCACAATCAACAGATGTAGATTTCAGAATGGCAAACATCACGTCATGACCAGGCTCTTCCACGCAGATGATCATCTCTACAGCAGTGTTGTGCTCTTCTGTGAAGGTTTCGTCACAGTCCAAACTGCTGGTACCTCAGAGACTGGACGGTACACAGTTGGGTCAGGAAATGTATGAAGTATGGTGTGCGTGACAAAGCGCTGCACACACTCCAAAACAAGGTAAGCTACTCAGAAAGCATCATCTCAATATTGTGTGCAGAAGCTCACACATTGCACCCATTGCTCATCCATTTCGTTTGCGCTGGTGTGTTTTTAGGTGCAGTATGGCATTTTCCCAGACGATTTCACCTTCAACTTGCTCATAGATTCCTACATAAAGGATAAAGACTTCAAAAGTAAGTAACATTATTGACAAAATACTGATTCACATTGTGACCCTCTGAGTCTTCAACTGAGATGTTGTTTTGTTCACAGGTGCTTCTGCTGTGGTTGGAGAGGTGATGCTTCAGGAGAGCTTTGACCTCACCTCCACACAGATCCTGTCCTTGAACGCCCTCGGTGGTTACCTGGCCACCAGGCCAGCCCTCAGCGTAAGTAGACCTCCGACGTAGGGGTCGTCACGGTGGATCCACCCCCAAAGCACAACCCCACTGTAAGCAGTGGAAAATGTGTGCACTTTAAAACTATGCAGAATGCCTTTTGCAAGTAGATTCATGATAATGCGCATGATTGAGGCGCAATCAGACTTGGCAACAGAATAAAGTCGGAACGTATTCTCTTGCCAGGGTGCTTTGTTGTTCCTGGCAGGGAAACCAGCAGATGTAGAGATGTAGAGATTCAAACCACAAGCATCGCATCGCATCGTCTACCGCTTATCCGGGGTCGGGTCGCGGGGGCAACAGCTCGAGCAAGGGACCCCACACTTCCCTTTCCCGGGCCACATCAGCCACGACAAGCATGCGGTCTTGTATAGAAGCAGTAAATGTCTGTCTGTGTCTTCAGGTGACGGAGGAGCGGGCGCTGGGAGCCGCTCTACTCCTCGTGGGGTTCAAGCAGAGCAACACCGTGGGCACCAGTGCACAGCTGCTGGGCAACACTCTCATCGGTGGGTAACGACCTGCTGGCCTCTACAGCTCTGCAGCTCAGCATCTGTGATGCTGCAGTTGTCTGAACACAACAAAACCCATGGTTTAAATGCAGTTCACTGAGAGGTGATTGATAAGTCTGCTGTGGCGCTTTTAGCCAAATCGTCTTGCACTGAATATTCCTAACCGTGACGAGGGGCAGCTTGCTCAAGGGCGCCTACCACACGGAAAGGCCGAGTCATTCGGGCCGGGGAGACCACTCATCCAGGGACTCTCCTGCCTCCTCATGGCTGTCCTTGTGTTGCTGCAGGCAAGGTGGAGGTGCAGAGGGGCATCCACGCGGCGTTCCGGGGGATGCCCCTGGGCTGGAGCCGCGGCTACCTGGGCCGAGCGCTGGCCGTGATGGAGGGAGTGGCTGCCCAGGGCTCTGGTGAAACCAAGCTCTCCAGAGACGCGGTGAGCACCTTAAAGCCACGTCAGAAGCACCTTAAAGCACTGTCAGACGCACCTTAAAGCCACGTCAGAACCACCTTAAAGCGCTGTCAGACGCACCTTAAAGCGATGTCAGACGCACCTTAAAGTGCTGTCAGACGCACCTTAAACCCACGTCAGAAGCACCTTAAAGCGCTATCAGACGCACCTTAAGTATTTCTATTCTATTCTATTCTATTAAAGCGCTGTCAGACGCACCTTAAAGCGATGTCAGACGCACCTTAAAGCGCTGTCAGACGCACCTTAAAGCGATGTCAGACGCACCTTAAAGCGCTGTCAGACGCACCTTAAAGCGCTGTCAGACGCACCTTAAAGCGATGTCAGACGCACCTTAAAGCGCTGTCAGACGCACCTTAAAGCGCTGTCAGACGCACCTTAAAGCGCTGTCAGAAGCACCTCAGCAGCGTGTTTGCCGGACACAGCGGGTGGTACCACACGCTTGGCTTCCATCGCTGCTCACTTCAGAGAATAACTGAGTTAATAGTTGGTTATTATCCAATGTTATTTGTTGTATATTATGGGGTTGAAGGACATCTTCGACATCTGCCACTGGCCACACCAGACCAGTGGTGCGTCGTCTGTGTAAAGATGACTGGATGGAATTGATGAGTCTGGATTTCAGACTCGGGGCTCAGGCCTCGTCTGTTGAAACGTATTGAAGAAAAGGATCTCCTGCGTTGAGTGTGTGGCTCGTTGAGGCTCAAGAGCAGCCCTCAGCGGTAACGACATTACCGACATCACACCAGGAAGTCTGTTATCACTCTGCAGGTGGGCCATAGAGATGTGAGGCAGGCACACACACACACACACACACAGACACACACACACACACACACACACACACACACAGACACACACACACACACACACACACACACACACACACACACACACAGACACAGACACACACACACACACACACACAGACACAGACACAGACACACAGACACAGACACACACACACACACACACTGTTACTTTTGCAAATGTGCACGTACGCCCCCCCGCCGGCAGCCCCTTGTTAATCACGTTGGTCCGGTCCAGTTCTCCTAATGACATCTCGGAGGAGCCCCAGGGTGAGAATGAGCGTCCATCAGGATTAGTGCAGATGGGGAACATCTTGCGCACGGCCGGCCAACGTGACACAGTAATGTAGAGACGGCGGATAACGCGGCCAGACAGGGCCGGCCTGACACGCTAGGCAGCGCTGGGACGGATGCTGACGTTACCGTTCCTGTCAACCCCGCCTTCAGTTGGTTATTTAGTCCTTTGGTAAGAAGTGGAGTCAAAATGTGTGCTTTTGACTCAAAGTCGACCTTTCATTAAACGTTAATTATTAAATAATTAATATATAATTAAATGTCCAACGCCTCCGCTGTGGATCCTTGAAGGAGTCACAGGGAAGGTATTTCGATTCTTAATCTTGCAGGCGTTTTCACGCTGTTGTACACCGGTGGGGGGCTGACACTTGCAGAGTCTGGAAATGGAGAACATTAAGTAAACGGAGAACATTAAGTAAACGCAACATTAAGTAAACGGAGAACAAGTAAACGACACGATGTTGGGTGAACAAAACCCACCCAACTGACAGGTCCTGGGAGGATTAGACACTTCACAGTCCATCCCTGCTGAAAGCAGAGCCTCAGCCTCTGGGGCTGGCACATGTGACGGCTGCTGAGGTGACTGTGGGAGGACTGTCTCAGACTCCTCTGTGTCTCAGACTCCTCTGTGTCTCAGACTCCTCTGTGTCTCGCTGTGTCTCAGACTCCTCTGTCTCAGACTCCTCTGTGTCTCAGACTCCTCTGTGTCTCGCTGTGTCTCAGACTCCTCTGTGTCTCAGAGTCCTCTGTGTCTCAGACTCCTCTGTGTCTCGCTGTGTCTCGCTGTGTCTCCCCCTCCAGCTGGACCGCCTGAGCGAGGTGCTGCAGGATCTGTCCTCCGTCTCCGACTCCTCTGGAGACGAGTCTGGGGAGGAGGAGGAGGGTAAGAAGGAGAGCCGAGTCGACGAGGAAGACGAAGAGGAGCGTGCTAAACTCCCCGACTATGTCAGCAGGTTCAAGGTGGGTTTTTTTTCCTGCACAATGCTGTACTTATAGCCGTTCCCACGCATCTCCAGTAATGAAGTTATGTTGATGACGTTAAAGTGCATCTGCACACACAACCTCCGCGAGGCTGACATTCAAAGTGTTTACGGTTTCAACTCAGTGGACCTCAACCTCCATGAAGTGACAACTTCCACCAAGTCATGTCCCCTTCTGGTCCCATGATCTCATCCCGAACCCCCAACTTCCACCAAGTCATGTCCCCTTCTGGTCCCATGATCTCATCTCGAACCCCCAACTTCCACCAAGTCATGTCCCCTTCTGGTCCCATGATCTCATCTCGAACCCCCAACTTCCACCAAGTCATGTCCCCTTCTGGTCCCATGATCTCATCTCGAACCCCCAACTTCCTGTCTCTCTTCCCCGGTGCTCCAGGAGCTCCTGGGCCGGCTGGAGGCCCAGGACCAGGTGGAGCCCGCCTCCTTCGTGGACCTGGCCTCGGCGCTGGCCGCCCGCAGCCTGGCGGCCTCGGAGCAGAGCGACCTGGAGGACTACCGGGCCCGGGTCCGGGTCTGGGAGGACGACAAGAGGAGCCTGGTGCTCAAGGAGAAGGAGCAGAGGGAGCGGTCGCAGCAGGCCCGGCTGGAGCGGCAGGAGAGGCATGCTGCCAGGACCGCAGCGCAGCAGGCGTAGAGCAGGGGTCCGAGGCAGGCGGGGGGGGGGGGGGTCTGTAACCAGGGGGGTCTGTAACCAGGGGGGGGTCTTTAACCAGGGGGGGGTCTGTAACCAGGGGGGTCTGTAACCCGGGGGGGCTCTGTAACCAGGGGGGGGTCTGTAACCAGGGGGGGGTCTGTAACCAGGGGGGTCAGTAACCAGGGGGGGTCTGTAACCAGGGGGGGTCTGTAACCAGGGGGGTCTGTACATGGATTGTCTAGGTGAAAAATAAAGTGTTGTTCTTGGTGATATGATCCATATGCATCCTGTCTGCTGCTTAAGCTTTTTGGTTCGTTGTGCCAGGCAAGATTTAAGATATTACGTTAGGGAAGCTGCTCTCCTTGAATTTGTATTCTGATTTATATTCTATATCTCACTCTGGCCTGGCCTCGTTATTCTCTGAAATCAAGAAATGTGGAGCTTCAAAAGAACACAAAAGCTTAGTTTATGAAGCAAAACACACAAGGAAACAAATGGGCTCACTTGGTCAAAACGTAGACTGGATGAATTGCCGACTCAAACAAAACAAAACGCTGTGTTGTTCAGGCTGCTGTGAGATAAGTCATCTGCTGAGGGAGGAAACCAAGACGCCTGTTGAGCACAAAACGAGTTCATTCCACATTCTGGCCAAGCTATTCAGCATTCATGGCCTGGTCTTGGGAAATGGCCTTGGTATGTAGCTCAGGATGGATATAGACCCACTGAGTGCTTAAGTCACAGGACCCATTGTAATCCCAAGGCACCGTGATGCCTGTGATACCCAGATTGTGTACTGATGGGGTTTGGGTATTTGGTTTGGAATGTAGAATTACGTTTCAGAGAACTGGTTCAATTTGACTGTTAAACGCGTATACAGCCTTGACAAGTTAATTTTTTAATTAATATAAAATAATATTTTATATAAAAAATATATGCATATAGGCCTATATATCTTTATTTTAAGAAGCCGCCAGAAACCTTTTTTTATAATAATTTCCCAAAAGCAGTGCAGCAGGGAATCGATTTAATCGTTTCCATTCACCTCTCCAAACATCGTTCTGCTGTCGCCTCACTTCATCAGCGCAGCATCTGTCAGCACTTTCTGGCGCACACACACGCACACGCGCACACGCTCGTTTATAAAATTAAATGATTAAAAAGGATCACCGATTATTGACACGGTCAACGTTGTTCGGTGAGCGGGACCTCGACGTTCACTCTGGGACTGTTTGACCGGGGGTCTAAACAGGTGAGCCAACACAAAATAGTGCAGAGTAGTCCGGATGTTCCGTGCCCATCCAACCCAGTAAAGTGTTTTAAAAGCCCCCGTGCGTTAGTTGAAGGAGATGGACTTTTAAGGGTGGACGACGCCCACAGCTGGAGGCAGTCATCTGTGTCGGGGTTTGTTTGAGCTGTCCCAAGGTTCAGCTGGGGGGGGGGGGGGATGCACAGCAGCTGTCTGCGGCCACGCCCCTTCGTGCGATGCTCATCTGCATCTTCGTGTAGATGCAAGGTTTGAGATTCAGGCCTGTCTGACAAACTGACGGCACGTTGAATAACTGACTTCTCCAACACGTCCGCTCTGAACCAGCAGGTGTTTTATGTCCTTATGACAGAGTTAACGTTGTGTCTTTCTGCTCGCTCCTAAATCCACTGGAATGTGTTGTTGAAGGCGACATAATGGTTGTGAGTGTGTGTGTTTGACCTGTGTTATATTATTCGGCTGCAAAGATGAGTAGATTAATCGATTAGTCGCTTGGTAGAAGGTCAGTCGATCTCATCCACTAATCGTTAGTAATTCATATACCAAACAGTTGCTGCGTAATGCTTTAGAAATGTGAGTAGGCCTATCTGGTTCTGAAATCATCATTACATTCATACTTTAGTTTTTCTGGGCTGCTTATCAGATTAAGCAACCAAACAAAAATAATCACATTTGACCCTTGTAACTCGCATTCTATTACCGCAATTATTTGTGACATTTTCTGAACTAAACTATTTCTAAATCAAAGAAACTTGTTAGATTAGTGGAATATACTTGTAGTTTCAGCCCCGTAAGTAACGCCGTTCTGAGGTCCTGGTCATGTTGCCATGATGTGCAACACGTTGCCACAGCGTCCAGAGGGAAGTAGAAGACTCCATCAATCATCAGTGACGTCACATGTTCAACATGTATGGAAAACCATGGAGGGGAGGGGGCGGGGGGATTGGCCGAACATGAAAACTAATAAAAGCTGATTTATCCATCCATTTATCTTTGAGGACATGTTTAGCTTTTATCCGTTCTGACATTAATATATTAGGCTGTTTCTATACATCAACATTAACAACGATAAACAATTTAGGCTCACAGGCAATTACAAATGGATTTATTAGCTGTCTGATCCACTAGCTAGTTATCTGATTGTCTTTTGTATATTTTCCTTTCCAGTATTTTGAATGTCTCAGAGTTTACAAAAGCTCTATTTACACTGAAAGGCTTGTTATTATGTTGTAAAGTTACTGCTAATACAGGCCCCAAAATTAATGACATTTACATTACGTGAAATGAAAATGGAAATGTGTGTAAAATACTCAATATTGTTCTCTTCGCTTCCAGACAGAATATCAAATGAATTAGTGTTGCTTGGGAATAACTGCTTGTGGTGGAGCCATGATTCCTCAACATTGCTCAGGATGCTATTAGGATTCCTGTCTAGCGTTCCTATGGGAATGTACAGATGAACATCAGCCGGACTGCAGTGACCGCCTTCCTGTTGCCGAGGAGATGTTTTTTTGTAATGTTCTCAACAAGAACCAAAACAGGCGCAGCAGAGCCTTCCTGTTGCCGTGGTGACGTAGCAATGATGCTGCCCTAGACCGGCCGCTGAATCATATCATAATGATGACTTCATCATTTCAAACACCATTACAAACAAAGCACACAGAGCTTGAACCAGTACTGTGTGTGTGTGTGTGTGTGTGTGTGTGTGTGTGTGTCTGTGTCTACTTCTGAAAATATAGAATCTGAATTTAACTAAAGCCAGAGGAAAGGCTTCTTCCTCCAATAGAATGGTCCATTAGAATATTATTCAAATATGTCTCGACAGGAGATGACCTCATCCAGCATGTTTTGCTAATGACTTCAGGCCAGCAGAAAGATGTACAAATAAAACACATCCTGTGATCATAGTGAGACAATGCATGCAATTCAAGCATCTATTTGAATGGATTTTGGAAGATGCATACTTTGCCAAAAATATATAATATATAAACAAAGTCATTATTGTTATACAATAATGATAATTATTATGATTATTTCTACTATTATTATAACAATTATATATATATTCATTATAGTGAAAAGATATATAACTATGAATTATTTCTTAGATTAGACTGATATACACTGTGTTGAGCGTGTCATTGATTTCCTGATGTTCTTGTTTGTTCTCTCCACGGTTCCCTCGATCCTGACCAGCCATAGAACCGGGGACGTTCAACTGGAGACGAGCTTGTTTAAGACTCCCGTTCTGTGCTCTGGGTTCAGGAGGAAATCCAGCTGGTGCTGTTCAGGGTAATGAGTAGCATGAGTGGCTGACATTACATCCAATGGTTAACTTGAACCACTCTCTCTCTCTCTCCAGGTCACGTTCGCTGGCATTCATATTGACTGCGCTGGTTAATGAATGAATTCCTGGATTGGATTATTAACGTGTGAAAGTGGGGACAATCATTTTTGATTGGACATACCAATTGGGGATAAACTGCTTATCCTTGACCTTCTGTATCCGCAGATCATTTCCATGCTGACAAAATGTTGACAGTTATTTTTTAACCAATGACATTTAGTCCAATAAATAACTAAACGTCATTTTGAATTGAAAATCACTGAAGGCAGTTTTCCTTTCACCTGGTGCTCCTGGTGGTCACAGTGCCCTGACCGGCCTCAGAAGGAGCTGTTCCTCTGAACAAATCGCACGTGTGTTTACATAAAACCAAGCAGCACCGTGGCACCCTTCCTCATTCCTCCTCCTCCTCATCCTCCTCATATCTCTATGACATCACCTCCGAGGGAGTGGTCCAGTCGGGCCCGCGGCCCCCGGATCTGTCCCTCGGCGCCGCAGTGGATCACAGAACCCACGGCGCTGCGGCCCGCTGTAAACAGCGCCGCCGCGACCCGACACACAGTCACGGTAGGAGGGGCGGAGTCACGGAGGGGCGGAGTCACGCACAGAGAGCTGTTTACAGCCGCCGTCGCCCGGCTGGACGGCTGCGCGGCCGTGAGAAACAGGCAGCAGGCGATGCTATCTGCTGCCTCCCTGCTCCACGGAGAACCTTCTGATCGGGGGAGCTGTGGAGAAGCTGAACGGGAAATTCCAGAGAATACATGAACAGACTAGAGAATTAGAGCTGACTTTAATGAATCCCACAATTATAAATCTCGTCTTTGGCAGGGCCAAAGGTTCACCCAGGTGAGCCCTCTGCCTGTCTCTAAAACACAATCCAGAAAGCTTGCCTTCAGAATTCGATCCAAGCAGGGTCAGAGATCCTTCAGCGTGGACCCTGCGGTCCAAACCATGAGGGGTCATCAAGTGTGGCTGTCACCTTTGACCTCAGACCCTCTCCACAAGCATTGTAATCGCTGATAGATTCTCCTGAAATAATGACCCCAGCACATCCCAGTTTGGCCGGTCAGTCCGTCACACATCCCCAAATGTTCTGAGAGAACCTCCACCATAGAACCAGAACCGCCCCAGTGCAGGATGTCAGAACCTGCCCAACGACAGGGTAATAATAATTGCGTCTCACTCCACAGGTAGATTGTTTAGAACAAAACGCCTTCGGGCAAGCCTGAACCACTTGCTCTCAATCAAAGGTTTAGCCTTCCCATTCACAGAGGATTGCACCGTTGTGAACAAATCAGCCTGGGTTGGACTCCACGGCTGCTGTAAACACATACTTGTGGCTGGAGTTTCTTTACTTTTTTCCCCCCAATCCCATTCACCCTGTTAATATCAACGTGGATGTGTGTACAAATAGCACCAGCTTGTTATGCAGTGCTGTCCTGTGAGAGCCATGGCTTAGGGCAGCTTCTTCAGGCTTTCTTTTCTTTGCGAGTGTATTTAGACCAGACAAAGCCATGCTGGGCCACAATGTTGTTTTTGTTCCAGCCAAGAACCGAAGGAGTGCAAGAACAAGTGTGTTTAGGAGTTTTATTTGCTAAATGCACCAGGAACCACACAGTTCAACAGCACCGATGGATAAACGGAAAGAAACAAAGCTGTGATTGCATATCTGCTCCAGCTGTGGCCACAGACACGGGAACAATTTCATTCTCTGAGCCGATCTGGTGGTTATTACTAACAGTTCACAGCACAACTAGTCTGCAGGTTTAATCTCTCGATGGCAAAACAAATCCAGGAAAAGCACATTCATGGGGGCTAATCTCGCCAATCGACCCACAGTACATTCTGCCTCGAGTTCAACGTGCACGCAGCAGGAGGAGCGTTCACATGTGTACATCAGACGTGCACGCTCACATGTGCTCATTGTGCAACCACAACGCCAAGATGAAATCAGCCCACCACCATTGGAGACAAACACAATGCATTCAGCGCACGTTGCGTTGATTTCTATGGAAATTGTTTCCCACTGTTTATACATTTCTACAGCTGGAGTGTCTCTCTTCAGACAAGTGGACAATGAGGCAGACAAGCAGGTTGTGGATGTCCCTGTACGGCTGTCAGTAGTGTAGGGGGATGATGTCATCATCCAGATGACAGGCGGAGGTGACCGGAGCCATCCCCTCCCTGGGGAGACGAACCAATCAGGTTACACTCAGCTGCTGATGTCAAGCGGTCCTGTTGCATCAGGCCATGTGAAACAGGAACAAGCGTCCAACCATAAATGACTGTACAAACAAATATACTGAGGCACATACGCACGCACATACACACACACAAATACACACACACACACACACACACACACACACACACACACACACACACACACACACACACACACACACACACACACACACACACACACACTCACTGACACACAGGTAAACACCACCCACCTTTGTGGGTATGTTAAAACAAATACGATACTGGTCATACAACTTTAATTTACTGTGCTTAAACATACTTGGGTTTATTAGAGTGCAGTAAAGCTACAGTAAGAGAGATCACTTTACCCTGGGATCTCCTTCACAGACTACCACACAGACCGTGCTGCTCTGTGTCTGGTTGTCTGCCCCAGGACCAGCAGTACTGTCAGGTCTGTGGCTTCACAGCGAGGACGCTCCATGTGTTCCCTGTGCAGCCTCAGGCCTACGCAAACAGAGCGGCGTGCCGTCGGTGACGCTGAGTGAAGTGCTCCGGGAAACAGAAGAGATACCGAGAGGCCCGGCAGCCAACACTGGCCACATGAAGAGGGTGTGTGAGAACACTGTCCTTTGTGTACATTTCTCTGGTGATCTTGTACTCTCTTTGTTGATGGATAAAACCAGATGCCACCTGACTTCCAAGAATATTTCAGCTGCTCCAGTCTGATGAACAATTATTGCGAATTCAGTTATTACAAATTATTTGTCATGAGGAATGATTATTCATTAAGACTGTACTACTCGTTACAGCTACACTTATTACAAAAAAACTGTTCTACCTTTTCTCCTTAATATAATATGATAATCAGATTATTATAATTTAATCTTTTCAAATATGGAAATGCTTGAATGAGGTCTTAGCTCACCAAATTCAATCTGCTTGATCTATAAAATATGAATTAATTAACATATCATCACAAAAAAAATACTCCTGTAAAACAAAACACACTTTAATCAAGGTTCGGACTTTGAGTTTGTTCAAGAGACCAAATCTTGCCTGTTTCCCACACCGTGACGATATATGACGTCTGGCCAAGCCTTATCTCAGCCCCCTGTGGACGCTAGAGGGGGGCGGGCCAGAGAGGCAGCAGGGGGGCGTGGCCTCCACGCTACAGGATGGGGATTAGAAGGCAGAGCCTCATTTCAATAAAGTCACTCATAGTCCTAGACTGTGAACTGCACTGACCTCCTGTCTTGGTAAGTGCAAACTTATTGTTAAAAATAAAAAAAAACTTGATATGCTGGATATTTGCGTGTCTCTACGTTGACGAGAGACATAAACTAAATCCTTTTGATTAAAAAAAAATTGCGAAAGTTTTTGGTCATGGCTGTTGCTACTTTTTAATTTTTTGATTTGAACAATGCTTGTAATGTCTCGCCCTGGTAGTGAAAGGGAACGTGTCGTCATTTTGTAATATCGGTGATGCTACATTTGCTAAAAAGCCATGAGTGGTTCCGAACTAAAACAAGACATTGCAATGAGCAACCACTCCATGCCAGGCCGGGTCATGGTGCCAACCATCCCCTCCGTCATGTTCATCTTCGGTGTGGTTGGCAATGTAATTGCCATAGTGGTCTTGTGCAAATCCCGAAAAGAACAAAAAGAGACCACGTTTTACACGCTGGTGTGTGGCCTGGCGGTGACCGACCTGCTCGGGACCCTGTTGGCCAGCCCAGTCACCATCGCCACTTACGTCAAGGGATCCTGGCCGGGGGAAGACGCGCTCTGCCAGTACTTTGGATTTACGTTGCTCTTCTTCTCACTGGCGGGGCTCAGCATCATATGTGCAATGTCAATAGAACGATACATCGCCATTAACCATGCGTATTTCTACAACGACTACGTGGACCAAAGGCTGGCGGGCATCACACTTGTTGCGATCTACTTTTCCAATGCGCTTTTTTGCGCGCTGCCAAGCATGGGGTTCGGCCAAATCAGGAAACAATACCCTCAAACCTGGTGCTTCATAGAGTGGCGGAGCAACGTGACCAGCGACGCCGCGTTCTCCTACATGTACGCCGGACTCAGCTCCCTTCTGATCCTCGCCACCGTCATCTGTAACGTGATGGTGTGCGGGGCGCTGATTCGGATGCATCAGCGCTTCATCCGCAGGATGTCCCTGGGGACGGACGTCGCGCGTAACGTGTGCGTGGACCCGAGGAGGAGAAGCCGTAGCTTCGGACGCCTGGCAGGTGCAGAAATTCAGATGGTTATTCTGCTCATAGGAACCTCGGCAGTGGTGCTGATCTGCTCTATTCCACTAGTTGTAAGTTTTCGGAGTACACTACTTGAATTAACATGAAATAAACGTCAGTCAACGTTAGCCGTTGTCTTCACTTTTACTTGGTACACTTTTAATGGTCGGCTCTTTCTCGACTCGACTGTCACACGCACACACACACACACACACACACACACACACACACACACAAACATACAGCCCCACACACAGACCCCAACTACACACACACACACATACACACACTCCCCTCTAACCCACTTCTCCTGATGGCTCTCTGCACCATGTCCCCCTGCCCCACACAGGCCCAAGTGTTCCTCAATCAGCTGTACAAGACCCCCGTGGAGCTGCGGCTGGACAGGAACCCCGACCTGCGCGCCATCCGCTTCGCCTCCTTCAACCCCATCCTGGACCCCTGGATCTATATCCTGCTGCGCAAGGCGGTGCTCCTCAAGCTCATGGAGAAGGTCAAGTGCCTCTTCTGCAAGATGGGCGCGCACGCCGGCCAGCAGCGGCCGGGCGGCAACTTCCACTGCATGGACTCCCAGCGGCTGTCCTCGGTCCTGTCCAGCCGGGACTCCCACTCGCTGGTGTCGTCCCGGGACCTCCAGACCGACACCACGGGGGGCAGCGCCTCGCGGGTCTTCATGTACCTGCCGGAGGGGAGCGGCGCCTTCCCGGGCAGCGTGCGCCTCGCCCCGGTCTCGCGCTCTCCCGGTTCCTCGCCGGACGCGTCCTCCAGGAACTCTCAGGGTTCCTCGGTGTCGGAGGAGGCCGCCGGCGCCACCGAGGCGGTGCGTGGCGGGCCGGGGGGGCCGGACGCCACGGAGAGCCTCGGGGAGACCCTGATCGTCCTGCGGCCGCGGCCCAAAGACCAGGCGCTGCAGGTGTCGCTGCACAGCGCCGTGGTGGACGAGAAGTGCATCTGAGACCCTCTGGACCCTCTGGACCCTCTGGACGGGCCCTCGGACCTCCCGGGGGAGTTCACACAGCCAACGATAGACTGGTTTTGAAACGTGGAACGTACGGTAGAGAGCGGCCAGGGCAGAGAACACAGTGCTGGGGGTTGTTCTGCAAAGGGACAGCTGCCTCCCAGGTCCGTGACGCTGTCTTCACACGGGTCTTGTTCCAGGGTGTTGACTCAAGCATATGGAAAATCTTCTTCTTCGGCAACCTTGGGGTCTATTATTTTTGGAAACTTTGACTTTGCGAAGCACATGGTGCCTGTTATGTCGAGTGAGTGAGTCATAGAGTGGAGTGGTAACCATGGTAAATTATGAAGCCTTTATTGAATATTGTTCTTATGAGTAATGGCTGTGCGTGTGCAGTGCCATTGTATTGCTTTGTAGGAGCCGGTGTGTGTGTGTGTACAGTGTTTTGGAACTTGGAAGCCACGTTCTGGTTCTATGACTGATTGAGCCCCTCCAGTCTGATGTGTGTGCTCATATATGTGTCGGTACTTTTGCCTCCAAACTAAATGAATTCATCGAGGTGTCATGATTTAGTGACACTACAGTCATCATAAAGGGATGGCCAAACGCCTTCGCTCGCCAAAATAAAAGGTGGTAGAGATATTTAGTTTCATAACTTTCACCTGTAAAGAATCAGCTTTAGTTTTCAGCTTTTAGAACGGTATGAACGGTATTCTTAGCCATGGCTTGTCTGAACGTTCTCAGTAAAAGAGTCATTAGAACCCTGAAACCAACCAGAGGTGAATGACGGTTCTGAAATGAATTGCCTCTAAAATGTGATCCATGTTCTGGGATCATTGAGTGAAAAAACAAAAGGCACAGTCCTCAGACCACGTCTGAATATTGATGTTCTCCGTTGATTAAAGACAGATAAAGCTGCCTCAGTTATAGAACTCTCCCATCGAGTGGTAGAACATTCGTTCTGTGATGCAGCGAGGCCAATAAATGAAATGTTGAACTCTTGGACTGCGTTTGTTTGAGTTTTCATGCCAGATGAACTCGATCACAATGCTACCTGCTAGCAGTGCGCAGCCTGATCAAATAAAACCTCCTGTCTCTTATCAGGCTTGTTAATGGCCTTTCAACAACAATGCATTTCAAACTGTAACTAATACTCAGCATAGACACAGCGTTTGTTTTTATATTTGATGGACTCAATTAAAAAAACAATATATCACATAAGTTCCCATTTTCATCCACTTCCTCATAGAAGTCAAGGTCAGATCCCACGGGCCCTCCAACACAAGTGAGGTTTCAAACTACAGCAGTGTAGGAAGGTAAGATAAATCAGCCAGAACACTTGAGAGACCAGTTTTGGTCATTTTACAAGCAAACCACCGAACGACCGAGAGAGAGAGAGAGAGAGAGAGAGAGAGAGAGAGGGGGAGAGAGAGAGGGAGAGGGAGAGAGACAGAGAGAGAGAGAGAGAGAGAGAGGGGGATGGAGAGAGCACTGGTCAGAGGGCGGTGAACGAGCCGAAGAAAGCCAGACTTCCCAGAGTTTCACTTGGCAGAGAAAGCACACATGAAACAATAAACAAAAATATATGACTAATTCGGCTTATCATTGGAGCCTCATCCAACAGAGACGGACACAGCCCTCACCCTCAGCATGAAACACATGCATCATGAAACATACATTGCAGCAAATGAAGGCCAAAGCAGCAGCCTGTTTACCTGATGAGTTTTCTGCTGGTCGTCCCCAGAATCTCTAGTGCCTCATTAGACGAATGGAAAAGCAATGAGGCTGACATTTAGCCTGTGTGTGAACAGGTGCCATTCACCCATTCACCCATTCACCTTCAGCAGCACACGGTGACGCATGCTGAACCTGTGCAACCCCAGTCCTCAACGACAGGCGAGTGCGTCATTCACACCAACAGAGCCGTGTGAATGGTACAGGCTGTCTGAACATGCAGATTTCAATATCAACATGTAATGTTATAAAAGGGTAAGGGGGCATTTAGCAGACACTTTTGTCAAAAGTGACTTACTTAGGTGATCGAACTGCCGACCCTACGGTTAGTGGACGACCCGCTCTGTCCACTCACTCTACCCACTGAGCTACTGCTGCCCCTGTGGTCAGGGATGTAGGAGACAGCGTAGACAAACAGGATGGTTTCAACAACAGGAAGGACCAAACGAACACTGCTGCACTGTTCAGGTCCAGAGAGGAGGAGGCTGCTTTACCTCAACAGCCTCTGGTGTACGTCCCCTGCACTCTGTCACCTGTTTGTACCACTGATAAACACACACACACACACACACACACACGCATGCTGTCACCTGTTTGTACCACTGATAAACACACACACACACACACACACACACATTCACACACACACACACACACGCACACAAGCACCTACACACACACACACGTACACATGCATACATTTACACACACACACAAACACACTTACACCCACACATACACACATGCATGCACCTACACACACACACGTACACAGGCATACATTTACACACACACACAAACACACCCGCACCAACACACACACACACGCATGCTGTCACCTGTTTGTACCACTGATAAACACACACACACACACACACACACACACACACACACACACACACATTCACACACACACACAAACACACACGCACACAAGCACCTACACACACACACACGTACACATGCATACATTTACACACACACACACAAACACACTTACACCCACACATACACACATGCATGCACCTACACACGTACACACACACACACACACACAAGCACCTACACACACACACGTACACATGCATACATTTACACACACACACAAACACACCCACACCAACACATACACACATGCATGCACCTACACACGTACACACACACACACACACACACACACACACACACACACACACACACACACACACACACACACACACACACACACACACACACACAGATAAACAGCAGAGTGCATCTGCTGCCCTAAGATGTACAGAACACCAGGAGACAGACCCCCTAAATGACCTGAGGAAGACCAGAAGTGATGGAGAGCATGTGATTAGGCCTCACAGTGACATATCATTATCCTTATTATCATATTATGTTTTGGTTTTTCATGGCGATATTTGGATTAAGCGTCATTGAAATAATATGTGCAATGGAAACATGACTCCATTTTGAATTCAGAGCAAATGTTAGCAGGAGAACATTCACACCAAGATCATCTTTTTCCACCGGACGCCAGCTTGGTGGAAGACACCAGTGTGTTACAGGAAGCTGGGAAGCTCTTGTTTATCTATAGACTGGGTTTCTGCATCAAACTCTAAAGGTCTAACTCACATTATAAACACAGTAATAAAGATAGACACATCATCGTATATGCTACGCACATCGTATCATGGTTTCTTGATGTGGTTTTCCTCCCCAGAGGTGAGTTAGGGTTAGGGTTAGGGTTAGGGTGAGTTTGAGGTAACGGGACAGATCACATCCAAACTCCACAATCTGCAGCATCGTTCTGGAATGACTTCTGCTGCCCCTGAACTAATGCCCTCCAGCATGGCAAAGGATGGAACATTCAGGATTCATGTCACATGTGGATAGAGATGAACACTCCCTGATGAACCAGTGATCTCCATCCTCCTATTTGTCTTCAGGCTCTTTGAGCAGATAGGAGGGATGTGGAACACTTAAGGGAACAAATCAAATGACTCCAATGAACATCCAGAGTCTCACAGAAACACACAGTTGGAGGATCTGGAAACACAGCCGTGATTGAATGGGTTTAACGCAGATCTCCTAACAGATACTGCAGTTCCCATTAAGGCAATTTGATGTTTATTTTGATGTATTACATATCAAAAATAAATTATTTAAACAAACTTTGGATGAGCATGGCTCAGTAAAGATTTGTCTTTCTTCTGATCTCTACTGCCTTCTCTTCCTGCTTTTTCACATGGAGTGTGTGCAATTGTCGGTTGACCCTCTCCACTATGTCGAAACAAATGAAGAATTGCTTCAGCTATTTGTTTTGGGAAGTCTTTGGAGAAGGACTTAGAGTGATGAAACAGCTTTTCTTAGAGGCCAAATCAGAGATCTTCAGTGGCTCTCCAGGATTCTGGGACTTCATGGATATATTTCCCGTATGTAGTTTAAGAGGATTAACAGAAAGGCAGTTTGACGATATCCAATACCAGGCCAAGCGTTAAACCATCTGTTCCCAGAGGTGTGTGCTGATGTGTGCGTGTGTCAGTGTGTGTGTGTGAGCACGGCGTGCGTGCGAGTGGATGTGTGTGTGAGCAGGACGTGCGTGCGAGTGGATGTGCTCGTACTGCACTATTGTTCCCTGAATGTGTTTGGCTAAGCTAGCTGAAAGAAGACCCTCTGCCAATTCCAGATGCTGATCCATAATGTGTGCTTCTCATTGTGTGCCACCTCTGCTTCTGGATTCATACTCGTTCATTATTCATTTGTCAATTGTCTAATATTTGATTAATTACTTTCCATTTGAAAATAGCTTTCTTCGTTTGAGCTCACTATGGTTCTCATAACCATCACCAGGTCCATGCCTTTCACCATGCAGGTCATCAAGCTACGATCAGTCGAAGAAGCACTTCTAGAATATGTGTGGACGTAGAAATGGATGAGGAGGGAGTGTTTTCAGATGATGACTTTCTGACCAAACCACAAGCTGTTGGAGGCTTGCACCACCACCACCGATAGTGACAGACAGGCTGCACACAGCTGCCCTGACATCAGCGTCCTCCATTGCTTCCTCAAATCTGCATTATTCACGGCTCGACACGCCAAAATCCTCCCCGCGTTTCCACGACATTAATCACCCTTATTCTTTTCCAAAACAGGCAACAATAATCATGAGCTTTGTTCTGATGTTCCAAACAACTGCTTGCTGCTTTGCTGAGATTCAGGTCACCAGGTGATTTATCAACGATGCTCCAAACGTATACCATGAAATCTTGAGCTGTCTAAAGCTTCAAATGTACCTCATTTTTCTGCCCTGAAGCCCAGAGACTGCGGCTGGAGAAACACATCAGTCTGGTTCATGAAGCTGATGCTCAACGCCAACGCTTGATGACAGAGGTTAGTCTTGCGCTCTGCGCAAACATTCTTGGTATTTTACTTGTGAATCCGCAGAAAATCCAAACTTTCCACATCTTATGTTTTGCAGCCCGATGCGGAAGCTGTCTGAGATAGAAGTCTGGGAACCTGCAGTGTTTTCTAAATATTCACCAGAGAAACTCGATCTGGTGGCTGGGTCACCCACCAGCAAGAGGAAAACAACAACAGTCCATAAATCGTCTGCTTGAGGGTTCTGACCCGTCTGAACCTGCTGACGTGCACTGATGACCCGGCGGGACGGCCTTCTGGGCCGGCGCTGGTCAGCTGACCACTGAGGTGGCAGAACCACACCGAGGCCTATACCAACCACAGCATGTTCTACTGTGTGTGTGTGTGTGTGTGTGTGTGCGCGCACATGCTTGCATGTGTGCATGTGTGGGCATATATTGTATTTTGTTAATCTGTTATTGACTATATTATATTTACTTACTATATATTGAGAGAGATGGTGAGAGAGAGAAAGAGAGAGAGAGAAGAGAGAGAGAGAGAGAGAGAGAGAGAGAGAGAGAGAGAGAGAGAGAGAGAGAGAGAGAGAGAGAGAGAGAGAGAGAGTCACATCGAGAAAAGAATGCCACCGAACGTGTTTTGACAAAACTGGAGGATTTTACCTTCTTTTTTTTTCTAAATGCTGTTGATCCGGTGGCGTGGATCAACTCTCTCGCTCTCGCTCACCCACTGTATCAGGTGTCATCCAAAGCACGCAGAAGATGTCACGATGTGACACAGCGCAGATGAGGAGGGGAGCCAGCCACGAGGAGGCTGCGGCCAGAACGGATTCTGGCCCGGGACGATGCTTTAAACGGCCCCCGTCGACGAGTCCATGAAACCCTGTCCCTTCTCCTCCGGGATTTAGGCAAAACGAGTCTGACGTGCGCTGTAATCAAGATGCAATCAACGTTACGCTCCCCCACCGCCTCTAGAAAAACGGTGACCCCGTGTTCCACCCCGCAACCACGAAACGCTTGGGCATATGTTTTCACAGAAAACACACATGGGAATATGAAGACAAATCTATTAAATTCCTGAAACTAAAATGTTCATGACATCACAATCACCACAGTCCTAGAGGGTGTACTTCTGGATTATGAATCTGTGCCAGACAGATTTGCAATCATATCAATTAGGCCTACATTGCCGACAAAGGTTTATGGCTTATATAAAGCCTGTAGCATGCGTTTGCACAGTGAGACGCCACTGCCTTTAATCCGTTATGGACACGATTTCTTTATAGGAAAATGGCCAACAACGGACACCTTGACATCATTTTGATTTGAAGAAAATGTTTTAAGTTTAATTTAGTAACTTCTGACCCACGATCAAGCGATTATTTAGCAGTGGCGTGCGGACGTGACGCGTGACGCTGCGTTCATCGCGGTGGGCGCTCGGTTGACGAGGATGAAGTTCAGCTGTCACTCAAACTCAGAGATACCTTCTCTGTCCCAAACAGAACGTTACCCTATGTTAGATTAGCACGTAGCAACGGCAAGCCGTTTATTATTAAGTTATCAAATTATTAAACAGTGCATAGCAGAGAGAGAGAGAGAGAGAGAGAGAGAGAGAGAGAGTGTGTGTGTGTGTGTGTGTGAGAGAGAGAGAGAGAGAGAGAGAGAGAGAGAGAGAGAGAGAGAGAGAGAGAGAGAGAGAGAGAGAGAGAAATAAAGAGAGTGAGAGTCAAAGAGAGATAAGGCTACTAGAACCTGTGTGTGTGTGTGTGTGTGAGAGAGAGAGAGAGAGAGAGAGAGAGAGAGAGAGAGAGAGAGAGAGAGAGAGAGAGTCAAAGAGAGATAAGACTACTAGAACCCTTCTTTTTTTATTGCTCTCAAAGTTGTCTTACCTCCTTGGATTACGCCACACTGAAGACCACATGCCATAAAAATGTAAGCCATGATATTGGGCCTGCTTTAATTAGGAGGAAACACAAAGAACCAATCCAGGAGTACCAATGAATTCCACACAGTCCTGAGGAATTTCTAACTCTGGTAAGTCAATTCAACCATTTTTACAGGAAAAAATATTCTTCATGTCGCAAATATTCTTAAAATGAGAGTGAGACATGTGCCTTTTTGTATTGGGGGTTGGATGGATGAATGAATGGATCAGTGAATAAATGAATGGATGAATGCATCAAAGGATAGATGGAAGCTCACATAGGTGAGTGGGCAGATGTGTGGATTGATGGATGGTTTGAGTAGAATGAATGGATGAATGTTTTTGTCCTGCATGTGAATATGTATCACACTGATGTCACCGTTTGGTTTCCTTCACACCACATGGTGATGTGGTTCTCTCTCTGGTTCTCTCCACTGCCCTGCTGGAGTGATGGACTCTCTGGTTCTCTCCACTGCCCTGCTGGAGTGATGGACTCTCTGGTTCTCTCCACTGCCCTGCTGGAGTGATGGACTCTCTGGTTCTCTCCACTGCCCTGCTGGAGTGATGGACTCTCTGGTTCCCTCCCTGCTGAAGTGATGGACTCTCTGGTTCTCTCCACTGCCCTGCTGGAGTGATGGACTCTCTGGTTCCCTCCCTGCTGAAGTGATGGACTCTCTGGTTCCCTCCCTGCTGAAGTGATGGACTCTCTGGTTCTCTCCACTGCCCTGCTGGAGTGATGGACTCTCTGGTTCCCTCCCTGCTGAAGTGATGGACTCTCTGGTTCCCTCCCTGCTGAAGTGATGGACTCTCTGGTTCTCTCCACTGCCCTGCTGGAGTGATGGACTCTCTGGTTCTCTCCCTGCTGAAGTGATGGACTCTGGTTCTCTCCCTGCTGAAGTGATGGACTCTCTGGTTCTCTCCCTGCTGGAGTGATGGACTCTCTGGTTCCCTCCACTGCCCTGCTGGACTGTGGGACCGTGTGGTCTGTTTGTTTTGAGTGTCCTCAGAATGTCCACTGGTGTCATGGAAAGACAACCAGAAGCTCCTGAAAATAAACACGTGTTGCCTTGGGAACCCAATTAGAAACATAATCTGATGGGAGCTCATGTCAGCATCCCGTCCTGAGAACACTTTGATCACAGCGGGACAGGGGGTTCTGTTGGGTTCTGGCTGTACCTCCATTTCCCACTGTGCACCTGTAGGCCCGGTACCGGTCCAGTACATGCTCATTAATGATTCTAACTAAAGAAAAATTCACTGCAAGACACTTCGGATGAAAGCATCTCCTAAATTACTTAGTACGAGTAAATAATTCATATAAATGGCAAGAAAGTTTGATGGGACTGTTGGTCAGATAAATACCTTGACACAATTGGTTGTATTTTTATGTATTGATTTATACTTTTGTTTTTGGTTTATTACATAGGTTGGAGCAACCATTGTGATCCGCTTTTATCCAAAGCCACTTACAAAGAGTACATTTGTCAGAAGAAGGTGAAACATTTAATTGCTGTGAATACAATAAGAAAGTCACCAGAAGTATCAATTGCTAGGTTAACCATTGAGTACACTTGATATTTGTTTTAAGAAGCTTTAATGCTAATGCCATGGGTGAGGCAAATTTGCAAAGTGTTTCCAAAGCATTCCCCACTAAATCAACTGAGACAAACACACACACACACACACACACACACACACACACACACACACACACACACACACACACACACACACACACACACACACACACACACACACACACACACACACACACACACACACACACACACACACACACACACACACACACACACACACACAAACAACAGAGACATATAAACACATTAGTAAGGAAGTCCAGGAACTAGGAAAACATACCATTTTATTATTACTGGCTGTGAAACATAAGCATGGGCTCTGACTTGTGACTGACCTGCTGTCTGGAAGGTGCAGTGCCAAATTACACTGACAACATTTGCTGAGCAATCTCCGAACCCCATGGAGATCACCATGACTTGCGTTCAAAGTAAGCCCAGTTGTCTAAATGGCTGACTGAAGATGGCTGGGCCCTCGCCTGCATGGAGCCAGTATCTGCAGCGTCTTCCTCTAGAAAGAACAAAGAAGTGCAGATTGCTGCAGGCAACTTGTTTAGTTTGTTTGTACAGGCGTTCAGAAAGATCAGTCCTGAGCCTTCACTCCGTCCGGGGGAACATCCGGAGGAAACATCGCTGCAGCTCTGCAGTTCTGGGGACATTTCCATAAGACTATTTTGATAATATATTCATGAAGAAATTACATGTGCTCAGGAACAATGTGCTGTGAGTTTAATGATTTGTTAGAGGTTCTTCCTGGATTGTTGTTCCTCATCTAACAAAATAAGAAGGAACCAGAGCATAACATAGGAACAGGGTATCTCTGATCTCTTTATGGCTTGAAAAAAACCAACAACAACAGAACAGATGTGAAGTCTGTTCTGTTGTTGTTGGTTTGGAAAACGTGGACGTTTCTCCACCATGAATGACATGGTGCCCTCTACTGGATGAGTATGAAATTACAAGGATCCTGCCCTCACCCAGTCCTAGTTCAGTCCTCAGTCTAGTAAAACTACAATATCAGTGAGCCTGAGGCCTCAGGAATCCACATGAACAATCATGCTTACCACAAGAATCTACAAGTGTTTTTTAAATATGTTTTAATTATTACAAAGTATTGCACTATTATTATGTACATATATGTGCCTAATAGTATAAAATATATGACATTGTATACATTATTGATATACATATTTAAATATATTATTATTATATATCATTATTGTTATTATCTCAGTGCTCGTGTGTCAGGTGTGTCAGGTGTGTGTCTATCTCAGGTGTGTGTCAGTCTGTCCCGGCAGCCCTCACCTTCCAGAGGGGTTTTCCTGCACCTCTCAGGTGACGTGTCATAGTTAGTGGTGCTTAATGAAGCCTGACCCTTTGTTTCCCGCAGCAGGCGGTAACCTATAGGGGCAACCCCACCTTAAGTCACCTGTGAAACCTCCAGCCTGTGAACCTTGAGTCTACGATGAGTGCTCTGCTCTCTCGGCCTGCTCTCTGACCTGCCTCAACCTGGATAGCTACATCACCTCTTTGAACCCCTGCGGGTCAGTTTAATCAAGTTTCCGCAGAACACGCGTGGAATCAGTTACAGCGACAAGGTAGTAAATAAATTAAAGATGCCGGGGGGAAAAAAGAAAAGCGCGGAGCAGAGGCCAGCCGAGGAAACCCAAGAGGAGGATGACGACTCTGAGGATTACCAACAGGAACCCAAGGGGAGCAGTAAGCAGGTCACCGACGCAGAGGATGCTGGGAGATTGAAGCAGGTGAGAGGGAAGAAAAAGACAAAGTGGGCGAGAGAGAGCGATGGCGAGGAACGCTGGCGCCGGGACCCGCCGGGGATCGGCCATGTGAGGACCAGCTCCCACCGCCGGGGAGGAAACCAGAACAAGAAGAACCACAAACGGGATGAAGGTCCAAGCAGCGAGGACAGCAGCGACGTGGACGGGTCCGCAGACCAGAGGAGGACAGACAGGCTCCCTGATGTGATCCCCACCGCCAAGAGGAAGAGCCAGAAGAAGAGAGCGGTCAGGGAGGACGACATGGGTGGCAAGGACAAGAAGTCCAAGAAGGACTCCGAGATGGAGGACGAGGAGGACGGCAAGAAGAAGAAGAAGAAAGACAAGAAGAAGAAGGACAAGGACAGCGATGGAGAGGACACCAAGAAGACCAAAGGCAAGAAGAAGAAGGTGGAGAACTACGTGGAGATCTACGAGAACGAGGTTCGGGACTACAAGCCCGAGATGGTGGAGAACTACGAAGACGAGTACCACAAGAAGAAAGGTCAGTGGCTTCCATTTTGTTTTGTTCAACATTGTGACATCACTGAGCTGTGTTGAATTGTGTTGTGTTGAACCACAGAGATCTCACTTGAATAGGTTGGGTGTGAAATATTAAATATATTTGACTTTCAAAGCAACTTCAAAGTAGAAGAGCCAGAAATGTGATTGATTGCAATTATTTTCTTTTGGCCCCATGAGCCTCAGCCCTGGTGTAATGATGGCATTGTTTAGCATAATTGCCATGGTAACCCCCTCTCCCCCCCCAGTAGGGTAGAATCCACACACACACACACACACACACACACACACACACACACACACACACACACACACACACACACACACTCACACACACACAAACACACACACACACAGACACACACACACACACACACACACACACACACACACACACACACACACACACACACACACACACACACACACACACACCATGATGTTATCGCTAACCTAAGGCTACCTGACACCGATCACATCAGGAGGGGGTTCACATCTTCAGCAGGCCTTTAGTTCACGGTCACCCAATCTGCTGCCATGGGCCCAGGCTGCACTGCAGAATGTAAAGCCCTACCGTGTCATTCATCTGCCTCGTTGACCTTCGACAGGAGGTACAGTGTGCCTTACAAGGGTAGACAAATACTAGGGGTTTGTAAAGGACAAACACACACACACACACACACACACACACACACACACACACACACACACACACACACACACACACAGGTGTTGTGTGGTTTATGCATACATTCATGAGTACAGATAATTGAACCTTTTCTCCACATAAAAACTCACACGGGCACTTCTCTGAAACGATCCCGTGTTTCCCTCGCTCTCTCCCTCGCTCTCTCGCTCGCCCCCTGATCCCGCTCCACGCCCTTCTTCCCCACGCCAACACATTGGACCTGGCCTGTGACTCCACACGTCCCCCTGGTGGTCTGGTCCTGGTCTGGTCCTGGTCCTGGTCTGGTCCTGGTCTGGTCCTGGTCTGGTCTGGTCCTGGTCCTGGTCTGGTCTGGTCCTGGTCCTGGTCCTGGTCTGGTCCTGGTCTGGTCCTGGTCCTGTCCTGGTCTGGTCCTGGTCCTGGTCCTGGTCCTGGTTTGGTCCTGGTCTGGTCCTGGTCTGGTCCTGGTCCTGGTCCTGTCCTGGTCTGGTCCTGGTCCTGGTCCTGGTCCTGGTCTGGTCCTGGTCTGGTCCTGGTCCTGGTCCTGGTCCTGGTCTGGTGGTCTCGGGCGGCCCGCCCTGCAGTGTACGAGGTGGTGACCATCACCGGGGACGAGAAGGGGGCCGGCACCGACGCCAACGTCTTCGTCAGCCTGTTTGGGGTCTACGGCATCACGCCCAAGGTGCACCTGGCCAGCAAGTGAGAGAGCACTCATGTCCCCAAGACATTACGTTCAGTCTACAGCAACGTGCATCTTCATCATGAAATATATCATATTCTAATGTTCTTTTCTATTATATTCTTCTTCATTTTTAATGAGAAAATAACATTTTGTCCCGTTTGTCTGCTCTCATCCCGACAGCACAGAGAAGAAGTACGTCTGAGATGCTATCGTTGCTATGGTTACGGCTGGAGGCGCGCAGCAGACTGGTTTCTGTTGTGTGCTCTCAGTAGGGAACGATAACAATGACATCCCTAATGTTAACCACTCACAGCCATGGGTCCAGGGCCTGCTTCTCATTTGCTTGTCAATGTGAAAATGTCCACGGACCTTTTGGAAAAAACCTTGAAATTAACCTTAATGGCTTTCAGGCATTTATTCTATTTTGATGTTGGTTATTTTTAGTACCACTTTACCACTTCAGTACCACCTTCATTCTCCCATTACCAAGTACCAATGTGACATCTCTGCACAAATATGATGGCTTTTAACCAATACCTGATAATCATCGTAATGACCACGACTGAGGGATAATTGTTCTGTGTTCATTTCGTCAATGGAGGAGCCGGACTGCGTTTGAGAGGGGCAAGACTGATGTCTTCAGAATCAGAACCCACAATGTTGGCTCTCTGAAAAAGATAAGGTATGCAGCCCTTCACAGCGTTCACCACACAGTGCGTTCAACGTGTACATGAACGACACACCGTGACGGCAGACAGCGGTGGACAGACTCATCGGGACAGGAGACGCAGCGCTGCGTTCCCCCTGTCCCTCAGAACATTCACATGTTGCATCCCGTGTGGCCCGTCTAGGATCGAGCACGACAACACGGGCCTGAGCGCCAGCTGGTACCTGGACCGGGTGGTGATCACAGACGTGGTCAGACCTCACCTCAGGTTCTACTTCCCCTGCAACAACTGGCTGAGTAAGGTGGAGGGGGACGGCCTGTTCGTCAGAGACCTGCTGGGCAGCTTGGACCCCATGGAGATGCCCAAATGTATGCCCCGCCCCCCACACAGAACACACGTGAACAACACGCTAACGTGATTTGTATGCATGCCCCGCCCCCCACACAGAACACACGTGAACAACACGCTAACGTGATATGTATGCCCCGCCCCCCACACAGAACACACGTGAACAACACGCTAACGTGATATGTATGCCCCGCCCCCCACACAGAACACACGTGAACAACACGCTAACGTGATTGTCATTTAATACTGCACATCTTTGTCCTTCTGCTTGAGTCACGTAGCTTGTAAATCATTATTTATTTAGTTTTTCACGTTGCAAAACGCTCAACTCTGAAGGACAGCCGGTTGAGAGACATGGAGGAGCTGGGCCCTGTTTGGCAGAGTGGTTCCCTCTGGGGGATTTAGTGTTGATATCATAACAATATCATAACCAGTTTACAATGCTGTTTTGATTACTATTACTATTATATCAGACGGTTTGGAGAATCAATGTCGACATTGTTTTCATCTTCATGTCATTGTTTGAAGTCTTGATATCCAGAACACCAGTGTGACTCTCTGGTATGTTTCAGATAATAAGTACATAGACTCTCTGGTATGTTTCAGATAACAAGTACATAGACTCTCTGGTATGTTTCAGATAATAAGTACATAGTGTCCGTCTTCACCACGGACCTGAAGGGCAGCGGGACCGACGCTGACGTCTTCCTCAACATCTTCGGAGAGTTTGGGGATACAGGCGAGTGGCTTCATCTCCTCCTGTCCCTTCATTTGTTCTGGAGAAATCAGCATGAATGTAGTCATCACATCACCATCACATGAGGCATAGTGTTGTTACATGACTACATTCAGCATGAATGTAGTCATCACATCACCATCACATAAGGCATAGTGTTGTTACATGACTTCATTACATGAATATATCATTCGTTCTGAAACATCAGGAACGTACATTTTGACAATGCTTTCCATGGAGAATATATTTCTAGGTTTACCGTCGTTAACCTCCTAACTAAAGGACTGATGAACCCTGTCTTGTTGGACTCCAGGAGAAAGACGACTGGACAACGACAAAGATAACTTTGAGAAAGGCTCGGAGGACAAGTTCACCCTCGATGCGCCGAATCTGGGCAAAGTGAGGAAGATCACCATCGGTCACAACAACAAAGGCTCGTCAGCAGGGTGGTCTCTGGACAAGGTGACGTCTTTATTGTCTTCATGGTCTTTATCTAACCTGGTGGGCCTCACTGACATTAGGATGGTCAACCTGGATGAGTAAGGGGACTTAAAGTAACATACAATAATGCAAATACAACAGTACATTTAAAGTGTAAGGACAATGGTTTGGTCCACCTGTCCACCTTCAGATTGGCTCAAAGTGTCCATAGGAGATAAAAACCTCAGTGAGGGGTTCTTCACCAGACGGTTCCTACGAGGAGAAGCAACTCAAAGCTTTGTGTGCTGAACACCACCTGCTGTTATGAAGGACCTGATGTCCAAGCAGCAGGAGGGCATTCTACCTGGTGGCCTGCACCATTGCGTCCTATTCACCAGCTTGAAGGCGTTGTATTGCTTTAATTGTTTTTCCTCCTCCTCCTGCACCTCTTTATTGTCATGTTACCCGACCCCTGCGTGATCACATTACACATCACATTTTCCCCATCATAAGCATGTTGTCTGGAGACAAACGGAGGCTCAGTGGAGAGGTACTTAAGACATGTGATACGCCTCTGTCCTCTCATCTTATTTGAGCTTCACGTCCCCTTGCATCCAACATACAGTCTGTGACACCATGAGCTCATCCTGAGACACACACACACTCATGCATGAAAACACACACAGATACAGGTAGATACGCACACACACACACTTGTTGTTACTCGACACTGTCTGTAAAGAGAAACCAGGCGCCATCAGCAGCTCTCCTTTCCTACAAATGGAGTGGGTGACTCAGTGACGAGGGCGCCGCTGATCTGCAGAGATCATCAGTGTCAGCATGAGCTGCTGCTCTGTAGCCTCCAGGACAATAATTAATCCTGCAGTCCTTCTGGCCCGCTGTGGAGCCAGCCAGCCATGGTCAGCAGTTTGTCAAGAGCCACTTAGATTCAATAAAGCATCCTTCAACACAACTCGTCCCTAAAGAGCAGCACAGCAACTGTACACAAAAACTAGACCCAAACAACAACAACAACAACTCAAGCTAGCTGTAAAACAGTTCATGTCCGATCAGCTTCGACAATGCCCTCTCCGTTAGAACGATCAGTTCGCCTGCAGCCTCTCTGTTGAACCTCACCCTCGTTATCAGCAGGAGCCATGTGGAGCAATGAGTAGGCCCGTGCCTTTAGTCCTCCTCATGTACACAGCAATGGCCCCCCATGCAGCCTAAAGGCCCCCTCAACAGCTTCTGGTGGGGCAGTTGGCAAGTGTGTGGGCCTTGTTCACCTCGTGGCCATCTTGGTTCTCAGTGCGAGCTGGGTGGGAGAAAAGGAAGCATTCCATGTTGAGTTCCCCCACTCTGTCAGTCTTTTGTTTCACCTCCTTCTCCCTCTCCACAGGTGGTTGTGGATGACCTTGGGAACAAGATGGTGTACGAATTCCCCGTGAACCGTTGGTTCGCCACCGACGAGGATGACGGCAAAATACAGAGAGACATTCTTGTTGGCGGAAACCAGCCAACTGGTGAGCTCTGAAGCAGCCATGTTGCTCCCTGAGCTGAACTACAGTCTGGTGAGCTGTAAACACAGCGGCCATCTTGTTCCCTGACCTGAGCTACAGTCTGTGATATGTTCAGCTTTACCATCCCCTCTTCCACAGCGTCTCTAACTAGACGATACACAGTGCAGCAGCACCTGCAGGGTGGGCTAGTCAGTGGTGTTTGACTCCTGGCTGAAAGGTTCAGTCCACCTGTAAGGCATCATTGAGCGCGGCACCCAAAGGTGCAGAGTGGAAAAAACTGATTATCTTTTGGGGTTCAGCGAGACGAGACACAGGCCGGCCATTCAGATCATTAGCAGCTCGTGTGACACCGGGGTCTCTGGCTGGAAGGTAACTCTACCCACTGACCTCCCAGGGATCGTGTACAACGTCCAGGTGGTTACGGGCGACATCAGGGGCGCCGGGACCAACTCCAAGATCAACATTGTGATGCAAGGCACCAAAGGACTCAAAAACAGCGGCAAGGTGATCCCATTGGACTCGTCATTTCTTTCATTTCTGCTTCACTGCTGGGTGGCTGACACGCTCTGTGGTGATGATGATGATGATGATGCTCTGAGGTTGTTTTACCTTTTCCCTTAGTTACGTTACAGTTAGTTACCTTACAGTTACCTCACAGTTACCTTATAGTTACCTCACAGTTACCTTATAGTTACCTCACAGTTACCTCACAGTTACCTTACAGTTACCTCACAGTTACCTCACAGTTACCTTATAGTTACCTCACAGTTACCTTATAGTTACCTTACAGTTACCTCACAGTTACCTTATAGTTACCTCACAGTTACCTCACAGTTACCTTATAGTTACCTCACAGTTACCTCACAGTTACCTGACAGTTACCTCACAGTTACCTCACAGTTACCTTATAGTTACCTCACAGTTACCTCACAGTTACCTCACAGTTACCTCACAGTTACCTCACAGTTACCTCACAGTTACCTCACAGTTACCTCACAGTTACCTTATAGTTACCTCACAGTTACCTTATAGTTACCTCACAGTTACCTTACAGTTACCTTACAGTTACCTCACAGTTACCTTATAGTTACCTCACAGTTACCTCACAGTTACCTTATAGTTACCTCACAGTTACCTCACAGTTACCTTATAGTTACCTCACAGTTACCTTATAGTTACCTCACAGTTACCTTACAGTTACCTTACAGTTACCTCACAGTTACCTTATAGTTACCTCACAGTTACCTCACAGTTACCTCACAGTTACCTCACAGTTACCTCACAGTTACCTCACAGTTACCTCACAGTTACCTTATAGTTACCTCACAGTTACCTCACAGTTACCTTAGTTACCAGTTACCATACCGTACCGTACAGTTACCGTACACAGATGCTGTGCCCCTCCCGTCCTGTAGGTGTTCCTGGAGGGGGGTAAGTTTGAGCGAGCCCTCACAGACATCTTCACGGTGGAGGTGGCCGCCCTGCTCAGCCCCCTCAGCAGGGTCACCATCGGACACGACAACGGAGGAGTGAGCTCTGGGTGGTACTGCGAGAAGGTCAGTCCGGTCCTCGCACACAGATGTCTGGTCTTCACAAGTATCAGAAATCTGACACACACACACCCTGTCTGGTCCTCACAAGTATAGGAAAACAAAAACCCCGGCACACACCACACACCCACACACACCCCCACACCACACACCCACACACACCCCCACACCTCACACACACACCCCCACACCTCACACACCTCACACACACACTGACCTGACCTGCCCCTTTCTCTTATTTCTGACACTTATTGAGTTGTTTTGGGGTGCCTGGGACTTAAGATTTTCATTGCCAACATGTACGCTGTATCTGTTGAGCAAATGACAATAAAAACCTTTGAACCTTTGAACCTTTGAACCTTTGGTCTCTGTGGGCCAGGTGGTGGTCTTCTGTCCCTTCACTGGGATAGAGCAGACGTTCCCCTGCAGCAAGTGGCTGGACGAGAAGGAGGGAGACGGCCTCATTGAGAGAGAGTTGTACGAGATGGTCTCTCTGAGACAGAAGAGACAGAAGAGTAAGTTCTAGATCACTGGTCACAATAATGTCAAGCTACGTTTGATTGATATCATAACAGTTAATATTGATGTAAGATTTGGTGTATATCATAGAAACATACATTTTCCTCCATTTCATCCAAACATCCATTTCCAAAATCCAGACATCAAAATTCACACGCACTCAAGACAGAACTGTGTGTTTGTGTGTGTCTGTGTATGTGTGCGTGCATGTGTCCCTGCGTGTGTGTGTGTGTGTGTGTGTGTGTGTGTGTGTGTGTCTGTGTGTGTGCATGCGGTACTCCACAGAACACCCGTGGTCGCTGTGGATTTGGACCTCCGACCTGCCAAACTCGGGCACCGACGCTGACATCTCCTTCCAGATCTACGGGACGGAGGGCAAGTCGGACGAGATCAGGCTGGACAACCAGACGGACAACTTTGAGCAGGGCCAAGTGGACAAGTTCATGGTAGGCGTCTCCACGCCGGAGGCCGGCCTCTGTCTCCATCGCCCCGAGACGTTAGCATTGTGCCCTCTGACCAGCGTCCTCCTCCTGCAGGTGGAGCTGCCTGACATCGGAACCATCACCAAATTTCGCATCTGGCATGAGAAGAGAAACCCGTTTGCTGGATGGCATCTCAGTAAGGTAAATATGAAGTCAAATCAAGATATATATACTGTATATATATAAATATATATTTATATATATATATATATATCAAATGGAGAGGGAAAAAACGATCCTCGTCTCCTTTCCAACACAAGTAGTCCCTTTTCACAGCAGAGTTCACCTGAACCCTGCATAACATCCATCCTATAATGCCCCCCCCCCAAAAAAAAACAACCTACCCTCATGCTCTTGTATTTTGTACGTCTTGGCACTTTATAATCTAACTTGGCACTTAACCAGATATGTTGTATACTAGCAATGGTTCACCTAGCAATTGAAATGCTTGAAACTTGTTCTGGTGACTTTCTTACTGTATTAGCAGCA
>JAXIVH010000125.1:249674-289674 GCA_036785325.1 Urophycis tenuis
TCTGGGTGTGACGATGGTTTGCAGCCTACATGTTGTCTTCCTACCTGGTAAGAGCTGTCCTGGTTGGCTGCGGGTAGGTGTTGATATCTACCAGGACAAGTAGGAGGACAAGTAGGTTCCCCAGTAGGCAGTGCTGTTGCAGGGTGTCTGTGTGGAGATCCTAAGTTCTCCATGCAGAGAAGGTCCTCTGCTTTCCTCTGAAGGCATGAGGATGAAGGAGATGTGTTTCTGAACGATGTGTTTCTGGTGATGTATGAGGTGATGTACCTCATCCATCACCTCACCTGGCTCCCAGTGGGCCTGGTGAGGCAGGTGAGGGCCGCGTTCATTGAGTCTCTCCCCGACAGATCAACCGGCTCATGATTGGCCACACCAACGAGGGCATGCGGGCAGGCTGGTTCCTGGACAGCGTTCAGATCATGGTCCCCAACCACGGCAAGCAATACATGTTCCCCAGCCACCGCTGGCTGTGCAGGGACGAGGCGGATGGCAAGACGGAGGTGGAGATCTATCCCAGCGAGACCCTGGACAGCGAACTACGTAGGGGCTGTGCTCAATGCCTTCATGTTATATATTCATGTGATGTGAGCAACACCTGAGTGACGACCAGACATGTATGGGTTTGAGTGTTGCTTGTCGTTGAGTTGAAAGAATGCAAACGCATCACGGTGACACCAAGACCCATGTGTGCAAATTGTAAATACAAACCACAAAGCCGCCATCGTTCTAAAACGTCTATAATCATGCGTTGCTGTTTTCCAGTCATTAACTACGAGGTCACCGTCGTCACTGGAGACGTGACGTTTGCTGGGACCAACGCCAAAGTGGTCCTCCAGATCTACGGGGAGACGGGCAAGACAGAGATCATCACCCTGGAGAGCCGGTCCAACAACTACGAACGCAACGCCACCGAAATATTTAGGGTACCACACGCTCTCGAACTTCTAAACTTCTATGTCTCCCGACAAGCACGCCATCCGGTAGCCCATGGCGCCGGCGGCGGAGACCCCGTCTCGGTGAAGGCACCTCGGCTCACGCGTGTGTTCCCCTCCCCCCCCTCTCCCCGGCCAGATAGAGGCCAAAGACGTGGGCAAGATCTTCAAGATTCGGGTCAGCCACGACGGCCAGGGCGTGGGCTCCGGCTGGTTCCTGGAGACGGTGGACGTCAAGCGCCTGGTCATGGCCATGGTGGCCGTCCCCAAGAAGAAGGAGGACAAGAAGGAGAAGAAGAAGAAGAAGAAGAAGGAGGAGGAGGCGGAGGTCATGGAGGAGCGGCTGCAGCCCGTGGTGCAGAGCTACCACTTCCCCTGCTCGCGCTGGCTGGCCGGGGGCGAGGAGGATGGGGAGCTGGTGGTGGAGCTGCTGCCTGAGGGCGCTGACAACCTGGAAGGTAGAGGGCAGGGAGCCGGTACCTGGTACCCGGGTCGCCAGGTTCTTCCCCAGGGTCAGGCGTGTGCAGCAGAAGACCGTTTGTTGTTGTTATTACTGATATTATTATTCGGTTTGTGTTGGGGTTGGCAAAAATGATGACCCTAAAATGGGGATTGAAAATAGTTGAGAACCCTGCGCTAGACCTCTGGACCAAGTACATCAAGTACTCTCCCTGAATATCTTGCTATTAATACCTGCTCACGAATGACCTCTGTCTCTATCCAGTAAAGCGCCTGCTGAATGACCAGTTAGCGATAGCATTAGCGTTAGTGCGACACGCTCACCTGATCCCCGTGCCGGCCCCGCCCCCCTCACCCTCACCTTGTGTCGTCCTCCCACCGCAGAGAACTCGTACGAAGTCAGCGTGTTCACGGGTGACATGCTCGGAGCGGGAACCGACGCCAACGTCTTCATCAATATTTACGGCGAGAACGGGGACACCGGAGAGCGCAGCCTGAAGAAGTCCAACAACCTCAACAAGTTTGAGAGAGCGAAGGTAACGGGCGCCGCCCGGCTGCGCCGGGACCGGCCCGCTCCAGTCCAGACCCGTGGGCCGCGACCCGCACGCCGCGGGGAATTCTTTAATTCATGTTTGTTTTTGTGAATGTTGAAAAAGTTTCATTTTGAGTGGAGCTTTTTGAGTTTCGGTCTCTAATGACCTTGCTAGCGATGAGATGGATGTTATAAAATATAATACAGAGAATGTTCAACAGTTCTCTGGCTATGAGCCGTCAGCTGGTTGAACTCCTGAACCCCCCATCACTCCCCTCTTCCACCCGACGTGACGTGATTAAACAAGTCCTGAGGCGTCGATTCTAGAAGACCCTTGACGGTTTTTAAAGAGGAACACAAAGAACAGAGAAACCGTGTCTTGAAACAGGGTTCTAATTATAAAGATGTGCTGTCAGCCACGCAATCACAACACTTCCACCGCGCAACACAAGCCCCGCGCCGGCCTGTGGGTGGGAGCGCTTCTGGTAGGATTACACGCTCTCCTGCAGACGAGCCCAGCCTGGGGGGGGGGGGGGGGGGGGGGACTGGAGGGGGGGGGACACGGGAGGGGGGGACATGGGAGGGGGGGGGACACGGGAGGGGGGGGGGGAGACCTACGAGTCATTGCTGCTCTACTTTTACTCATCACTTAATAAATTGAAGGGGATGAATAATTGATGTCTGCGCTGTACCTGCGCCTGGTGGATACAGGTCCTCGCGTCCGCTGACACTTTGTCGGACTTCCCTGCGCCGATCAAGCGGGACCCCGAGCCGAGCCGGCTGTGATTAAAGAAGATGAACACACTTTCATCCGGGGAGGGGGTGTCTTCTTACAGTGAAAACATGTAAACCTGAGATGTTCTCCGATGTGTGTGCGCGGCAATCATGAAGAAATACATGTTCTTGGTGTTGCACGATGTCGGTCGGAATTCAATCAGCTTATTTGAGCCGTGGTTGGTAGTTCACTGAAATGAAAAAGACAATGTATGTCAAACGCTCAGCTCACAACTGGCTTCTGACATCTTCTAGGAAGACTTGTTCACCGTGACAGCTGTGGACCTGGGGACTTTGAAAAAGCTGCGCATTCGCCATGACAACACCAAGTCCTACTCCTCGTGGTACCTGGACCGCGTGGAGATCGTGGACACCAAGGAGGACACAACGTGAGTCCCTGGGGATGTAGAGACACTGTGTGTGCTAACCCTTGACTTGTTATTCTCAGGAAACGGGTTTCAGACCATGTGACCGTACACACTGGAGCCTCTTCCCCCTCACAAGGATGCCAGACGTCAGTACTTTAGTACCACAATGTGCCGTAGCCACATCCTCCTTCTCTCATCTTGGGACCATGCCTTCCATGATGCCAGCTTTCTAAAGAGCACCAATTTATGCAAGATATAAGTTTAGAAATATATAACATTTCGGCTGGGTTCCCCTAAAGGTATCTTACCTCCCCTAGATAAGATAAGATAAGATAAGATAAGATAAGATAAGATGGTACTTTGTTACCGTCAATTGAGAGGGTACTGTGTTAGACACTTGAGAACCATGGGGGTATCAAAGAGCTGCACCAGGGGAGGACCACTGAGCCGGCGGTACGTTGGCTGAAGTGTTCTGTGGCGTTGCAGCTACTACTTCCCCTGTAACCGCTGGCTGGCCGTGGACGAGGACGACGGGCAGGTGGCCAGGGAGCTGGTGCCCGTGGACGAGGCCTTCATGAAGAGGGACGATGACGATGAAGGCACCGCCCTGGGGCTGGAGCAGAAAGGTGATGGGACTCCCTGAGAGAGACCCCTTCTTCATTAAACACTGTGGGCCAGGAAAGGAACACCACTGAAGAGGCATTCAAAGTGGCGGGGTGGGAACGACAGCAGAATACAGCAGACTCTACCCAGGAGAGAGGGGTGAAGCGGGGTTAGATGAAGGGCCTGCAGAACCAAAGCCCTTTAACCTCTGGTGTGTGTTCCCACAGTGATGTCCACCACTTATACCATCAAGGTCAAAACTGGGGACAAGAAGTACGCCGGGACTGATGCCAACGTCTTCGCAATCCTGTTTGGAGAAAATGACGACACAGGTAGGAACCGTGAGGTCCATGGTGACCAGATGACCTGATGGAGAGTCTGATTGTGACAGACTCGTGAGTCACGCACCACTGTTCCCTCTACAGGGGTCATCAATCTGAAAGCTTGCAAGAATTATAAGAATAAATTTGAGCAAGGGATGATCAACGAGTTCACCGTGGAAGCCGTGGACCTCGGAGACCTGGAGAAGCTCCGCATCGGCCACGACGATAAGGGTGGGTGATGTTCTGTGATGTAGAATAACATTCATAACATTAGTACTCATTTCATCGGCCACGACAATAAGGGTGATGTTCTGTGATGTAGAATAACATTCATAACATTAGTACTCATTTCATCGGCCACGACGATAAGGGTGGGTGATGTTCTGTGATGTAGAATAACATTCATAACATTAGTACTCATTTCATCGGCCACGACAATAAGGGTGATGTTCTGTGATGTAGAATAACATTCATAACAGTAGTACTCATTTCATCGGCCACGACGATAAGGGTTGGTGATGTTCTGTGATGTAGAATAACATTCATAACATTAGTACTCATTTCATCGGCCACGACAATAAGGGTGATGTTTGTGATGTAGAATAACATTCATAACATTAGTACTCATTTCATCGGCCACGACAATAAGGGTGGGTGATGTTCTGTGATGTAGAATAATATTCATAACATTAGTACTCATTTCAAACCCTATCTCAAACTAGTCCAAATCTGCTCTTCTTAAGAATAATGTTAATAACATTATTATTAATTTCAAACCGTATCTAAAATGATTAAAACTGTCATCCCTCAAAGTGTCTTTGAAGAGCGTCCAAAGCAGTTGTGTTTCCCAGTGAAAGAGTGCACAGTATTTATGAAAAATAAATGATCTTTTCACGTGGTAGTGGTCTACTATTTATAATGTTCTGAGGTTACATAAGAGAAGATGTTTTTGTGACGCCAATGCATTCCTGATATCCGAGTCTTTAGCCAGACTAGAGGGTGGGCTTTTCTCTGGATGTTCTCAGGCGGTTCCTCCGGTTGGTTTTTGGACTGGGTGGAGATAGACGCCCCCTCGCAGGGACAAAGACTACGTTTCCCATGTGGCCGCTGGCTGGATACAGGAGAGGATGACGGGGCCCTCGTGAGGGATCTGTTCCCTGCGGAGTTACAAACAGAGCTGTACACGCCATGTGAGTGAGTGAGTGAATGAGTGCATGAGTGCGTGAGTGAGTGAGTGAGAGCGTGTGAATGACTGAGTGAGAGAGAGAGTGAGTGTGTGTGAATGAGTGAGAGAGTGCATGAGTGAGTAAGTGAGTGAGAGAGTGTGTGAATGATCGAGAAGGTGTATGCGTGTGTGAGTGAGTGAATGAATGAATGAGTAAGAGGGAGACAGCTTGAGTGCGTAACACAGGCGGCTTGTAAAGTGTATCCCCTCACTGGCTTGTGTGGTGTCACTGATCCTCTCTGCTCTCCTCCCAGTCGTGCCGTACGAGATAAAAGTGTTCACCAGCGACGTGTTCTGCGCGGGCACGGACGCCGACGTATCCATCGTCCTGTACGGCTGCAACGCAGTCTGCACGCAGCAGAAGTACCTGTGTGTCAACAAGAGGGAGCGGCGGCTGTACTTTGAGCGGGCGGCCGAGGACATGTTCATCGTGGAGGTGAGAGGAACAGGAACGGATCAGGACAGGAAACCAAACAAATCACACACCTTGTCCTTTTTAATGTGGCCTTCCTTTTGTGGAAGATTGAGTGAAGTCTACCCCTGGAATCTGCGGTGCTCAGATTGATTTAAACATCGTTTTATTAACTTTTTTGCGTCACTTTGTATTAGAGTGTAATTGTCAGACAAGCATTGTAGAAATGACATCGCTGAGCTCCCCTCCCTGCGGTGTGGTCTGCTGCTCACAGCTGGAGGACGTCGGAGACATCCTGGAGAAGATCAGGATCGGCCATGACAACCGAGGCACCAACCCAGGATGGCACCTTGACAGAGTGGAGATCAGGCGACAGCTCCGGAAAGGAAAGGTGCTCCCTTTTTAAATCACATTTCTGCAATACCTTTTATGAGTACATTAACTGGCATCTCACAATGGGCCCAGGCACATTGGGAAAGGCTTATGGCTGTACAATTGAATGCTTATCCACAATCTAAATCAGATGACGATGCTTATTAGATGATGACTCTGTGGGAAAATGAGGGAATACTAAACATAGTTTGCGTGTTTTATGGCAGGGGTCTGAAACAACCATCTTCCCGTGTGAATGCTGGCTAGCCAAGTCTGAGGACGAAGGGGAGACCATCATAGAGCTGGTCCCCTCTGACATCATCACAGAGAAGCTCCAGAGAGATGGGACGCTGAAGAGAACTGAGGTCGAGGTGGATGACGCCCTGGAGAGTAAGCCCTCCCAACACCTAACCCCTAGCACCTGACCCCGAACAACTAACACCCAACCCAGGACCTAACCCATAACAACTAACACCTAACCCCAGCACCTAACCCATAACAACTAACACCTAACCCCAGCACCTAACCCATAACAACTAACACCTAACCCCAGCTCCTAACCCATAACAATTAACACCTAACCCCAGCACCTAACCCATAACAACTAACACCTAACCCCAGCACCTAACCCCGAACAACTAACACCTAACCCCAGCACCTAACCCCGAACAACTAACACCTAACCCCAGCTCCTAACCCATAACAACTAACACCTAACCCCAGCACCTAACCCTGAACAACTAACACCTAACCCCAGCACCTAACCCCGAACAACTAACACCTAACCCCAGCACCTAACCAATAACAACTAACACCTAACCCCAGCTCCTAACCCATAACAACTAACACCTAACCCCAGCACCTAACCCTGAACAACTAACACCTAACCCCAGCACCTAACCCCGAACAACTAACACCTAACCCCAGCACCTAACCCATAACAACTAACACCTAACCCCAGCACCTAACCCCGAACAACTAACACCTAACCCCAGCACCTAACCCCGAACAACTAACACCTAACCCCAGCTCCTAACCCATAACAACTAACACCTAACCCCAGCTCCTAACCCATAACAACTAACACCTAACCCCAGCACCTAACCCATAACAACTAACAACTAACCCCAGCACCTAACCCATAACCCATAACAACTAACACCTAACCCCAGCACCTAACCCTGAACAACTAACACCTAACCCCAGCACCTAACCCCTAACAACTAACACCTAACCCCAGCACCTAACCCATAACAACTAACCCCAGCTCCTAACCCATAACAACTAACACCTAACCCCAGCACCTAACCCATAACAACTAACACCTAACCCCAGCACCTAACCCATAACAACTAACATCTAACCCCAGCACCTAACCCATAACCCATAACAACTAACATCAAACACCTAACCCCTAACCCATAAGAACTTAACACTCGAACTCACCTACATACAATCAACACCTAAATCCCTAACTCTAATCCCCAACCCCTAAACACCTAACATTTAACTCCTATAATCTCACTCCTAACATCTAGCCCCTATGCCTTTACCCCTAACGCCTACGCCTCCAAAGCTCTTCCTTACCGCTAACCCCTTAACACTAATTCCTTAACACCTAACGCTCAACCGTGAACATTGAACCTCTTTGTCCCTTAATCCCCTTAAACTGCATTACTTATGCAGGTTAGGGGTTACTTGACCTGCATAAGTTACTTACACTTCAACCCGAACACACCATCCCTAAACCTAACCTCTCCGAGCGGCGACATCGCTCTGACCGTCCATTTGATGTCGCCATGCTCAGTTCACGAGTACAAGGTGTCGGTACGGACGGGGGACATGTACGGCGCCGGGACAGACGCCAACGTCTTCCTCACCATCTATGGAGACTTGGGAGACACGGGGGAACGCAAGCTCAGGAAGTCGGAGGGCAACAGCAACAAATTCGAGCGAGGGGAGGTACGTACGGCGCCATGCGACTGGCGTGACAAACCCGCGTGCTGTTACTCTGCGTCCCTCACCACGCCGCCCCCTGCCATGATTCCAGGTGGACAGGTTCACCATCGAGGCGGTCGACCTGGGCCAGGTGTTTAAGATCCGCATTCGCCACGACAACTCAATGACGGCCGCGGACTGGAACCTGGACCAGGTGGAGGTGACAGACGTGGACACGGAGGAGGTGTTCATGTTCCTGTGTGAGCGCTGGCTGTCCCGCAAGAAGGAGGACAAGCGCATCGACCGCACCTTCTTCGTCAAGGTTCCCCCGTCCTTCTGCACTGCATTGTTTCACAACTATCACCTCCTGGTCCCTTGAGCAAGGCAGCTAACCCCAAACTGGCCTTATTGGGCAAGTCGCTAGAAGAGTGGCATGCTAACACCGGGGCAAATATCTCAGCCTTGCTCGTGTTTTGTTGCTGTCGTCCACTTGCCTCCCCCCGGACTCAAACCTCACCTGACCGGTGACCCGCTGAGACGCTTGCCTCTGTGTGCCTCGCAGGGATACGAGGGGGACAGGAACACCGACCCAAACTCCCAGAAGGTGGCCCAGGCCAAGCAGGGGCTGGACAGGAACGCCAACAAGAAGAAGAAGAAGAAGAAGAGGCATGCGGTGGCGGAAGAGGGACCGAGTAAAGTCACACATTCATCCTTCACTCTGACACGTCGTCGTGGTTCATCCACGCTGCACGGCTTCACGGTTCTTCACAGTGAGTTGTCGACTGAACGTCATTCCATTTGGTTTCCCCGGCTCAGTCATCCCGTATCACTTCACGGTGTCCACGGGGATGGAGCGCGATGCCAGCACCACAGCCCGGGCCTACGTCATCGTCCTGGGGCCCAGCGAGGCGGAGACGGACCGCCTGTGGCTGGACCTGCCCAAGGAGAAGAAATGCTTTGCGTCTGGCACCATGGAGACTTTTGTGTGCTACGGAGCTGACGTTGGTGAGATCAAGAGGGTGGAGGTGAGAGAAAAATGGATGGCGTTGAAGGTTCAAAGCATTAGCGTTGAAGGTACAGAGCATTTGATACAAGATACAAGAAGTGTTTATTGTCATCACATCATAGGACATGACGAAATTACAGTAGCTACCACAATAATAGTGCATTCAATTTATTGTTTTTAAAACAAAACAATACATGGAGAAGGGTAGAAAGGATAAAATAAGAGGCCATAAAAATAGTGATATGGCCCACACATACTAAAAACAATGCACACACATACGGAATGACGGAATGAGAATGACAATGAACGGAATGAAATGAAAAATGAGGTTATTGAAGTGAATATAAGGTAAAGAATAAATAGATAAAAGATAAAAATAGATAATCAAAAGGGACCTGAAGATAAATATAAAGTGGCGATATGAAATGACAATGTGAAGTGACAGTGCGTGCTATTTTGAGGGTGAGGTATGAAGGTGAGGTGCAGAGTTCAGTAACCTCGTGGCCCAGGGATAGAAGCTATTCTTCAGTGATGTGTCGTTTTGAATAATTTCTTGGTGCAAGTTTAAGTAAAACTGCTCAAGAATCAGTTCAAGGAGTGCCCCTAGGTACCATAGATGAAAACAACATCACATCAAATATGATGTAGCAGTGGATTTAGCCCATCCTCTCTCTCTCTCTCTCTCTCCTCTCTTCTCTCTCTCTCTCTCTCTCTCTCTCTCTCTCTCTCTCTCTCTCTCTCTCTCTCTCTCTCTCTCTCTCTCTCTCTCTCTCTCTCTCTCTCTCTCTCTCTCTCTCTCTCTCTCTCTCTCTCTCTCTCTCTCTTCCTCCTCCTCCTCCTCTCTCTCCTCCCATTCCCACCGTAGCTGGGACACAACGGGGCCACTCCAGAGAGCTGCTGGTTGGTTGACGAGTTGGCGGTTGCCGTGCCAACCAAAGGCATCAAGTACACCTTCCCGTGTAAGTGCTGGCTGGCAAAGGACCGGGGGGATGGCCTCACCGCCAGGCTGTTCAACGTGCTGGACGCCAGCACCATCAACATCATCCGCAAGGTGACAACGCAAGAACACTTCCTGTCCTCTCACGGGTCCGCCGTTGGCTCGTCCATCTGAGCGGCCGCATGCTCCTTAACGCCGGCCGGGCTGTGTGCGCCCTTCAGGTGGTCTACGAAACATCCTTCACCACGGGGGACGTCCAGTACGCAGGCACCGACACCAACGTCTTCTTCACTGTGTTCGGAGCCAACGGGAGCACGGAGGAGATGCTGCTGCCCAAGAACAGAGACAGGTCAGCCCCCTGGCGGCGCACGGGGGGGCGGGTACGAGTTCGACTCGCCGCGGGGCGCGAGTACGAGTCCGAGTGGAGCGGGCTGACTTTGCAGACAGCTGAACCGTGTTGTGACCTCTTCCTTTGAGCCAGGTTTGAGAGAGGCCAACAAGACACCTTCAACGTTGAGGTAGATGACATCGCACCGCTGAAGAAGATCCGGCTTCGTGTGGACGGCACAGGAAGTCGTCCCGACTGGTTCCTTGACAGCGTCAGTGTCATCCTCTTCCTTCTGCCTTCCGTTTTGCCCTCACAGAATGGATTCCCACGCAGTCGTTAGTGTCTTGTGATTTAGTCAGTCCAGTGCATAAGTGTGCGTATTTTCCATCTGCCGCCGCCTTCTGCAGGTCCAGATGCGGAACCCAATCACGGAGGAGGTGTACACGTTCACCTATGAGAACTGGCTGTCAAAGACCAAAGGGCCGAAGAGAACCCAGGTGTGCGAGCTGCCGGCCGTGGTGGACGAGGAGGAGATGGTGGACACAACCATCTACACCATCCAAGTCGCCACCAGCGACGTTATAGGTGGGTGGCCGCTCCCGGACGTGAGCGGTTTGGAATGAATGGAGTCTCGGCTGCAAAAGGTCAGAGATGGCCGTTGGCTTGGTGGACCACACCGGACCGAAAGGAGACCAGAATTTTAACGATTTATACTGAAAGATTCCCTGACTGGATTGACTTGTGGAAGGGGCGTCTGATTCGTCAGAACCTTTCCAGTTCAGCCTACATTTACATTCAAGTATGTAAGTACGCACAATTGTATCTATATCTACATGTATGTAAATATCTACATATATGTACATGTAGGTGCCGGCACAGATGCCAATGTGTTCCTGATCATCTTCGGTGAGTACGGGGACACGGGGCAGCTGGCCCTGAAGGAGAGCGGCGCCCGGAACAAGTTTGAACGCAACATGACTGACACCTTCCGCTTCCCTGACATGCTCAGTCTCGGGGAACTGTCCAAGATCCGCGTCTGGCACGACAACAAAGGTCTGAGTGTGTGTGTGTGTGCGTGTGCGTGCATGCCTGCATGTGCACGTGTGTGCGTGCACTCAGGGAACTGGGTCTTTTTATATGTACGCGTCATCTCTCTTCAAAAGGAATCAAAGCAGAGTAGAGGCCTGGTAGGAAAAAACTCTGATACCCTGAGAATCTCATCCACTACACAGACTTGCATTTCACCTTATGTTCAAAAGAATCCACCCTCTCTCATCCCTTGTCTAGGCCAAACACTGTACAGAATCATACTTCTACCACAGAACAAAAAACCTGAAAATCTGCAACCTTACAGATCAAAGAAATCCAAGCAGTGATGGACAATGTTGCCTCCTGTCTCAGGTCCTGCTCCCGGGTGGCATCTAGACTACATCGATGTGAAGGACGATATCCTGGACCAGACCTTCCGGTTCCCCTGTGACCGCTGGCTGGCCAAGAACATGGACGATGGGCAGATCATGAGAGAGCTGGCCTGTGCCAACAACGAAACTGTGGACCTCAGCGACAAAACCAGTTAGTGTCAATGAGAACATCAGCTAGTACCAATGACAAAACCAGTCAGTGTCGATTAGAGAACCAGTTAGTTATGATGAGAAAACCAGCCAGTAACTATGAGAAAACTATTTGGTATCAATTTGAAAACCAGTGGAGAAGAACACAACGATAACAATGAGATATATTATGAATGAGAAACCAGTTTGCATCTCCATAAACTTCTCATTAACAACGGACTCCAGCAGCAGCTCAGACTTCTTGGTCGTTTGTTTGAGTCCAAAAGGCCTGATGATGTCTCCTTCCAGAGTACGAGATCACCGTCACCACCGCCAACACGGACCACGCTGACACCACAGAGAACGCCTGGATCGTGTTGGAAGGGAAAAAGGCGCGTTCCAAAGAGTTTGTCATGGAGAACAAAAAGAAGAAGTTCTTGTGGTAGGTCTTCAAGTTGGAAATATGTTGGACTATATTGTCCCATCTGCTGTAACCAAATGCCATATGATGCCCTCACCAAGCCTAGAAGCTCGCTAAGGCCATAAAACCCATTTGGTAGGACATAAAAACCCCCTCTAGTTGTTAACCTAGCGTAGCCTTACATGGTCATGGTCTGGTGAAACCAGAGGATGCTTGGAAGGTAACGTAGAACAGACTCAGGTTCCTTGAACCTCCACCAAGTGGAGGTTCAAGGATCCCTTTCCATATGAGAAGATAGTTTCCATGGAAACCAAACTGAACTACCCATTCGATAGCATATGCCCACGCAAGAACCAATCAGGAGAGCTTCCCATTTAGGCGGAGCTTCAAACTTGCACAGGATAAAACAATGCATGAAGTATTTTAAGGTCAGTGTTCACTCTCAAGGCTTATGTTGCTCTGTTACTGCATAGTTTTACCCGAATACACTGTCTTTTAAGATGTTTCCTCGGTATTGTCTCTAACCTCTGAACCACAGTGGAGAACCACTAGAGTTCTCTATGATAGAACTCAATGAGGAGTTCATGAGGAATAACCTCCACTGTCTGTTCCCGTTGGGGGCAGGCGTTCCCTGGAGGGCCGAGCCCCCCAGCAGAGTGTACTCCTTCCTATTCCTCCATCACCTCACACCTGACTGAGAACATTTGTCTACACACAGTGGTGATAGGAAGGAGTACACTCTGCTGGAGGGCCGAGCCCCCCAGCAGAGTGTACTCCTTCCTATTCCTCCATCACCTCACACCTGACTGAGAACATTTGTCTACACACAGTGGTGATAGGAAGGAGTACACTCTGCTGGGGGGCTCGGCCCCCCAGCAGAGTGTACTCCTTCCTATTCCTCCATCACCTCACACCTGACTGAGAACATTTGTCTACACACAGTGGTGATAGGAAGGAGTACACTCTGCTGGAGGGCCGAGCCCCCCAGCAGAGTGTACTCCTTCCTATTCCTCCATCACCTGACTGAGAACATTTGTCTACACACAGTGGTGCCACCGACACCTTTGAGTTCTCCTCAAAGCTCCTGGGGGAGATCGCGGGCATTAGCCTGGGCCATATCACCAAAGATGGCAAGAAGGTGAAGGGCGAGGTTTTCTGGCACGTCATGGAGGTGGTGGTGACGGAGAAGGAGCTGGGGAACAAGTGAGAGGATATTCAGCACCTCGTGTGATCGCTTTTCAATGCTCCATTCATACATTTATTCATAACATGTATTGGTATTAGAATGAGATAACAATGTTTGATGTGTAACCGTACGCTTCTTCAATGAGAATCTAATGCATGCAAATGTCATGCTCTCCCAAGTGCCAGGCCAGGCCTATTTGTACACATGTTTTGGTCATATTTCCATAATAACATTTTCTTTAAGGCTCGTCATATCGTTGCAATGCCCAAAATAGCCCTCCCTCTCTCTCTCTCATTCCTGTTTGCTCTCAGAGTCTGTGGCACACTTGTCTGTTCCCTACTTCTATCGTAGGAATGCAGTGTTTGATTGACAGGGCAGGTGCTCAGACGAAAGGGGAAATGTTTATTTTTAACCTCCAGATGTCTTTGGTCACATGTGGTGTCCATGCCCATTGTGAAGACAGATCAATTTAGAGATAACAGATCTATTTACATTTACATTTAGCATTCATTCGAATGGAATCAAATCCGTCAGGCGCTACACCCCCCCTGTCTTCTGCCCAGGTATTACTTCCATTGCGACGCCCAGATTCCCCTGGCAGCTAAGAAGGACAAGTTCCAGACGTTCGAGTCCTACAAGTCAGTGGAGAGCTTCGCCAGCAAGGTGCGGAACCTGGTGCCGGTCCGGTATGAGATCATCGTCATCACCGGCGACGTGAAGGACGCCGGCACGGACGCCAACGTCTTCATCACCATATACGGCGTCAACGGCGATTCTGGCCGGCGCCAGCTCCGGCAGAAGCTGAAGAACCTCTTCGAGCGTGGCCATACGGACCGCTTCGTCCTGGAGATGCTGGACATGGGCGAGCTATTACGGGTCACCGTGGACCACGACAACTCGGGCTCCTCCTCCGGCTGGTTCCTGGAGTGCGTCGAGGTGACCAACACGGCCAACTCGGTGACCACCATCTTCCAGTGCGGGAAGTGGCTGGACTTGAAGAAGGCCGATGGGCAGATCCAGAGAGTGCTCTATCCCAAGTACTAGCAGGGGTGTGCCGTCCGTCCCTTTGTCCAGAGCACCTCGCCGCATCAGGATGGCATCTGGCAGCTTGGCGTGGAATCCACATTCCGGAGGAGACACAAAGATGGCCCCCTGCCGTGCCATGTCGACGGTGTTGGTTCTGCTCGACCACCGCAGTGGAAACCTGTTTCTTTCCCATTCCCACAGCACTGCCCATCCTGTGGGGACTGTCTGAGAGCAGCCGCTCCCACGCCACCACAGCCAAGTCTGAGAGGTGAGGCGTCGCCAGGGAGACCAGATTGCCATGTGATCAGACGCACATCGTAGGCTCAGATACGGTTTACCTGTCTCTCATCACCAACCGCCACAGTACACACGTACCTATGAGGAGAAGGGAGGAGCAAATGTTGGATTTTATACTGTTGTTTCACCAATGGTCATTTTTTTCATAATAAAATTGGACGGTGTTGCTCAGGCGAGGCCTTGTGTTCCTTTTTAACGAAAACATGTTGGAGGAAAGCGAGGGGCGTGTGTTATGAGCATTTTAGGCGGTTTATTTGAAAAACACATACAAAAAGATCATATACAAGACAATAAATAAAAAAAGGAGACAGAACAGTTTGTGTTAAGCTATACAACCTTTGCATCATCATTAGTAATAAATACAGTACAAAATCCACCCAGAGTGAATCTAAAGAGTTTCCACAATAATCACGGATCATGTTATTCTTCATTATGATGTAGCTATTGCTTTCATATTATTGATACATACTTCTACTTTTTCTATAAAATACTCAAGATCATAAAACATTGCGCGGTTACAGCAAAACAGCAGAGTGTTGTACAAAGATGGCGATCCCTTTTCACTGGCAGGTTAATAATCAACATGGTTTTGTGTTTTCTGTAGGTTTTTTTTCTCAGCAGCAAAGAAACATCTGAAATATTCAAGAAGGTACAGCATCATATTAAACACATCTACAGAGCTACTCCCACGTACACATAGGAAAACCTGAGAAGGACATGCATTAAAAAGCTTGTGCTTTGAGTTCTACTGTTCATTCCGGTTCACCAGCTTCAGTTTATACTATGGCTACGGTCCAGGTTGCTCTGGATGGACACACTGCAGGGGGCTTAGGGTAAGGCCAGTGAGAGCACGAAATGAAATAATAGTTAAGACCAATCAATGCTACCCAATCCGTAATGTGGTATAATTATATGCTGGATTAGGGAAAAATGCACACAGAAAAACAAGTGGTTAGCTTATTATAACCAGGTGTAATACAAGTCTATCTAGAATCGGATAACCACGGTAATACACCATTAATTTGCTCAATAAGATCAATAGCTCGAGTTAGCATGTTAGCTACCATCCGGACCCCACACAAACATAGCAATTGCCAGCAATACATAGTACCAAATAATACAGAACCCCACTGGGGAGGGGCAGGGAATAAGCTCTGAATTAAGATTGAGATATGATCATGAATATCATAACCAGGATGATATCAAACAGTGATATCACCGCGGTTGTGAAAACAACTGAAAACAACCTCAGGAAAAAAATAGAATTGATTATGGGAAATAAAGCTGTACCATGTCTCAAAAGCAATGGCCATAATAATAATAATAATAATAATAATAATAATAATATCGAGGGATTGTTTCCCATCCGTCTGACCAGACAGATCAAAAGCGGTGAGTATAAGGGAAGATGAAAACTGAAAGAGAAAATGAATGACAGGTGGAATGTGATCCCGGTCACCAGCACCATGCTGGCTAGAAACTGTTTTTGAAATACTTTTTGAAAAGGTTTTTTTTTCTTTTGAGAAAGAAAACGAAGAAAGGAAACACAGACGGCATGCAGACGCAGCCCACCCACCAATGCATAATGAGGTATCTTTTTTTATATTTTGTGTTATTTCTAAATAAATATATTGATTAAATTGCAAAGTTATGAGATAGAGACATTAAATATTCCACCACGATAGCTAGCTAGCTACAGTTAGTAATAAATAATGATTGTTAAATACTTAAGGCATCTTAAATCACAGCATTCTATGTGGACTAGAAACTCTCCATTTTCATCCATGTCAAGATTATTTTTTGGGATGGAGGTTTCATATACGAAAAAAAAAGAAAAAAAAAGGAATCAAAATAATGAACGCAAACAATCAAGTCACCCTCCAATAGTAGACAGGAAGCATGAAGATATGTAACTCAATACAAACACAATCTAGACGGGGACAGCCCACACCATCAAACCAAAGATCAGGCAACTCCATATTATAGTGCATTTACAAAACACAAGCTACATTAGAACAGCAATAAATATGTTTTCAGCTTTATCTTCAAAAATGGTTAAACAGACGAGGCACCAAAGGGTCCTGTCCCGATTGGCATGAGAGCAAAAATAAAACGAGAAAAAAAAAGAAAAAAAAAAGAATTAAGAATTTCATTGAACACAAAAGAAACCCATGGAAGAAACAGACAACAGAACATCCCAACTGAAAGTTAAGAAAATTGTTTGGTATTTTTTCTTCTCTTTTTTTTCTCTAGTTTTTTCTTCTTTTTTTTTTTTAAATGGATGGCTTTTCTCCCTATCACCCTCCAGGCGAAGGACTCCAGCAGGGCTCATGCATGATACAGACAACGGCCTCTACCACGGGGTCTCTACCACGGGGGTCACAGCCACACTGGCAGTACCACTACTGTCATGGAGAGGGGCGCTGGCTGGCTTGTGTTGCAATCATACACATTCTAGAAACACATCATTAGGCAAACTAAATAACCATCTTCCCCCAGAACACCAGACACAGCCATTTTGGCAAAAAAACACCAACGTTTAAAAAAAAAAAGAAAAAGAAAGGACAGGAGGGAGCAACTCAAAGTGATTGAAATGAGAAGGGGCCGACACAAAGACAGACGACAAACGGAGGCGATTAAATAGGTGTAGAGAATCACGTGTGCTTGTTGAATTAGGCAATAAGGTTCTGGTAAATAGGTCGTACGAATGTCACACTGCTGTTCACTAATGGCAAGACTCTGCAGGCACGGCATCCTCGGGGGGGGGGGGGGGGGTGGGGGTGATCATGCCGTTAAATGAGGCGACGGAGGGGGGTGGGGTTAGTGTTAGACACAGATCTATGCTGAGCACCACCTCTCAGGACCCCATCAGTTGGAGGGGGGTGAGGTTGGCTTTGAGTGGTAGATCAGTTTCTGAGGGCAACTTGGTCCACTCAGACCAAGGAAGGGTGTGTGTGTGTGTTTGTGTGTGTGTGTTTGTGTGTATGTGTGTGTGTGTGTTTGTGTGTGTGTACGTGTGTGCACGTGTGTGTGTGTGTATGTGTGTGTACGTGTGTGCACGTTTGTGTGTGTGTGTGTGTGTGTGTATGTGTGCATGTGTGTACGTGTGTGCATGTATGTGTGTGTACGTGTGTGTGTGCGAAGTAAGGAATGGTGTAGGTTAGGGTGTAGGTTAGGGTGTAGGTTCGGGTGTAGGTTCGGGTGTAGGTTCGGGTGTAGGTTCGGGTGTAGGTTCGGGGGTGATGGGTGAGACTTGGGTGTGTTCTGGTCCCCTCTAAGGCGAGCGGGATCGGCAGAGTCATAGTATAACGGTTTCACATGCACACGACACACGCATACGCGCACACACACACACGCAATCCCTGTTTCCCACGCTTGGTAGGAAACAATACCGTCACGACAGCCCATAGCCTGCCAGTCAGCATGCACAGGTCAGGCCCCGTGGCCGGCGGAGGCCCCGCTACAAACACTACACACATCACTGGAAGCCATGCCTGCAGTTAGCGGTTTTTAGCATCAACTCTGATGACGTCTACTAACGGTAAATCCAAGACCATGTTAGATAAAAGAGAGAGACAGAGAGAGAGGGAGAGAGGGAGAGAGAAAGAGAGGGAGAGAGAAAGAGGTTTTTTGGCCTTTTTTTTTTTACACAGATTCTGTAAAGCTTCCCTCTATGTAATGCCTATGAAGATTTAACATTCCAAATATCTTCACATTTTTAAAAAGAAAAAGTTGCATTTCTCCTCTCTGCGGTTATATAATTCACGCACATACGTCTTAAAGCGAAAGGGCTTTTTTTTGCTTGCTACACAACACTGTTACTCTGCAAATAACTTGAAATTCAGAACTAGACTCCAAAACACCACAAGCATTCAGCTACAAGAGTGCACACCACAACCTCATGCCAACCACTGGTTAATGTTCTGTACAGATGTACTGAGGGTACGGCTAGGGGGCTTCTAGCTTAAAGGATTTGTTTTTCACAGGCCTGGAGGGGGTGGGGGTGGGGGTGGGGGGGGGGGGTGGGGGGAGCAGTGGCAGAAATGGCGGCGGAGGGGACGAGGCCGTCCTCCCCCACCGCGGGGGACAGAGAGCACGAGAGAGAGGGAGAGTTTGAGTGGCGCTGTGCACCGTGGCGGCACTGGGGGGGTGACGTACCCCGGGGGTCCACATGTCACACCAGGCCTCAGCACATCTGTCTTTAGACATTTACCCCTTCTTTTTTTTCCTCCCATTCAGCCGGAGTCTAGCGTCCATCTAGTGAGCCCTCTACCTCTGTGTCTCCCCCCCGCCTCCCCCCTTCTCTCTCGCCCACCCCCCCACGTCCTTGCCGTGTTGCGTGTGCTTTGTTGATCCCGTCGTCGCACAGGGCGGCTCGTGGGCTGGCTCAGAAGGCAGGCTCATTGGGTGAGGCGGCGGGCGGGGGAGGCGGGGGAGGGGGGGGGAGGTGGCGGTGTTGTTTTGGCAGCGCTCCGACCTCCGGCCTCCCTCCAGAGGGGGGCGCTAGGAGAATGACCAGACCAGATCCAAAAGGCTGCGCGGGGGCAGGAGGGGGCATCAACTGTCGGGGGTCAGCTGGGTCTCAATGTCCACTCTGCAGATGGGGCACTTCCTGCTGGTGGCCAGCCACTGGTCCACACACCCCTGGTGGAAGAGGTGCATGCAGGGTAATCGCCTGGAGAGACAAGGGGTGAGGGTGAAGAGACGTTAGGCCGCAGTGAGAACAGAACTCTATAAGACAACACTGGCGTTGGTGGGCAGTTTGTGTAACAGTTTGGGGGGGAAATGAGCGAGCGTTTGCTGGGTCGGTCAACTCACTTGAGCCACTGAGGGCCAGGAAGCCTTTCACACGTGGCTCAGGCTAGACCTCTTGTCCAAACCTTTATTTGATAACTGTGACTCATCTGATGTAAGAAAATGGGCAAAGCAAAGAGCCTAGAGGTGTCCCAGTAAAACGTTTACCTCACAGGGACTACAAAGCTATCCCAACACATCCTTATGAATCTCTGCCAGACGGTTTGGTGCAGAGCCGTCTGTCTACTGATGTCACGGGCTGCCTGGACCCACAGAGGGGAAGCTTTTCATTCAGTATCAAAAGGTGGAGAAAGCTTCTGCCCACCACAACGGTGTCACTGCACACGCATTTTATAGAAGAAAAGTTTGTTGCAAGCTTGCAAAATCGCAGCTATAATTCCAGAAGACGAAATATAGCCTGTGATGACTTCCATCTTAATTACTTCAATTCAAGTGGAACACACTAATTAGTCCAAATAGTGAGATCCCTGTCGCGTGCAGCCACTCAGCAGGAATATAATGCAAGTGTCGGCCTATAGTGTAATATTAAAATGTGAAGACCAGCTGCTTCCCCAGCATGGCCCAGGGGACATGCTGTGATATTCCCCAGAAAGACATCATCATTGAACACTGAATACACACTATTAAATACATGTACGGTACAAGACATAATGTATGTCTGGTCCAGACCAGAGTTGATGGACAATGAGCTGGAGCTTCTCCAGCAGAGAACAATGCAACCAGCTAGCACAAAGTACCACCGATTCATCAGCCCTAACGGGGGAACTTGATGTTCTTCTACACAGAACTCATCTGCGTCAAACACTCGACAACGAACCAACAGCAAGCGTTCACCTGACATCCTCTCCATCCTCCAGCATGGACAGACAGATGGTGCACTTCTCATCCGTGTCCAGCTCCTCGTCCTCCAGACACATCTTCAGGTCCTGGGGTATTCTCTGTAGAAGAGTCACAGTGATTCACAGGGCCAGGCCGCGCGCACACTAAAGGCTGGGTTATGCTTCGTTTATACTTCCGCGTCGACGCGACGCTGGGGAGCTGCAGACCCTTTACGTCCTCGACGTGCACCTCCCCAAATCCTAGACGCGCGTCGAGGCGACGCAATCCCAACGCAGCGGCTTTGGCTGTGATTGGTTCGCGAACTACATTGGCTGGAGATCGCTTTTCCGGTTTCCACTCGTAAACACCGCGACGGTGTAAACACAGCCTTGATCAATGCTTCGACTGATTGGTGACAACATGTATATATATATATATATATATATATATATATATATATCACTTTTGCCTTCATTTCTGTAAACTTTTTTTTAACTTGTTAGTAATCAGAATGGTCATTCTGGTCACTCTACCGGTGTGGCAATGAACTGCATTTCGATACGTAAACCCCACGCAATCCCTCCGCAGAAGTATCACGGGCTCATGACTGCGTCCGAGCAACGGCGTGGCCATTGCGTGATCACGATGCAATCCCTACGCAGAAGCATAAACCAGCCTTAACACAGGCAGCTAACCGCTGTCACACACCTGAGATACTCACTAGTGTGAAAGAAGAAGAATTCATTCATTTCATTCACTTCATTTCAACATAGCGTTATATCAATCTGTTCTGACTCACCTGCCTCCTGCTGGGAATTTGGGTGACATTCTCTGTAGCCGTGCAGCTTTTAAAATTTTTTTATTTTCTAATTAAGTCGTCACCTAAAAACCCTTGACAAGGCCCACTGAGTCATCTCTCAGCGGCGTTTGCGTTGTAACCGGCTCTGCTGAGAGCAGTCTATACCTCCCTGCCCCCTGCTGAGAGCAGTCTATACCTCCCTGCCCCCTGTTGAGGGCAGTCTATACCTCCCTGCCCCCCGCTGAGAGCAGTCTATACCTCCCTGCTGAGAGCAGTCTATACCTCCCTGCCCCCTGATGAGGGCAGTCTATACCTCCCTGCCCCCTGATGAGAGCAGTCTATACCTCCCTGCCCCCTGATGAGAGCAGTCTATACCTCCCTGCCCCCCGCTGAGAGCAGACTATACCTCCCTGCTGAGAGCAGTCTATACCTCCCTGCCCCCCGCTGAGAGCAGACTATACCTCCCTGCTGAGAGCAGTCTATACCTCCCTGCCCCCTGATGAGGGCAGTCTATACCTCCCTGCCCCCTGATGAGGGAAGTCTATACCTCCCTGCCCCCTGTTGAGAGCAGTCTATACCTCCCTGCCCCCTGCTGCCCCCCCAGAGCAGTCTATACCTCCCTGCCCCCTGATGAGGGCAGTCTATACCTCCCTGCCCCCTGATGAGAGCAGTCTATACCTCCCTGCCCCCTGATGAGAGCAGTCTATACCTCCCTGCCCCCTGCTGCCCCCCCCCAGAGCAGTCTATACCTCCCTGCCCCCTGATGAGGGCAGTTTATACCTCCCTGCCCCCCGCTGAGAGCAGTCTATACCTCCCTGCTGAGAGCAGTCTATACCTCCCTGCCCCCTGTTGAGGGCAGTCTATACCTCCCTGTCCCCTGATGAGGGCAGTCTATACCTCCCTGCCCCCATCCCTCACCTTCTTATACTTGTGGGGGAAGGTGAACCTCTCGATGGTGGTCTGCACGGCCCCCCGGGTCACGCTGCCCAGTCGGTCTTCCAGCTGCAAGAGCTCCTGCACAGCAGAGAGGAGGGGCACACAGTTCAACGGGGGGGGGAGAATCCTCCCTGTGGTTCTGGATGTGTTGATGACCACCAGAACAACGCCATGACGAACCGGGACACAAATCAGAACCACGGATGATTTCCAAACAGTGGAAGTGGCAGCCATCAGGGTGGTCTGTGTGGGGGAGGTGGTGTTGAATCTGGTGACAGGGTGAGGCAGGGTGATGGATGGGTGATGGATGGGTGAGGCGGGGTAATGAATGGGTGAGGCATGGCTGCTGGAGGGGAGCAGCAGGAGCGACCAACCTCATAGCTCTCTCTCACCGCTGAAGCGTGGCGGGAGGGGTTGAGGCTCTGCAGAGCCAGCAGGTGCAGTTGGGGGTACGGGTAGTTCCGGATCTCGTGGACCACCTGCGGGCGGAGCACAGGGCAGAGGTCAGCCCGGCGCCGGGGGACAGGTGAACCAAACGAGCCGGCCGGCCCAGAGGAACGGTCCGCAGCGCGGGGCGGACGCTGCCCGGGGCGCGGCCCAGCGTGCCGGCCGGGGGGCTCACCACTTGTGTTGAGGCATTGTTCCTGGGGAAGTGGTGCATCCTGGGAGAGGTTAAGTAGTGCTGATAGTGCTGTGGCAGTGGATGGAGGTGGTACTGGTGGGGGGGCATCCCAGCATCCACGCTCAGATCCCTGGGGAGGACACAAGCAGGGGGGCTGCGGTCAGTGCATCTCACGCAGCGGACAGCGGGTCCGGCAGGCCGAGCCTTCTGATCCGGGTCGGTCCTGACCTCTCTGAGAGGAAGACCTACATCTGAGGAAGACGATCCCAGCCAGTGAGCTGTGATTACACTCTTCCACAACGGAACGTGTCCGTTTCGGAAGGCGTTGGTTATCGTGTGTTCAGTACCGCATTCCAGAATAGAACTCTGACGTGTTGCACTGAGACGGCCAGCAGGTGAGACTCTGAGGTGTTTGCATTTGTTTAAATACGTGATTCTAAAACGAGTGAAGGAACATAAGTCTGGTTTAGTTTCCTAACTGTGCTACAGTCAACAATGTGTGAGGACCAGGAGACACGCTCGCGGGGCCCGCAGCCCCACGCTGAGCCCGTCGCGGGGTGCATTACCAGTCTGTCCCTTCGGCCAGGTAGCGGGGCTGCTGGAGTACGGGCTGGGCCGGGACATGGAGCGGGGGGGCAAACTCGTACCCTGGTCTCAGTCTGTGGGTCTGGTGGGCCACTCTCTCCGGGGTGCGTCTGCAAGTGGACGACCAAAACACAACCACGGGTCAGCGCCATCGGTGAGGAAAACGCCCAGTCGATTCAAGTGGTAGCTCAATGCATGGCGACCTTTAGCCTCGCGACCTTTAGCATCGTGACTGTGAACACACTTCTCGCTCTTATTCAGACGGCCCTGCTGTGTCGTGAGACGTGTGTGCAGGGCCGTGGAGACCAAAGGGTTTGCGTGATGACGACCTAGCACCAAACGTAGAGGCGTTCTTCCAGATGTAGACTGTGTGCCAGTGACAGTAACTAAAGAACATTGAAATGCGTCAACGAATCCCATCTCATGTCAAACGGTCGAGCGCTCACGCGGACCAGGTGACCCCCCGTGACCCCCGCCCCGCCCCCGGTGACCCCGGTACCTGGACGGTGGCAGGATGTGTCGGTGCTGGGCCTCCAGGAGCTGGTGCTGGAGGAGGTATTGCTGGTGTAATGCCTGAGGTAGGAAGGGCGGGGCAGGGATGTCCTGGAACTGGGGCGCCGGCAGGGGGTTGAGGGGGGTGTGGAGCTGGGGGCCGTGCTGGTGGCCCGGGGGCGTGGCGAGGTGGGGGTTAATGCCTGACTGGGGCTGCCCGGGGTGGGGCAGGGGGAAGTCCATGTGGTGCGCGGCCTGGGGGCCTAGCTGGAAGTGCCGGCACGAGGTAGCATGGCTGTGCTGCTGCGGCGGCGGCGGCGGCGGCGGCTGTCGGGTGAAATGGGATCCTGGGGGAGGCGGGGGGGAGGAGGGGGAGGGATAAGGAACACTCGTCAGCGCTGCTGCGGAGAGAAACGCCGGAATTAATTGTAGGTGAAATGTGGTGTCGCTGCGTGTGATGCAGCATCTTAATGAAGCCCTGACGCTTACCTATGGTGACAAATACTTCTGTGGGTGGGAAATGATGATAACCAGAAATACCATGAAAACAAGACGCAGCTGGTTGCTCTGTCTGTCTGCTTTAAGCCTGCTGCAGTGTGTCAGCCTTCCAAGCGTTAGTAACCTCTCTCTGACTTATCTCCTCGTCCGTTTCAGTCACCGTGGAAAGACCTGGTTTTCCCGTAGCGGACACCGGAGACCACAGCCATTTGTGACAAATGGAGTGCAAGACGTTCTTGGAAAAAATTGCCAGCTTGCTGAGATGTTGACTTCAGTGACTAGATCTACATTCCAGAGCTCTTTACCAAGTTCATTATGAATCTAAAAAAACCTAGAAGAAATGGCTAAATGTTTCCTCTCTTTTTTTTCTTAGCAAAGTCGATCATTGTTTGATGAAGTTCTCGTCTCCCAGAATAGCTAGGATAGCACGACAGGCTGGTTCCAAGGTTTCCCTGCTCTCAAACCACAGCTATTTAGCAGCTAGGAGAACGTTGGTGCTGGTGGGTATAAATAAAGACAGGGCGCTCTGTGTTTGGTGGGGGGAACAGAGAAAATGCTCGCACTTGTATAACAAATTGATAGCAAACAAATATTTCTCATCCTGTCATATTATTAGATTAGATGTGTTTTATTAACTTTTCATCTCTACTTCCCATAGTACATAACATAATTTTTTATCCATGCAAAAATGTAAATATCGGTTGTACCATTTATGTCAAATATCTTAGCTTTTTCCTGGAACGATAACAACGTTCCCTTGATAAAGCCGATGGGTTGCAATAGATAACGGTAGCTCTAACCATGAGGAAACAGGCCACGGCTACATCGCATTTACTAGTACGCTTGAAAAATGCAGCAGAGCTATAACACATCCTGAAAGAAAGTTTGTTTGGGTTAGGAAATGCGTCAGGTCGACTGCATGTCTGCCTTCAACCACTGTGGAGAAGGTAAAGAACAACACATTTGCAATTCTAATAGTCCCGATTTCGTCCGCAATTTGGAATAAAATGCAACTATAAAAACGTGAAATCATACACATAGCGATGACTTTTAGAGCACTGGGTATCCCATTCCCCTGGTTAGAGGCTTGACATCAAGACTGTCATAGCATGCTGCATTTGTTCAGGCGTCCGTGTAAACATACACTATGAAGGACAGTAGATAGACTCATTCTGGCCCTGGGATGGCGGAAGCTTGGAAATCGTCTATCTATGTCACAGTGGGAGGAGGTGGGGTGGGGGTGAAGGAGGGGAGGGGGTACTGGAGTCGGGGTACAAGGGGAGAGGGAGAACAATAAATGGAAATCAGCAAGAAGCACACTGAAGGTTAGGAAAAACACTATTTTCTTTATTGAAAAAATATTAGTATATGTGGAATTTGTGTTGTTTTTTGTCGTCGTATTTTTTTTAATAATAGTATAATTCCATGCAACAAAAAAATGTAAAATATAAACGTAGACTGAAGGCAAGGCCCACCATGCTCCATATAGGGTTAAAAAAGAACAGAAGCAGCATCCAATGAGAAGGCGTGTGGGCTACAGCACATGACCTCAGTACAGCAGGGTACATCTTTACTACACAAAGATTACATTGGATTTCTCACCAGTCCATGTAGTAAAAAACAACAAAAACAAATAAACTATGAATCATAAATGTGACCATGCATTGAAGTAGGCTACTATTACCAGAACAAAAAGGTAAAGAGACCACAACCAAACCATGGAAGACGTTATTACTAAGAGAGTTCCTCAGTAGCAGTGCAGGAGATAGGCATCCCTGTGAAATGGATAGCATTTTGGCTTTATGTTAGTGGGGAGGGGGTCATTGGAAAGCTATGAACCACCAGTGATTGTGTTTTGCTTAACGAAGCTGAACAGCTTAACGTCATCCCATAGGAGGGAGAAGGCCCAGACCATTCAGTGTGTTTCAAAGCTTTAAATTTGCAGAAGGGTAACAAAGGATTACACACAAAAATGAAGGCGGTTATGGCGGGTTGCTTTGAACAGGTGCAGTGTACTGGTGATCACTTTAGCGATGCTAACAGTATGCCTGACTGCTACATTTGAGCAAATCAATATGTGGCATGCATGGGGATCAAATTTAGAGATTATTTGCCAAATCCAATGCCATCTGAATCATGTACAATGCACCTTGTGTGAATAGAGGGGAGATGAGCCGAATTCTGGTGTTCAATGCAGTGCAGCATTTAAGATCATGCAAAATGTATCCACTTTACAGGAATTTACAGCATGTTGTCTATCAAGACTGGATGGGAGGCACACAATGACATTCAACGGACCACCTGAACAACCTAAAACAACGCTAGCTACAGCCATTTAACAGAATAAGACAACAAAAGGTGCTCTGTTATTGCTCTAGGTGTTAGCTATGTTCAGCTAGTTTACATGGAGAGTCTATGGAGCTGCATACATTCTTGTGGGAGGGGGTGGTGCTTTTTTTTTTAATACCAATGTCGTCTTCTGATGGAAATAGGAAATGAAGAAGGGGTTCACAATACAGCTAAATGCAGAGAACAGGCCACATCACAGAGCAGCAGATGGTCATTAGCTACACAATGGGGGGGGGGAGGAGGGGGGAGGAGGGGGGGGGGCGACAAAGATCTGATAAATGCAGAATGTAGAGCCAGCCTCGATACTATGAAACAGGGAATAAGAACAGAAATAAAAAAGCACAATGAAATCATTGATGCCACTGTTGTGAAATTAATGTCACAATGTAGCTTGGAGAGAAGACGCTTTAGTGCAGGCGGACGCTGGGGTGTTGAGCCAGACAGACTAAACCAGCCCGTTCTAAAGTACAGTGAAGGCCAGACGACATGCAGCGTCCTCCTCAGTCCGCGGCCTGCGTGCGTTTTAACGCACGCCGTGTTTGTGTGTTTGCGTGTTGAACCCCCCCCCCCCGCGCGCAGATGATCTTCAAATGACATCATCACCAGACAGTGATAAGCTGCCTGGCTCAACGGCCCCGTCTAAACCCCGGGACGCGCTTTAGGGTTGCGGTCAGGGCCGAGTGGATTGCGAGGGTGAACGTTTCGACTCTCCGATCAACACGACACTAACGCGCGCACACGCGTGCGTGTTTCCGCGCACGGCGACACGCGTGATCGAGTCTCGCCGCGTGTTTTGAGCCCACCGACTATCGTGTTCTTTGTGAGGTTTTTGTTCCGCTGCGGGAAGTAGTCGGCACCCGCCAGCCTCACTGGTCTGAACAGGTGAGGCTGGTCGGAAAACAAGACATCTACGGGACATCTGGGCGATTCTGCGGATTAATTACAGTTGTGATTAATAATAACTCCAATTTGGACGCACGTTTTGAGCGATTTCGATTAAATCCGTGTCCGTTAGTCGGAAAAGGGGGCTGGCTAACCCGAGCTAACTGTTGTTAGCTCGGAGCAGCTAGCCGCTAACAGCTGCAGTGCATATTAAGATAAACAGGGCACATGTTGTGGGGCTCGTATGAAGCGGAATACGTTACCTCGGTTTCTGACTGAGCCGAACACGGGGAGAACCAGGTATCCGACATGCACTAAAACCATCCTGGGATCCTTTTCTTATCTTGCCGCTGGGTTATTTCGAGATGTACAACAGCCCATGCGGACCTACATTCAAGCGGCTGTTGCTGGCTAGCACCACACAGGCGAACTGTCAACGTCCTCCTCACAAAGCAGGCGTCGTGCTGCGGTCGGGCCGCAGGGGGCGCTGCTGGGCGGAGCTTCAGCAGGCTGGGTTTAATCATAGACATGTCTATGGGTTTAATGGGCTGTTGGGACTGTTTGTATGGCATGCATTTATTTATGGTGTGTTTAGACTATATTTATAGCATATATTTATTGCTAGTGTGTTAGATTGAATTCATTGAAAAAGAAATGTATATTCACAGCCTAATTTTAGTATGTTGTGTTTAATGGCGTGTTTGGACTGTTTTTTATAAAATGTATTTATTTATGGTGTGTTAGATTTAATGTATTTGAAAAATATATATATATGTATATATTCATGGCCTTTTTTGATTTTTAAGATGTAGCGTTTGCATGTTGTGTTTCATTGAAAGTTAAACTTCTAATACATTTTTAGAGCACATCTTTAGTATGATTTCATAAAATGTTAATCTTATTATTACATTTATATATAGTATGCTATATTTTTTATGTATAATATTGGTATATTATATCGTTATATTTACGTAAGGTTTTATATTTGTACTGAGCCGAAATTATTTTTCCGTTTGAAATGGCTTTTTCAATGTAAATATGTATTTATACAAATATTTATTTGTATTAAATATTTTTCCATGCCAATAAAGCTATTTCCGAATCTGACCGTGTCCTTTACAATGGCGCACACGCTACGTCACTCGTACTGCACCACGGTCGCTGCGCCGTGTCTCCTGTCCAGCAGGGGTCGGCCTTTATAAGCCGAGCGCAGTCCTCGCGCTCCCACGTCGCAGCAGAAGAAGACGGTCAGCCATTACAGCCTCTCTCTCAGCAGGTCGTTGTCATTAGCGGAGGACAGGTCACCAAACGCCACGCAAAATGTTGTCCGTAAGAGTTGCAGCTGCACTGGCCCGCACCCTGCCCAGACGGGCTGGGTTTGTAAGTATTTTATTGGAATGCATCATGTTGTATAATGGACATTTTGGGTGTATTTAAAAGTAAAATGCGAATATTTCGGGCGTGAAGGGTAACAGGCCCCTAAAGCTGCGCCGCACGCTAGCCGCCTTCCCCTTTTCGCCCGATTGCACGCTTTGTCGTTTTTCCTTCTTCATTTAAGATAAGAAAATGTTTTATATTTGTGAAACTTTTATTACATTTGATCTCTGTACAAATGTTATAATCTTACGGACAAGCCGCGTCATGTTAGCATCCACAGAAGCTAATGCTATTAGACTTCATTCAACCACGCTCTGAAGGTCAGGAAGGCTGACAGCGCATGTCCTCCATTTACACTGCAACGCACTCTGCTGTTGTGATGTCTTTTTAATGCTGCGTGCCACTGGCAATTCATATTATTTAGTTTAATCGTTTTTTGCGTTGCATATGTCTTTAAACTTAGGTGGCAAAGACTGTGCCAGCCGCCTGCGTTGGGGTCAACCATCTCCACACAAGCAGACCATGGCTGGTGCAGAAGACAGGTGAGCAAGACGGAATCACGATGTTTTTCTCATCTAAAACATTTCTAGTGTCAAACGTTGCCAGCAGTTGACCTATTATTTCTCCTTTAGCAAAGAAAGGTCATTAGCCGCGCTACGACCGACACAATACCCCGGCACTAGCTCTGCTACGTTCATAACTGCCTGACAGAATGTGGAGAAGCCCACCAACTGAAAATTTTAAATCCTATTAAGTGAACCATTTGTGGGTTGTTGTTTTTTTTTGTTTGCCATGAGTAAGGTCATTTGGGTTAGCAGCAGTTGTTCCGTGCTACACAGCGGTGTCATGCTACACAACGGCTATGGCTAGCAAAGCAGTAATCTCCCCGTGCTATGAAGGGTTGATGGCAGCATTGGGTGTCCTTTCACAGGCACTGCCGAGGTGTCCTCCATCCTGGAAGAGAAGATTCTGGGCGCAGACACCAGCGCCGACCTGGAGGAGACCGGCCGCGTGCTGTCCATTGGTGATGGTATCGCCAGAGTGTACGGGCTCAGGAACGTGCAGGCAGAGGAGATGGTGGAGTTCTCCTCTGGACTCAAGGTGTGCATGACGAGTCTCCGTGGAAAATGTTCTCTCTGGGGGATGCCCTTCAGTGGAATAGTGACTACTTGATCAGAGCAAGTGTAATTTGAACAAATCACTTCTTTCTTCTCCCAGGGTATGTCTCTGAATTTGGAGCCCGACAATGTCGGTGTGGTGGTGTTCGGTAACGACAAGCTGATCAAGGAGGGCGACATCGTGAAGAGGACCGGCGCCATCGTGGACGTGCCCGTCGGCGAGGAACTGCTGGGCCGCGTGGTGGACGCCCTGGGAAACGCCATCGACGGGAAGGTTCGGATGACACGCCGTGGTGGCGCTCTCTAGACCGCTGGCTGTGACGTGGTCTCCCTGCCTGACCGCCCGTCTGTCTTCCCCCCTCAGGGACCCCTGGGCTCCTCCATCCGCAGACGTGTGGGCCTGAAGGCCCCGGGCATCATCCCCCGTATCTCCGTCAGGGAGCCCATGCAGACCGGCATCAAGGCTGTGGACAGCCTGGTGCCCATTGGCCGAGGCCAGCGTGAGCTCATCATTGGGGACAGGCAGACTGGGTGAGCCCCTCCCTTCAGCTAACTGGACACCGCGCTCTGAAGTGTAACAGTCATTCATGTTTTATATTCATGATCTACAAGGGTCACCTTCAGTAAGGTCACCTTGTGTCTTTATAAATAGCATACAACAGTCCTAAACTGGGGTTTTATATTGCACCCACTCTGGTATAAATTCAGTTGTTTTGGGTTCAACATGTTACATTTAGCAGACGCTTTTATCCAAAGCGACTTACAAAAAGTACATTTGTCAGAAGGTGAAACATCTCATTGCGGTTAATACAGTAAGAAAGTCACCAGAACAAGTTTCAAGCATTTCAGTTGCTAGGTGAACCATTGCTGGTATACATGACACATTCAAGTCATGTTCTTGTTTCTAATGACCAATCCTGACCCGTTGACAGCAAAACCGCCATCGCTGTGGACACCATCATCAACCAGAAGCGCTTCAACGACGGCACCGATGAGAAGAAGAAGCTGTACTGCATCTACGTGGCCATCGGCCAGAAGAGGTCCACCGTGGCCCAGCTGGTGAAGAGGCTGACGGACGCTGACGCCATGAAGTACACCATCGTGGTGTCGGCCACCGCCTCCGACGCCGCCCCTCTGCAGTACCTGGCGCCCTACTCCGGCTGCTCCATGGGCGAGTACTTCAGGGACAACGGCAAGCACGCCCTGATCATCTACGACGATCTGTCCAAGCAGGTGAGGGCCCGCTGACGCCCTTCTGATTTACAGACCACACGTTGGAGTCACACCCGATTCAGAATGTGAATGTCTCCTGCAGTGTGGATTTCTCGTGGCCCTTTTTGAACTGTGTGGTGGATGAGTAAACGCACACAACAAAATGCTAAAGCTAGCCCATCAGCTAACGTGGTTCTTCCCCTCCCCGTGGTGCAGGCCGTGGCCTACCGCCAGATGTCCCTGCTGCTGCGCCGCCCCCCTGGCCGTGAGGCCTACCCCGGTGACGTGTTCTACCTGCACTCCCGTCTGCTGGAGAGAGCCGCCAAGATGAACGACAACTTTGGCGGCGGCTCCCTCACCGCGCTCCCCGTCATCGAGACCCAGGCCGGCGACGTGTCCGCCTACATTCCCACCAACGTCATCTCCATCACTGACGGACAGGTGGGTCTGCCCTGGTCCCTGGTCCCGGTCCCTGCTCCCGGTCCACCGGTCTCCTCGGGCACAGATGCTCTGCGGGGACCCGACCCGAGTAACTAAATGTTGGATTTGAATTTCTAGATCTTCTTGGAGACCGAGTTGTTCTACAAGGGTATCCGCCCCGCCATCAACGTGGGTCTGTCTGTGTCCAGAGTAGGATCTGCTGCCCAGACCAAGGCCATGAAGCAGGTAGGCTCTCCTCCTAGAGTGTCACCTTTTTGTGTGGTCTACAAGAGCTTCCACATACTGTAAAACTAGATGTTCTCCTGTAATCCAACGGCGTCTTGTTCCTCCCCAGGTGGCCGGTACCATGAAGCTGGAGCTGGCCCAGTACCGTGAGGTGGCTGCCTTCGCCCAGTTCGGCTCTGACTTGGACGCTGCCACCCAGCAGCTCCTCAGCAGGGGCGTCAGGCTCACAGAGCTGCTGAAGCAGGGACAGTACTGTGAGTTCAAGTCCTCAGAAACTGAGAACACGCCTTTCATCTCATCTTTTTGGTTTTAAGCCGGTTCTTATGATGACCAATTTGCTTTACGTCTCTGTAGGCCCCATGGCCATCGAGGAGCAGGTGACAGTCATCTACGCCGGTGTCAGGGGACACCTGGACAAGATGGACCCCAGCAAGATCACACGGTTCGAGAAGGCGTTCCTGCAGCACATTCTCAGCCAGCACCAGGACCTGCTGAGCGCAATCAGGTAGGGGTTCAGATGAAGTGTCTGCGTTGTCCTGCTCGTCAGGGAGGCTTTCTGTTCACCTGACTTGACCGCGCCTTCTTTGTCCATCTCAGGACTGACGGCATGATCTCAGAGGCTTCCGACGCCACACTGAAGAAGCTCGTCTTGACCTTCCTGGCCAGTTTTGAGTAAAGGAGCGCTTCCCCCTAACCTTCAGTGTGTCCTCTGTGTCCCCATTACACTTATCTATGTGAGCACCCCGAAGGCCAAAACCTCCATGTACAGATTTCTGAAAAGAATAAAATTTTACAACCCTGCTTTGCTGTACAACTCTTCTTGTGTGCTAAACTATCTGCATCTCTTGGTTTGTGTCCAGCAGGAAGAGTTCTACAGTGGCTCTACATGATGCCACCTAAACGGTAGCAATCCGTTTAGCTGTTTTGAAAGCACTTGGTGTTCATTAACTTCATATTACATTGACTGACTTGATGCTTCAATATGCTGGTGATGGTAAATATGGCAGTGTTTCCTGTTTGTGATTTCCTTTAAAGGAAGCTAAAGGCTGGTTGGGCCAGAAAATAGTAAGTCTAGTTTGTTCAACTTGGTTTAATTGAAAGCGTTAATGTTTGTTACAAAAGTTAATAAACATGGTGAAAAGCTACATCTTCCTATTTGTCTGGTCTTCCTTGCACAAGGGCACTTCTCAACCCAGTCCATCTTTAACTTGGAATTTAATTTGGTGTGCTCAAGACGTAAGCAAACGGCCAGTACTGATTACTTAAATGGATTTATAGAACTCCTTTGGCAGAAAACAAGCTAAGCACTAGATGGCAGTAGCTGCATTAGGTAAAAAGTCCTGCCCTAGAAGAGTGTTGGGCTCTACGACCGCTTCCACCTGGTGCCTCTCACGCAAAACGACTTTCAATGTAAGTTCAGTATCTTCTGTAAGCGCCACACCCCAACGGTTGGTGTGCATGGGTGAGACTAAAGGACTCTGGTTGGGTCTGTTTGACCTGATTTCCCTGGTACCTGTCAGAATCTATGTCCTACAGACCTGTTCATGAACCATGGCCTGCCAGCACTCAGTCCTTGGCTCTGACTCATCAGCTGAACAAGTTGACAATGGCTTAATGTCTGTTGGTGGCGTCCATTCATCGCGTTTGACCGAACCCCTGGCGTTGCACGTTCAAGCGCTCTGATTGGTTAAAACGTCTCTTGACACTCCATAATAACGTTTCAATGCTCTGTTTTACGGAAGTGGGCACATTGCATTGTGAACAAAAAGGGAAGACTGTAAATATGTAAGGTAGAGATTTGGTGTGTGGAAATACAGCGTAATGACGATGAAGCAAATTCAGCATAGGATGAGTATAGAGGACTCCTCTCTGCCCCTAACCATAACCCCGCTCAGCATGATCGCCTCACAGCTTGCCAGTTTTACCAAAAGCATTGTTGCTTTGCAAGAGACCACAGAAACATGTGACGGGCTGCAGTCACTACAGCCCATTGTTGGCATGGCAGCAGCAGTTCTGTAGAGCAATTGTCAAAATAATTGGTCTGCTTTCAGAAACAACGGGCATTGTCTGACCCTTCACATGAGTGGTAATTATGTTATTTGATTAAGAATCCATTTTGGGGTCTCCCATGAGTGCCACAGCACACCTTTTATACAAAATGGTTTGCTTTCTTAACTGGCTGTTGTGGTTTAGGATATTGCACCACTGCTTATGATCGCATTTTTACACTGAGTTTGCAGTCATGGGGGTTCATACTGTGGAAGTAGGCCTTTACTTCACATTGTATTTGCTAGCTAAGGGGGAAAAATTGTTTATGTCATCAAATTATTTCACAACTGCAACTTAAAATGCATTTTCTCAAGCCCAATGAAACCTTACACCTCTTCATTTCTGCTTGTAGCCACGGATATTGGTTGGTTTATTGAACTCATTTTATTTTAATGTGTCGTACTGCTGTATGATAGTGTTCATCACACATCAATGTAGGCCAGTTCTCTCATTACCAGAATAATATCTCTAAAGTTTGTGTGTATTTGGACGTTTGAATGACTTGGCGTCTAGCAGTACTTGATAATAACAATGTTTCTCTGCAAACAGGGAATCTGCTCCCAGCAAAACACTAAGCACACGACCCTCAGAGCTGTTCCAATTGTTTGCTCGTCCATTAGGTTAACAAACACCTGGCCTATGAGCAATGACAGGTGTGTGTTGAGCTAACACAAAGCAAATGTTTAAAGGATGTGGTTAGTTTTTTTTCCTGCCTGGTCTACGTCTTAAAAAACAGACTTTCTAGTCAGAAAAAAAACAGACCAAATGTGATCTCCGTCAGTTTCACCAGTTCATCCAGAAAATAAATTTAATGAACACAATCCCAACTGAAGGCAACAGTTGTGTAGACGTTAGTTTGTGCTTCAAGAGGTTCTGTCGAGACACCAGGATCTGGCCAAGTATACTTAAAGTTTTTTATATTTACTTGAATATGTTTTATTGTCAAACACATTGAACGTCATTAAAACTTACAAAGATCAACATTGCTTTCCCCACATAGGCAGGCGTTCTTTAGACAGACAGAGCGGCTGAGGGGTTGTGGGAGACGAGAGCAGCAGCAGAAACTTGAATTAGTCATAAAATAGTACAATCATATTAAATATATTATTTTTGAGTCCATCTCCATTTTATCTAATAGGTATTCAATTTATTAAAAAACTACATTCTCCATGGTGAGCGGTGGCAGGCCTTCTGTCTCAGAGGGCCTCCTCACAGAGTCTGATGCTGTTCTGGAGAAAGAAACCTCACCATGGCCACAGCACCACCACGTTTCAGACCAGCAATGAGCTGTAACATGAAGTACAGTCAGTCACTGTACAGCCACAGTCCTGCTCTCATTTTACATCAATGTTCTGTAAAATCTCTTGGGTGTTCAGATTGAGCACCATTGTATAAAACATTTCACCAGGCACCAATGAGATCATGGAAAAATGTCCAACATCCAATTTCCTTAATCTTGGGACGGTATTTACAACACTAACCCTGTTTCTGTGCAGTCTGTGCTTAACTCAATCAAGACCCTATACGGCCTGTTTACTGTGCTGCAGGGGGGAACAATAGGAACAATGTCCATAAAACTGCCAGCAGTTAAGTTTACAGATATCAACAGCCCACTTGAGTTCCCAAGCACATCCCATAATAACCCTGACAGCGCGGCGGCTACGCGAGCTACGCAAGCTAGCCTCAACCTAGCTTCAGTCGGTGCTCCCGTAGTGGTTCCCGTTGGAGGGGCTCTCCTGTAAACTGGTGTGGGAGCTCCCATGCTCTTCCATTACCTCTGGTGGCATGTGGTGTTTGAAGGAGTCCGACACAAAGACCACCTGGGGAACACACCGTACTTTAGCCATATTGCACTGCAATAGTGATGCACACAAAATGCTTTGCAACAATTGGATATTTCTAATAAACAAGCATTCATCACTACCAAAAATGTCCCTCGGGATGAATAAAGTATCCGTGCATCTCTATCTATCTATCTATCTATCTATCTATCTATCTATCTATCTAAATACCTAAAAAAGACTGATATGTGTGTCTTAAATACCTTAAAACAAATTAAATATATATATCTGTGCGAATTGTATAAGAAGTATCAGTTAAACTATGTATTAGCCTACCACATATGCCTTGTGTGTGTATTAAACATTAAAGACCTTCTAATATAATTATAGAGCCATGTGGTCATCGTGGACAAATGGGCCTCAGGCTGAACTCACGGTGAGAATGGCCACCACAGCCCCCTGCAGCAGGCCAACCAGCACGTCACTCCAGTGGTGCATGTAGTCCGACACACGGGACAGACCCACATACATGGCCGTGGCCAGCAGGAAGAACTGCATGGTAGGGCGCAGCAGCCTGGCCCATTCGTACTTGAGTCTGGCCTGGATGTACAGCTGCACAGCAGAGAGACACAGACACATGAGACACACACACACTCACTCATTGTCAGACTCTCAATGGACCATCTATGGGTTCTCCTCGGTATATGAATACGCAGACGACATGCTACTATCCAGTGGAGATGACCTGGGGCTGTCCTCCCAGACTATGAACCAGACAGTGAACTATACATTCCTATACCTTGGGACTCCATGGAGCGTCTATGCATGTCCCTACATACAGTTATTAGTGAGAGGAGACAGGGCCATAAGCAACAACACTGGTTATGCTCCCAGTGTGTTCTTTTAGCAAACCCCAGTTAACACAGAAGATGGAAAACATGACACAATGCACAATGCTATTTTTGAAATCATAACAAGCCGTAATATGAACTGAACAATATCTAAGTTAAATTATTGACGTTTTTTTTCTACCAGTGGTGCGGTACCAAACTCTTAGACTGCACCAAGCTCTCCCTTTGAATGAGGACTGAGGACTGAGCTCACCGCCAGGAACAGCATGCAGTACATCGAGAAGGAGGAGTGACCAGAGTAGAAGGAAAGTCTGTAAAGAAAGACAAGAGAGAAAGTGAAATGTCAGCCACTGAACAATAAAAACCCCAACCATTTGCTGTTTGTATATTTCACAATTTATCATCTGTGCCTATTATTTATGACATTTTATAGACCCAATATTGATTTGAATCACACAAAAAAACATTGATTAATCCATCAATGAAACAGAAGAGCAGTCTGTCGCAGTCCGAGGTCGTTCACCTCGCTTCGTCGACCATCTCCTTTTCTCCGGTACACGTGAAGTTTTCTACGTATCCTCCGGACTTGCAGTTGATCTGTTCCCACAGGGGCTTACAGGCAGCCAGGAAGTGTGGGCGCAGCCGACCGATGGTGGCTTTAGCGATGTCTGTGAGCGACATGGTGACCAGCCCTCCAAACAGGCAGCTCCCCACTCCTCTGTAGATGCTTGCCAGGTAGGTCATCCCCGTGCCGCAGGTCTGCAGGGCTTTGATGCGAGACAAGTAGACGTGGAGGCACTCGCCGCAGACGATCTGAAAGGGTTGGAGTGTGAGCTGTGATCGTCTTCCAGGAGCCGTTCACAAAAGAGACCGGGCCTGTTTAGGGCGAGCAGCATCGCAAAGGACAACTGTCACCCCGACCACAGACTGTTTACCCTCCTCCCCTCTGGAAAGGACAGCTCTCACCCCAACCACAGACTGTTTACCCTCCTCCCCTCTGGAAAGGACAACTGTCTCCCTGACTGCAGACTGTCTACCCTCCTCCCCTCTGGAAAGGACAACTGTCTCCCTGACTGCAGACTGTCTACCCTCCTCCCCTCTGGAAAGGACAACTGTCTCCCTGACCGCAGACTGTTTACCCTCCTCCCCTCTGCGCTACAAGTCTCTGGGCACCCGGACCAGCAGGTTCAGGGGAAGCTTTTCCCCTCAGGCTGTCAGCATCCTGAACTCCACACCCATGTGAACGTTGACATTACTACTGCGACTTTTTCAATATTGCAGTCCTCATGTACATACTGCACCTTAACCGCTCCTTTGCACTTCTGGTTAAAATGCCAGCTACATTTGGTTGTCTCTGTACTGTACTACTTGTACTCTGCACAATGACAATAAAGTTGAATCTAATCTAATCTCAGAAACAAAAGGAATCAAACGAGGCTAAATGTTTTTTTTGGGGAAATGTGCAAGAAACAGTATGTGATGGATTAAGTTGATCGTTTACTTTTGGAATCATAATGTGATCCAAACAAATATGACTCGTGTCACGTGTGAAGGTTCAATTATATACTTTGAAGCTTCACGCTGGTAACTCACCTCCTGTTTCTACAACAATGCATCCTGACACACAGTGAGAAATCACATCTCGTACATTGATCCTGTGCACCAGGGCTCACTCACCACGATCACAGTGAAGGGGATCATAACAGCCCCCAGGAGTTGGTAGGAGATGGTCTCCTCCTTCAGGGGGTACCCGATGCTCTCATCGCCACAGAAGAACCCCCGTTTGAAGGGGCTGTGTTGAGGGGTGAGGATGAAGAAGGGAAGCCCCACTAGAAGAGGAGGGGGGGCGAAGGGAGTGTGGTTATGTGATTTTATGAGTGTGATATGAAACAACCACATACTGATGTGTGCTAATATCCAATGTCTCTCTCCCACGCACTCATTCGCATGCACGCACTCACACACACACACGCACACACACACACACGCACACGCACACACACGCACTCACACACACACACACATTCACTCACACGCACGCACTCCCACCCACACACACACTCACTCACCCGCACTCCCACCCACACACACACTCACTCCCACGCACACACACATGCGCACTTACTGGACATACACACGCACACAAAGTTGTGCCCTCAGTTGTGCCCTGAGGTCAAGTAGGTAAGCAGTCATTTTAAGTGTTGTGTGTAAACCATTGTGACCCAACCGGTCTTTTCATCTTTAACAGCCACATTTGCTGGAATCATTTCACAATTTTAATTTAACAGTAATGTTTTGAGGCGACTATGCAAACATTGAGGATATTGAAACACCACGTCCCTGCTCAAGCACTCCGCTCAACTACCTCAGCTGGTCGACTGGTACCTCCATCACTAAAAGGAGGAAAAGGTTAGATGGCGAAATCTCAACTGTTCCCCGCTTTGGCACCGCAGTGGTGGAACGAGCTCCCTGCCAATGTCAGGACTGCAGAGTCACTCCCCATCTTCCGGAAGAGACTCAAGACCCACTTGTTCAGAGTTCACCTGAACCCTGCATAATCCTACCCTCATGCTCTTATTCGTTGTACGTCTTGGCACTTTAATCGCTCTTTGTAACTTGGCACTTAGCCAGAGATGTTGTATACTAGCAATGGTTAATCTAGCAAGTGAAATGTTTGAAACTTGTTCTGGTGACTTTCTTACTGTATTAGCAGCAATGAAATGTTTCACCTTCTTATGACAAATGTACTCTTTGTAAGTCGCTTTGGATAAAAGCATCTGCTAAATGCCCTAAATGTAAATGACAATGACACTAGAAGTTGCTAGTTTAGCTCAACGGTGTAACTTGGTGTAACCAAATGAGCTGGAGTTAGAATGTAGCTGGTAATGCTCTGAGTCTCTGCAGCACCACATGGTTGGGAGACAAACCTAAAACTGGGTGATTTGGGGGGGAAACACTGAAATACCTTCAATGAGGAGTTTCAACGTATTGGTTTAAAGACTACAATGTCATATTCCTTTCTTGCCACAGGAGCCAACACGTTGCAGGGAAACACTTGATCGCTTAGACCAAAATATGACGTCATTTGAGAACATCTGCACACCTTGTGGCACAACACTGGGGCAGGAATGTTTCAGACACTTGGAAACACCTTGTGGTTGCAGGTAGCTTAAGGGCCTGTGCAATCCGCCCATACTTTACAGGTACTACCATGTCATCGTACAGCCACTCCTGTTCAAGCCACTACCTATCAAATATTCTGAGCTTTTATGTGGCACCAGCAGCCATGACAACCTCTGGCTCCACCATGGTCTCTTCGTATCGTCAGCATGGCCCCAACACCTCGTGCCCTTCATAGTGTCGGCCTACCACAGCGACATAATAACCATTAGGGAGCTCAGTCCAAGCAGTTTCCGAAATGGAAAACCTCCTTGAGGTTGACGGATAACAAACAACATAT
>JAXIVH010000125.1:292174-378973 GCA_036785325.1 Urophycis tenuis
AGAAGGCATCAAGCATCCCATCAACAGCATGTTGTGTGTACAGACTGGTGGTTTCACCTTCCGGTGCTGTGGGGAACCGTTCTGCACGTTCTAAATCAATGCCTTTCAACTCATGTGAAACTAAAGAAATACGTCTTGTAAAATGATATGAAACTGATGGAGACCATTATTGCAACATCCTACAACAGATCTGGAGGTCATGACCTTATCGACAGTCACATGTGAACATTACCTTTCAAAGGAACATAACTTGTTACTATCGGCCATTTTCACGCCATCAACCGAGGCATTTTGGTGGATATATATCAGGACATCCTTACTTATGACCCATGGCCGCTCCGTCCTGTACTGGCCCTCCCTCGCCCTGCAGGGGGTCCTGCTCTGTCCCCTCTGCTCTCTCAGCCTTCAGAGGCTGCAAGCCTCAACAAAAACAAACCTTGACTCTTAATCTCAGGTTTGGTCGGGCTGGACTTTGACTCGATGTTGAACGTCAGCCTGAGCTGAAGCCTACAGCCTGGCCACTGATTGGCTCTCACCAGGCTCAGCGTTGAGTCTGCAGGAGGTTAAGAAGTCAGGTGTGAACAGGATATCCACGTCGCAGAAGAAGAGCAGAGCGTTCTGGCTCCTCTTCCAGGCCCGAGCGCCCACCTCCAGGCCCCGGCCGCGCGAGAACTCCTCGTTCATCTGGATCAAGGTGAAGTTACGGAACCGTGTCTCCCTGGGGGGAGGGGGGGAGGGGGGGAGGGGGGGAGGTAGCAGGGCTGCTGTTAGCCAGAGACATAACCATTATCAATATGAACCTAATTTGATCCATCAGGGTAATGGCTACATCCATCTGGGAAAATACAAGGACAGCATATTCCATCGAAGTCACACTGAGCATCTTACTGTCTTCAAAATGCCAAGGTTTAAATATTTTAGCTCCAGCACTCAGTTATCTAGTAGCCTGTTGATCGTGACTTATCCAGAGATGTCTGCTGAACTTCACTTGGCCAGAGAAGAGGGGAAAAAAAAGCACATTGACTAAGAAACTCATCAGATTCACATTAAGCCCTTCCTGTAACACTCTGTATTCTGGACAGTTCCCCTTGTCTCACACGCCCCAAGGCATCAAAAGATTAGCTGATTAAGATGAACTGCAATTTATGAGGCAAATATGGTAATATGGCCAGACTCTCTCTCTGTTTTTGAGTTTTCTAACAGCATGTTGGAAAAGGTCTGCAATGCAGCAAAGACTCTATTTGTGACATTTTGGTCCTGGAGTTGAATTCTGTGTCCTTACAACCACCAGGCAACACTTTCATAAACAGGTGGATTTTGCCATTGCTTGGTTTGACCTTTTAATCGGTTCTACCTTTAAAAAGGCCGACATTTTGGATATGTGGACATGATCTCGTTTCTTGATGCTATTGGTGACGTGTTGCGTGTGATCACGTGTATTGGTGACGTGTTGCGTGTGATCACGTGTATTGGTGACGTGTTGCGTGTGATCACGTGTGTCTCAGAGGGGGATGAGGGTCACGGTGGCCTGGCTGAGGGTTACCTCGTGGTCTGGTCCAGAATAGCCTTCACCTGCTCAATCTGATCCCGGCCAAAGTAAACCACAGTGAGGTGGACCACATTATCTTGATTAATGCACACCTTTCTGTAAAGAAACACACATACACGCACACACACACACACACACACATGCACACACATGCACACACTCACACACTCACACACACACACACACACACACACACACACGCACACACGCACACATGCACACGCACACACTCACACACACACACACACACACACACACACACACACACACACACACACACACACACACATGCACACACACATGCACACGCACACACATGCACACACATGCACACACACACACACACACACACACAGGCAAACACACACACACACACACACACGCACACAGGACTTCCTAAGAACACTACATTACCTCCACATAACATCATCATCATTCCTTGATTCATTGTTCTCCTCTGATGTACTGCAGAACTCCTTATGGCAGTTTACAAAGTTAGGATTTCCTCAAGAAGCACTTTCATATTTGACGTTGGGTTTTTTACTAATATAAAAGGGGTGTTTTTCAGACGCTTTTGTCCAGTACATTTTGTGGGGTTAGACATGCAGAGGAGGGGGATCAAGGGTATCGAACCGCCGACCCTTCGGTCAGTGGACGAGCCGCTCTGTCCCGCTCTACCCACTGAGCTACTCTACACACAGAGCTCTCGTTCAGCCCAGCGTATTCCCCTCTCGTGGGAGGTGAGTACGCTGGGCGCTCACACGCCCAGATCGCCCGCCACACCTGAAGTTGGCGATGAAGAGGCGGAAGGCGTCGGCCCGCAGCGACAGTGGCAGGATGATGTTGATGAGCGTGGCGGCCGTGTCCACTCGCTCGCTCTTCACCTTCATCACCGGGCCAAAGGGACGGAAGAACACCAGGCGGGTGAAGTCATGCACGCCAGCACCACGGAACAGCATGTCGTACACCGTGCCTCGGTTCCTCACCGTACGGGTCAGCCCTGTGAGGTTCCACAGAGAGAGAGAGAGAGAGAGAGAGAGAGAGAGAGAGAGAGAGAGAGAGAGAGAGAGAGAGAGAGAGAGAGAGAGAGAGAGAGAGAGAGAGAGAGAGAGAGAGAGAGAGAGAGAGAGAGAGAGAGAGAGAGAGAGAGAGAGAGAGAGAGAGAGAGAGAGAGAGAGAGAGAGAGAGAGAGAGAGAGAGAGAGAGACTTACAGTGTTTGATAAAGAGGGAGAGAGGGAGAGATGTGGGAGGGAGAGATGGGGAGAGAGAAAGATAGGGTGAGAGTAAGAAAGAAAGAGGACAGAGAGAGAGAGAAAATTGCATGCATATTTAAAGTGTGGCTCAAGATTTTTCCACTTTACTGATACAGTCTGACACAATGGGGCCATTGAACAGAGAGAGAGAGAGAGAGAGAGAGAGAGAGAGGGCGAGAGAGAGAGAGAGAGAGAGGGGAATATTTACTAGACTTGGTGGTTAAGGTCTCAGCCGTGAGGTTGGAGGTTTTACACCCACCCTGTCCTCATCCCACCTGTACGCATCCCGGAGAGATGATGTCTGCTCCTGAATGGAGGGCATCTAAAGTTCACTGGTACTCAGTTTGGAAAAAATTCCAATTCCAAATCTCAAATGAATGCAGTAACCACAGTCCCAAAAACCAACTATTAGGACTAAGAACCTCCCAGGTGAACATGGCTGCCCAGCTCCTTGCCTGGCTGTGGTTTCACTCCAAAGGATTCCTCGGGACACTTGCCATTTGAATCAAACCGGAGCGTCATCAAACCGGAGCGCCGTCCCTCCTCAGCGCTGCATCCTGGGTGGCGCTAGCGGCCGGGCCCCCTGCAGTGTCTCACCCTGCAGTGTCTCACCCTGCAGTGTCTCACCCTGCAGTGTCTCACCCTGCAGTCTCTCACCCTGCAGTGTCTCACCCTGCAGTGTCTCACCCTGCAGTGTCTCACCCTGCAGTCAGTACGTTTACATGCAGCAAGAAATTCGAATTTCTGATCGGATCAGATAATGACATGTGTAAGACCGGATCACTTGTCCGAGTATACATGCCGTTCAGAGAATCGGATTAACAGCCGGAGCGTGGCTGACTCTGGACGCTATGTGGCGCTGAGCATGTGCAGAATGGCACTGCGCATGCGCAGAATGCAAAATCCGATTCAGATCGTTAAAAGTCCGACTATGATCGAATTATCCAGGTGTAGTTATCCGATTTTAGATGTCCGAAATAGGTCCGAAGTAGGTCGGATTAAGGTGTTTACATGCACTTAAAAAGTCAGAACGATGTCTTATACGATTAGAAATTTGAATTTCTTGCTGCATGTAAACGTACTGAGTGTCTCACTCTGCAGTGTCTCACCCTGCAGTGTCTCACCCTGCAGAGAGTCTGAGGGGGCCGGGCCCCCTGCAGTGTCTCACACTGCAGTGTCTCACCCTGCAGTGTCTCACTCTGCAGTGTCTCACACTGCAGGAAGTCTGAGGGGGCCGGGCCCCCTGCAGTGTCTCACTCTGCAGTGTCTCACCCTGCAGTGTCTCACCCTGCAGGAAGTCTGAGGGGGCGTAGGTGCGCTTGCCCCGGGAGGCGTCCGTGTGCTGGCGGGGTCCGTTGAGCACGTGGAGGGCCGTCTCCAGGGTGGTCAGCAGCTCGTCCCTCCGGTCCTTCCTGGCAGGCCTCTCCTCCGGGTGTCTGGTCAGGCCCGTCTCCAGCTGGTACACCCTTCACCCAGCAGCACCACCAACACCGCCACAGAGACAGTCACATGAGGGTGGAGCAGTCTGTACAGTCAGAATGTCCCTGATTGAAAACGGTGATATGGTCATACTTCATACTTCGTACTGGTCATACTACATACTGGTCATACTTCATACTTCGTAGGTCATACCAGTGAAATATGTGAGTGGGTGCGGTTGACGGCTGTATGAAGGAGCCTCACTGGGCCGAGACGTTTGGACTAGTGGTTCTGGGCGGGGCTGTTCAGCTGTGGGGCGTGTGCTAATCAGGGAGCAGAGGCCAGTGGTCATGGACCTGTGGCAGCGTCTACCTGTGTCCTGATGCAGAGGAGTAAAGACACCTGGCTGGCCTGTGGTGCTGCTACAGAATGTTACACGCAAGAAGACCACGGTCTGAAAGGGGGATATCAGTATCTACTGGGACTCGTTATGGGGACTGAATTCAGTCTGAAGTCTGAATTTCCAGAACACACGCGTTGCAGAACTGGATCCCAGTGTGTTCCCCACATGGTGCTGACCCCCGCGGCGTCCGCGGCGCCCACCGGGCGGTACTCACCGCCGCAGCGTGAAGGCGTCGAAGGGGATGACCGCGTACTCGCTGGACACCTCCAGACCCGCGTTCACCTCCGCCTGGCTCAGCTGGGACCGGAAGAACTCCTGGAGGAAAACGGGTGAATTATCTGCAGTGAGTCGCCGTGCGTTCAGCATGCAGCCACGCAGCAGGCAGGCGGAGAGGACATCTCGCTCAGGGATGCCCAGGGGTGGAACCAGGGCTGGAGCTCAGTGGCACAGAATGTGACGTTCATCAGGACTGCTTGGGTTTGAGACCCGTTCTCACAGGCCTGGCTATACAGCATCTCCACCTCTCCACCCACTCCACCTACTCCACCCACTCCACCTCTCCACCCACTCCACCTCTCCACCTCTCCAACTACTCCACCCACTCCACCTCTCCACCTCTCCACCCACTCCACCTCTCCATCCACTCCACCACTCCACCTCTCCACCTCTCCACCCACTCCACCTTTCCATCCACTCCACCACTCCACCTCTCCACCTCTCCACCCACTCCACCTCTCCACCCACTCCACCTACTCCACCTACGCCACCTACTCCAACTGGGGAACTGAGGGCCAGAGTTCTCACCTTCAGGTCATTCTGAGCAGGGGTTTGGTGGAGGCTCTCCAGACCCAATGGGAGGACTCCCTTGGTCTTGGCCTTCTCCAGGGACTCCTGGAGCTGCTGGGTGCGTTCCTGGAGGGCGTCCTTCAGCTGGGCTATCTGCTTGCTCAGGCTGTTGATGTAGTGTCGGTGAGAGTCCTCCCTCTCCTGCAGCAGGGCCATGTAGCCCTCCTTACTGGTGGCCCCCCCTGCCCACAGCGCCGCCTGCTGGCTGGGGCCCACCGAGGGCCTGCAGGCCAGCATGTAGGCCAGCATGTAGGCCAGCATGTAGGCCAGCATGTAGGCCAGGCAGAGGCAGCAGCACACCAGGACTACTAAGCTCCCGACACGCCCAACCAGGGCCAGAAGCCATCGCTTGAACATGGTCGTCACGACGCCCAATCAGCTGTCCTCTAAACGGAAGGAGGCCAGGGGGCGGGGCTTATTGTGGTGATGTCATGTATCAGAGCCCAGGCAGTGTATTAATCATCGATTCGGGGGACTGTAAAAGTGGGGTTTTTTAAGTGACGTCCCATTGTTCTTCGGGCCTCGGCTTGTTTCCTTCTGTTTATTCTTATTCACCAACCACACAAGCCCGGGTTCAAAGTCTGGGGACTGTTGGTTACTTTATACTTTATATCCAGAAGCATCGTCCCACTAGAAGACACCACAGCTCATCCTTAATTGGTGGTTACCTACAAAAAGAAAACTATCATAAATCAAAGTATAACACCAGATAAACATACTCATAGTCATAAGCATGTTTCTGCTTCTCAGATTGCTCTTCACACTGTATGTAGTTATCCCGATAAAGACATTAGATTCAATGAGCTGTGTAACAACATTACCAACAGATTGGCTGGACCACTTTGTTCTGCACTAACTGGTTGATCACAGTTTTCTCATGTAAAAGACGTGACCTTATATTGACTGCATGCCACGACGCTACAGCCCAAGAACCAGAAACAAGCCTCACTCTGTCCTGCCTGTGTGTGTGTGTGTGTGTGTGTGTGTGTGTGTGTGTGTGTAATGTGTGTGTGTATAATGTGTGTGTTTGTGTGTGTGTGTGTGTGTGTGTATGTGTGTGCGTGTGCGCGTGTGTATAATGTGTGTGTGTGTGTGTGTGTGTTTGGGTGTGTGTGTGTGTGTGTGTGTGTGCGCGCGTGTGTATAATGTGTGTGTGTGTGTGTGTGTTTGGGGTGTGTGTGTGTGTGTGTGTGTGTGTGTGTGTGTTTGGGTGTGTGTGTGTGTGTGTGTGTGTGTGTGTGTGTGTGCGTGTGTATAATGTGTGTGTGTTTGGGTGCACTACACCAGAATGAAGGTTTACTCACAGCACAGATGGCTCTTTTATTGCTCAGGTAGAAGCTGATCTCATGAAAGACTTACTTATGTTTCCAGGTCCGCCCAAGTGATGGCTGCCTCTGTGTGTGTGTGTGTGTGTGTGTGTGTGTGTGTGTGTGTGTGTGTGTGTGTGTGTGTGTGTCTGCGTGTGCCTGTGTCCACTCACATGAATATGCATGTTTGGAGGCAACATATGTGTTTATGGACATCCACAAACGCATGTCCTGCCCGTGCCACGCACCACGGAGCAGTGTGTAACATTGTATAACATTAGCTCTAACGGATTTGATAAACTTTCACAAAAACAACAAGCCAGGAATACCTTTACATCATATTCAAATTCCCTAATTCGAATATTCTGTTTGATATGCTGTCGTTTGTAAACACTCATCTACGGGGTGACATATACAACCTTTAGTCTGTATAAATACAACCAAGACTTCTGTATAAAATGCTTGTTATTATCAGACATGTTCAGCTTGATAACCCAGCGATGGATCTCCGCGCAGCAGCAGTGCAGAATACCAATGTAGTGCATTAGTTCTCTGCTGCATTCTCCTGCACTTCTGAAGCCACTTCGGAACTGAGTGCAGGTGAGAAACACGCGTCTCCCGTGATGTATAAAAGATGACACAAACTCACCGCGGGTTCGTCAGCTGATGTTCAGAGACGCGCCGGAGTCCCCCGAAAAGTTTGACTTTCTCTGATAATTACATCGCCTTTCTTTGTTGGTTTTCTTGGATAAGCAATTAATAATCCTATAAATCACCGTAAAGGAGTTTAGAAATCTACCATTGCGGCAAATCTTCTCTCTTCAGCTCTCTTCATTGCCTTTTATCAATTTATCTCTCTCTCTCTCTCTCTCTCTCTCTCTCTCTCTCTCTCTCTCTCTCTCTCTCTCTCTCTCTCTCTCCTCTCTCTCTCTCTCTCTCTCTATCTCTACCTCGCTCCCTATTTCTGTCTTTCCTCCTCTCTCTCTCTCTCTCTCTCTCTCTCTCTCTCTCTCTCTCTCTCTCTCTCTCTCTCTCTCTCTCTCTCTCTCTCTCTCTCTCTCTCTCTCTCTCTCTCTGTGAGAGTCAAAATGAGAGTTTCAGACTTTCTCATCATCAACCCCCCCCCCCCCCCAGTCCCTTCCTCCCTGTGGAAGAAGAAGCTCCACCCTCTTTCTCACTTTCAGTAAGCGAGATCCAGTGTGAGCTCATAGACTGTGTGAGCTCTCCAGCACCTCCCGCCATCTGCCTCCTGCATTTCCAGCTCCCTGCGCCGCGTCCTCGCAGGCTCCGCTCGGCCCTCCGCTCTAATTAGAAGGCAGCGCATGTACAGTGAGAAAGAAATGCGCTTAGAGTTTGAACGCTCGACCACCTGCAATCTGCCGCGGACAAATAGCTAGGTAGCGCCCGAAGCCCCTCGGCAGGCTGAGCCCATGCACATTTAATGAGGCAAGGATACAGATGTGACTTCTTTGTTGTAGTTTCCACTCGATAACTCGGTATTTAGGGACTATATTTGGACCTCGCTGTTGGTGATCCCAGGGTAAAATGACATGCTGTTGTTGTTAAGCCTGTTAAGTTGGGAAATAGAATTGATAATTCATTTAACATGACATTAGATTTTAAAATGTTAATTTACAGTTAACTAATAGCCCAGCAATCATTTACTAATGATGTTCTAACTAAGGTAATGGTGTTCATGTCAACTAATTCATTTATACACTATATTAGGTTTATGGTAAGGGTTAACACTAACCCAAACCCACTAATCCGAAACCTAACCGTAACCTTACTCCCTATGCTAATGTTATATAATAATGCATTAAATAATGTTAATTAATGGTTATTAGACCATTTAACCGTTTTTTGTTAGTAATTACTTATAACTGCATCATCTAATGTTAATTCATGGTTAATTAATGTACCCTTTTTGTAAAGGGTTACGGAGGAATCAACATAATAGTCAGTTGCCAGAGAATGAACGTCTAACTGTTGCACAAGGCATTAATTAATTGGTCATTCCAGAATAAAACGTAAACTGCAAGTTAAACGTTTGACCTGATGGCGGCGCCAAAACAAAGACAGAAAAGGAGAGACTAATGCTACCAGACAACTGAATTTATTATTTTTCAAAATTGACAGTATATTTACAGCCTTTAGATTACAAAATATGGAATGTAGACTGGACCCGCTTATGTCTTAAAAACGTAACACGTTATTGGCAGAAAGGTCAATAGATACACGTGACTATCAACTAAAGTGTGTGTGCCAAATCTCCATCATTGGGGGCATTTGTGCTCCATTTAGCCAGTAACCACGTCAATTCCTCGCAGAAACATGTGAAGAGAATGTTAAAACAGCAACACAGACACAACAGTTACCCCACTGAAAATAGTTCTGAAGCGGCTATGGTGTCTTCAAATGATTTTCTTTTTTTTTTTACATGTTGAGAACTTAAGTACAAGCTGGTGACTGCAGTGAGTTTCCTGTTAGTGACTTCAGAGTGACACACACACACACACACACACACACACACACACACACACACACACACACACACACACACACACACACACACACACACACACACACACACACGTCAACACAGTTCACCTGAAACTAAAGTGAAAACGTGTTGCCGATTCAGTCAGTAGTGCTACAACAGCAAAACCAAAGCATCATTCATCAGTTTGAGAATCCCAGAGGTAATGAACTGAAGTTGTAACAACTGTAAAATAGGTTCAATTCAACCCGGGCTATTATGGGTTAGCCAACTTGTTTTATACACAGAACGGTAACCTTGGTTTAGAAGAAAAGCGATTATTTTAATATTTCCGGCATCCACAGGTAGAACCTACAGGATATGAATGTGTTATCAATAACTGGTTATTTGAACACGTACACTTTAACAGATAAATCGCCTTTAACTAAACCTGTTAGTATATCCCTCCTCAACTTTAGCATATTGGATCTGGCGGAAGTTGGGACGTATAAATAGCTTTGGTCTATTGCGTTAGCCACAGTTATTTCTTCATGTTTTAGCAGGCTAAATTAAGCTGGCTGCCGGCCTCAGTGGCGTCCGTTGTCTGTTGTCGTTGAAGGAACACAAGAAGTGCAGAAAGAATCCACCTGTGGCTCCAGACTCCCTTCAAGAGAAGGGCTGGAAGGAGGAGACTAATACTGATGAAGAGGAGAGGTCATACTGATGAAGAGGAGAGGTCGTCACAGCCAGGCTGTCTCTCTTCTCACAGCTGGGCCACCGTCGCCCTGCACCAGCCGTTCCTTCACACCCTGAACACACCAGTCCATAGAAAAGGTGAAGAAGGTGAAGAAGGTGAAGAAGGTGCCCGTCCTTCACGGCGCCACTCAGACCCAAACACCAGAGTGAGGAGTCGGGTCGAGAGAACCGACCGGTTAAAAATGGAAACGAGAACATCGGGGGCGAGGGGACGTTTGTGCAGCGTGACGTGGGCGGCTTGTGTTAAATCACTCAGACACCACCACGTATGATGTCGCCATCTCTAGGCTGGTTGCTTGGCAACAGCATACCGCCAAGTCCTTCTTCCAGTGGTAACTAGGTTACCCCCCCAACTCACCATAGTGTCCATGTAGTGCTGGGAGTTTTGCAATACATTTTTTTTTTTACAATGCAACAGTGCTGTGTTCCAGTTGCTGGCCAGCGTCCGCTGGCCGGTGAATCCTGCCCCGCCCCCCCGCTGTGAGAGGGTTATACCAGCTCGTCCAGCAGGGTGCCGATGCTGTGGTGCTGCTCTGGAGGGCCAGAGATGGGCTTGTTACACATGGGGCAGACGCAGCGGACCTCCAGCCACTTGACCAGACACCTGCAACGTGACGGAGCACAGCACACAGACAGGTCACCACTAACCCTCACCGCTGAACTCTGACCCCCCATCGTGACTCACCACCAAACTCCCACTGGACCAAACACAGCAAAGCACCTGACTGTTCGGTGAGGTGATGATCCCCTCGTGCATGACAAGACTCACCAGGGACCAAAGCACCTGACTGTTCGGTGAGGTGATGATCCCCTCGTGCATGACAAGACTCACCAGGGACCAAAGGGGACGGCTGAGGGTTCCTGTTTCTCACATTTACAGTCGCTTTGCATGACTTACTGATTCATCCAAAATGTGTCATCGTTGCACAAATTATTACAACGACAAATGGTGATCGACACAATCACAGATAGATATCAACACATGTTATTATTGTTATGGCAGTAATAACATGTTTAAGCAGAGGGGATATCTTTACACAAACCCAACTACAACTTTGACTTTGAATTGGGAATACAGTTGCTTTTCCCAGCGCCCTGCAGGTCAAGTCAACCCCACTGCATCACAACAGACCGTGTAGACTGACCGTGTAGACAGACCGTGTAAGTGGGTCATGGCTGTGAGCCGTGAGCCGAAGCAGAGGAAACCTCATCTTAAACCTCCGTGGCACAAGATGGAACCCGAATGTAGTGATCACAGTTGAATAGTGATCACATGACTGAAGAGTGAGCCGCCGTGTGAACCCGTACTCACTTCCTGTGGAAGGCATGTTGGCATGGCAACACCCCCAGCTCGTCTTTCACTTTGAAGTCTTCCAGGCAGACGGCACATGTCTGCTGTGTGACGAAAGGAGACAGAGAGAGGGGGAGAGAGAGACATAGAGACATATAACATATATATATAGAGAGAGAGAGAGAGACAGAGAGAGGGGGAGAGAGACGTAGAGACAGATAATATATATAGAGAGACAGACAGAGAGAGGGGGAGAGAGACGTAGAGAGGCATATACATGTAAAGAAAGAGAGAGAGAGAGAGAGAGAGAGGGGTCAGAATTGTCAAGACCATTGAGTCATTTCTCTTGTACTATTATTAATTTGTTATATAAATAGTTATCCACTTTTCTTACCCCGTGGAGATTCAACTTTTTGGGATCTCCTTTTAGGACCACCTGCAACCGAGAAGAAAAACATGAAGGTTAGTGAAAGGTAAGAAGCTTGGCCCTGCAGCCTGACGGATTGAGGTGACTTGTTAGCGGGCTCACCTCTCGGTACCCAAACCGCTCACTCTGGGCTTGGTGGCGCAGTTTACTGTTGGGAAATGAATATGAATATGAACCAAATATACATTTATTTGACAATGGGTAATTCAATTCATAAATGATATATAAGCCCGTTGCCACAACAGGCCCACTCACATACTGTACGCACACACGCACACGCACAAATGCGCAGTCACAAACACCCACACACATGGAAGCGCAGACACACACACACACATACGCACACAAAAACACACGCACGCGCACACACACACACACACAGCTGATTATGTTGCTTCTTTGAATGTGTGGACCACCCTCAACTGCGACAATGACAGGAGATCTTTATCTCTGAGCTGAGTGCGTCTGTTCAGTTATTTTGGGCTCCTGCTGAGACTTGTTTTCACACGGCTAAACGTAGGACTGCAGTCTGTCGCCGTGTTGCCTTTCCTCAAAACAAAACGCAGCTTCATCCCCTGCCAGGGGAAAGCTGCCCCCGAACCTGCCATCCAATAAAGAGTGAGTCCCCTCCAGCAGGCTGCTGAAGGCAGAGAGCTGGCTGATGGCCGCCTTCAGAGTTGTTTTATCGTCGGCGCTGATTGCCGGGTAACAATCGTCTGCGGGGAACAATGTGAGGATACAAGCTCTCCACGCACGACTGCTTCCGCTGTCCAGAGAACCGCCTCGCGTGGGGAAAGAGACAAAGCCCAGCAGGTCATTCTGGACCAGCGATAGGAGCTGGTTCAGGTCATTCTGGACCAGCGACAGGAGCTGGACGTACAGGGGGGCAGCCTTCATGTTATCATCACATTCAAGTCACATCCACCAGCCGACGTTATGGTGACATGGGGTCGCGGGGTCACGGGCTGCTGAGAGAATGAAGTACACATTGAAAGATCCCAGGAATAAAAAATAAACACGCCATTCAAGTAAATAACATTCCACATTCCCACATTCAGTCCCCATTCACACATACATACATGAATACCCGAATGTTTGTACTGTTTGTATGTATGATTGTGTATGAATGTGTATGTTATGTATTTATGTATGTATGAATGTGTATGTTATGTATTTATGTATATATGTGTGTATACAGGAAAAGCTAACTCATACGGAAGTATGAGTTGTATGCGGCATTCCTTTCTTTGCAAAATCACCAGGCGGGTTCATAAGCCAAGGTTCGAAAACTCCCTGGAAATATGTGGATGACAACATGTGTCTCTGGGCTCCATGCTGCTGGGCCTGCTTGGGCTGAAAAAGCATCAGTTCACTGTGATGAATCACTGGGCTATAAATGACTTTCATAATCACCCCTCCTACCAGAGAAAACCCTCACAGATTGAAAATAATCAGGCTGAGGGAAGTGATTCACTGGTTACCACTCCTACCAAGGTGCCGTCTGGCAAGTCTGAACATTTTGAGGCTGTTGAACAACGTGCAAACTATTTAGAATTGCAACACAAAAAGTCGATCGGACTCAAACTGACACACACAGTAAATCCTCCAAGTGTGTTGAACATTGAATGATTCTGAAGGACTTTTTACTGATCTCTCCATCTTCCTTCCAATTCAATGTCACAGAAACCACATACTTTTCTCCAGGTACAAACCGAAGGTCCTTTAGTTGTCTCTTAACACTTTCAACAAGACATAACTTCTTACTCTCCACCTTCAGCTTCACATGGTTGGTTAAGGAATGACTTCCAAAGTACTGTTATTGGTTCATATATCTACCACAGATGAAACCGTCTACCAGAAGGGTAGATGTTTATTTTATTGTGTGTATATATTCATATTATTTGTATATGGTGTTAAATATCATATTACTATATGGTGCCTAAGCTGGACCCTTGTTTGTCCCAGCAAAGAATTGCTTGTTTTCCTTCAATTGAATTTAAAAGACGTTTTACATTGTAATCATTTAACAAACCTCGGAATGCCTTTTCTGTGTCACACATTGAAAATGCTTTGCACCGAAACAACAAAAGGAGGGAGGGAAAAAAACGAAGGACAAGAAGAACGAGCCCTGATTGGCCGAGCCGGCTCCCTGGTGACTCTATGTCGTCAGTGAACACAACAACACTGCTGGAGCAGTGAGACACACAGAGCCTGTCTGTGGAGCCTGTCTGTAGAGCCTGTCTGTAGAGGCTGTTCAGTGGCTTCTCTCTCGAGGCTATTCACCGCATCTTCCCCTGGAATTTACGTGTATGTTCCAAAAAAAACCTTCATGTCGTAATTTCCCAAGAAAATGTACGAGATATGTCTGACAGGTGCTTTATTTTTCATGTGAGCGACACTAAGGCAGCCTATATGCAATGACCGATGACACTAAGATAATCAGTTGTTGCAACAATGTTGAAGTATGCTACTGGCCACCGATGTCATCACAAAGCGAACTGCTTGTACGCGGTCAAGGTGCACGCCATTTTGTAGCCTTCATCAAAGGAACAAAACGAAATATCCCTGAATGCACACGATGACACACCAGTGGCTCTATCAGAGTCAACGTGGAACACTCAAACGATCCCCTCCGCCAGTAGAGCTGCACACAGGCAATCGTACAAAGGTTCAAAATGTTCCTCTGCGTGTTTCTCAAGAGTGTGCCCAGACTCAGGACGAGGTCACCGCGCCCGGCTGTGGTGGCAGAGCTGCAGGTCACCGGGCCTGGAGGCCTGCAGCTCTGTAGTGACAGAGCTGCAGGCCCAGCGGGCGCTGTGACCTGCAGCTCTGTAGTGACAGAGCTGAGGCCCAGCGCTGGGTGACCTGCAGCTCTACCACCGCAGAGCTGCAGGTCACAGCGCCCGCTGGGCTGCAGCTCTGCCACCACAGAGCTGCAGGTCACAGAGCTGCAGCCCAGCGGCGTCCTGCCAGCATTGTCCCGGCGCTCCGGCTGGTACAGACGCTCATTGTACGGAGCTTTGGACGCTTCCTCTTTCAGCTTCCTCTGCCTGGTATGGTCCGTCGTGCTGTCACTCACACACAGTGTGTGTCTGTCATACCGCACACACACTGACGCACGGTAACACACACACACACACACAAGGGCATGCTTGTACACACACACCACACACACACACACACACACACACACACACACACACACACACACACACACACACACACACACACACACACACACACACACACACACACACACACACACACACACACACACACACACACACACACACACACACCTCTGTACAGATGTTCAACTCACCTGATGAAGTAGCAGCAGAAGATGAGGCTGAGGATGAAGACGAAGATGCCCGTGCCGAAGATGACCATGTAGATGTTGAGGGGCAGGTCCTGGAAGGTGATGGGAGGCATGCTGCACGACGTGTTGGAGTACACCAGACCCAGACCACAGAAGCACCCTGCGGCCAGGACAGAAGGGGGAGGGGCTTAAAATCCATGGAGCCCACCAGGAGATGAAGAGATATGGCTGTGAGGCCGGAGCACCGAGGGAGGAAGACTCAACATAAACACTCTGAACGCACACGCACACGCGCACACGCACACACGCACACACCCAGTGCATTCACATGCAGGGCATCACATCATGTCTGTGTAAAATACATACTGCCCCTCTCATGCAGCTGAGGGACACAACAGCTGCTGTCTTACTCACACCAGGAGGAGATGCAGGGAGCCGAAGGGCTAAAAGGGTAAGAAGGGGAATGAACGTTCAGAGGTCAAGGTCCTCATCACCGTGCTTCTGTTTCCCTTCCTTACTTGGAAATTCAAAGAGAACGTATTTTAGGAAACGAACGGAGGAGGGTGTAACCTCTGTGTCCTCCACACACACACACACACACACACACACACAGAGGCGAGTAAGTGTCCCTGTGTGTATGCAGGTACAGCCCAGAATGACTCCTCCAGTATGAATCGGTTCATGAGAGAGAAGACCTCAGGCAGCGGGGGTCCACAGGACCCTCCAACCCCGTCAACGTGACCACACTGTGTGGACTTCTCCATCACGCATTCATCTCATCAATTCTGAGCCATCACCTGTTTGGCCTTCACCCAAATCATTGATTCAAGATTCAAGTATCTTTATTGTCAAGTGTGCTAAATGGCAGGCATATAGCACAGATGAAATTGCAGTCCTCTCAGACTTGCGGTGCAAAATGCACAAATGGACAATCAGACTAACAAACAGACATTGTACAGACAACACAGAAACACAGAAAAGTACAAGTATTGGCCACCTTAAGAAGAAGGGCCGTTTCGTTGTCTTTTCCTTTATGAAGGTAAAAGGAGGATTCTAATTTACTGCAGAGTCAGTGTCCAAACATGACCTTCTCGATCTTAACAATTCAGGCTCGTCCCCAGTGACATCTGCACTTCCTCTGCGGCTACACTTTGTTTATTTTTGTGGCAACAAGTGGAAATGGGCTGGCTAGAAGGAACAGCAGTGGAAAATCGAACAGAAGTGTGTGTGTGTGTGTGTGTGTGTGTGTGTGTGTGTGTGTGTGTGCGTGCGTGTGTGTGTAGGGTCCAAAATGAGCACCAGCCCAACGGCACAATAGATCTGACCATTTTGAAAATAAATTCCCGGTAACATATTACAACAATGGCTTGGCTGACATACTTCACCTCTCTAGCAGGTAAAATGGAGCCTGTGTGTGTGTTTGTGTGCATGTTTGTGTGCGTGTATGGAAACAGCAGTGACGTGGGAAAGTCGTTTGACAGCCTGAGTCTTGAGTCATGTGTACGGTACACACAACACAACAGTTGTGTTGAGGGAGGGCTTCGTCTGAGACAGGAGTAACCGCCGTGGACATGCCCCACTCAGGACGCCCCACTAAGGACACCAGACGCTCCACTCAGGACACCAGACGCCCCAATAAGGACACCAGACGCCCCACTCAGGACACCAGACGCCCCACTAAGGACACCAGACGCCCCACTCAGGACACCAGACGCCCCACTCAGGATGCTCCACTAAGGACACCAGACGCCCCACTCAGGACACCAGACGCCCCACTCAGGACGCTCCACTCAGGACACCAGACGCCCCACTAAGGACACCAGACGCCCCACTCAGGACACCAGACGCCCCACTCAGGACGCTCCACTCAGGGCACCAGACGCCCCACTAAGGACACCAGACGCCCCACTCAGGACGCTCCACTCAGGACACCAGACGCTCCACTCAGGACGCTCCACTCAGGACGCTCCACTCAGGACACTCCACTCAGGACACCAGACGCTCCACTCAGGACGCTCCACTCAGGACACCAGACGCCCCACTCAGGACACTCCACTCAGGACACCAGACGCTCCACTCAGGACGCTCCACTCAGGACACCAGACGCCCCACTCAGGACCCCAGACGCTCCACTCAGGACGCTCCACTCAGGACACCAGACGCTCCACTCAGGACACCAGACGCCCCACTCAGGACACCAGACGCCCCACTCAGGACACTCCACTCAGGAAACCAGACGCCCCACTCAGGACACTCCACTCAGGACACCAGACGCTCCACTCAGGACACTCCACTCAGGAAACCAGACGCCCCACTCAGGACACTCCACTCAGGACACCAGACGCTCCACTCAGGACACCAGACGCCCCACTCAAGACACCAGACGCCCCACTCAGGACGCTCCACTAAGGACACCAGACGCCCCACTAAGGACACCAGACGCCCCACTCAGGACGCTCCACTCAGGACACCAGACGCCCCACTAAGGACACCAGACGCCCCACTCAGGACACCAGACGCCCCACTCAGGACGCTCCACTCAGGGCACCAGACGCCCCACTAAGGACACCAGACGCCCCACTCAGGACGCTCCACTCAGGACACCAGACGCTCCACTCAGGACGCTCCACTCAGGACACCAGACGCCCCACTCAGGACACTCCACTCAGGACACCAGACGCTCCACTCAGGACGCTCCACTCAGGACACCAGACGCCCCACTCAGGACACCAGACGCTCCACTCAGGACGCTCCACTCAGGACACCAGACGCTCCACTCAGGACACCAGACGCCCCACTCAGGACACCAGACGCCCCACTCAGGACACTCCACTCAGGAAACCAGACGCCCCACTCAGGACACTCCACTCAGGACACCAGACGCTCCACTCAGGACACTCCACTCAGGAAACCAGACGCCCCACTCAGGACACTCCACTCAGGAAACCAGACGCCCCACTCAGGACACCAGACGCTCCACTCAGGACACTCCACTCAGGACACCAGACGCTCCACTCAGGACGCTCCACTCAGGACACCAGACGCTCCACTCAGGACGCCCCACTCAGGACAATCTGCACTCCCCACAATGTGCGGAACACGAAGGGGACCAGAGGAGACCAGAGGAGACCAGAGAGCATCAGAGGAGACAAGAGGAGACCAGAGGAGACCAGAAGAGACCAGAAGGGACCAAAGGAGACCAAAGGAGACCAGAGGAGACCAGAGAGCATCAGAGGGGACCAGAGGAGACCAGAGGAGATCAGGGGGGACCAGAGAGCATCAAAGGGGACCAGAGGAGACCAGAGGAGATCAGGGAGGACCAGAGAGCATCAAAGGGGACCAGAGGGGACCATAGGAGACCAGAGGAGACCAGAGGAGATCAGGGGAGACCAGAGCAGACCAGAGGAGACCAGAGGAGACCAGAGGAGACCAAAGGAGACCAGAGAGCATCAGAGAAGACCAGAGGAGACCAGAGGGGACCAGAGGAGACCAGAGGAGATCAGGGGAGACCAGAGCAGACCAGAGGAGACCAGAGGGGACCAGAGGAGACCAGAGGAGACCAGAGGGGACCAGAGGAGACCAGAGGAGACCAGAGGGGACCAGAGGAGACCAGAGGAGACCAGAGGGGACCAGGGGGGACCAGAGGAGACCAGAGGGGACCAGAGGAGACCAGAGGGGACCAGAGCAGACCAGAGGGGACCAGAGGAGACCAAAGGAGACCAGAGACCAGAGAGACCAGAGAGCATCAGAGAGGCACAGACAAAGTAACAGCTTAACATGCAAGCACCTCGCTGGTGTTCGCTGATCAGGATCAACAAAAAGCAACCAAGAGCAACGGCCCAGTGGTGAAGGCCACTGCTCCCAGAACATTCTGGGTGTTGTGCTCCAACGTCCACGTCTGTAAGACAAACATCTGCTCCACACGACAGTGCCAGTCCTTCAGAGTGGAGCCGCTGTCTCATGTCACATCTCACAACAACAGATTTCCTGTTGTTTAACGGAAAAAATCGATATCAATCTTGGGGTTGTTTTGCCTCAAGTGCGAGCCACTCAGCGAGGGCCAGGCGTGAGGCCAGTTCAGTTCCACGGGTTCCTCACTTCTCCAGGGAGAACCCAAGAAGAACCGGTGACCATTACACGTGCACGACATGGCATTAATGCATGCGGCACGCACACGTGCATTACATGGAGAACGCGGTCATGTTTCCAGAGAGGCATGTCAACACATCTGATGTCATCGATGAAGTGACAGGACTCATCTCTCATTGGTCATTAACACAGTGTGTGTGTGTGTGTGTGTGTTTCTCTGTGGTGTGTGTGTGTGGGTGTGTGTTTGTCCGTGCTGTGTGTGTGTGTGTGTTTGTGTGTGTGTGTGTGTTTGTCCACTCTGTGTGTGTGTGTGTGTGTCTGTTGGTGTGTGTTTGTCCGTGCTGTGTATGTGTGTGTGTGTGTGTGTGTGTGTGTTGGTGTGTGTTTGTCCGTGCTGTGTGTGGGTTTGTGTTTGTCCGCGCTGTGTGTGTGTGTGGGCGTGTGTTTGTCTGTGCTGTGTGTATGTGTGTGTGTGTGGGTGTTTGTTTGTCCGTGCTGTGTGTGTGTGTGGGTGTGTGTTTGTCCGTGCTGTGTGTGTATGGGTGTGTGTTTGTCCACGCTGTGGGTGTGTGTTGGTGTGTGTTTGTCCGTGCTGTGTGTGTGTGTGTGTGTTGGTGTGTGTTTGTCCGTGCTGTGTGTGTGTGTGTTTGTCCGTGCTGTGTATGTGTGTGTGGGTGTGTGTTTGTCCGTGCTGTGTGTGTGTGTGTGTGTTGGTGTGTGTTTGTCCGTGCTGTGTGTGTGTGGGTGTGCATGGCATGCATGGATGACCAGGTCCACACGTCTGCACACACCCTGCCTGTATGGGAAGCAGACGGCAGCTATATGCAGCAGGTTCGGCTGGTCTGACCGCGCATGATCACTGACCTACATCAGAGCCCTCAGGAGGCGCCCGTTACCATGGCCACCAGGACTGCAATGAAGGAAGGAGGGGAAGGAAGGAAAAAACACAAACACACACACACACACACAGAACATCCTCATTTGAGGACACTTAGTGGTGTGACGTAGCCGCTCTGTGAGGAGTGTCCTCCTCTCTAGTGAACGTCACGCTGGGCATCATGGTGATTATTCAGAGGAGGGGCAGAGACATGAGGGAGAGATGAGAGGAGATGGAGACTGAGAAAGGAGAGAGAGACTGAGAGGTGGCAGACAGAAGAAGGGGATTGGTAGAGAGAGAGAGAGAAGAGAAAGAGAGCTAGAGATGAGATAGTAGAGCGGGAGAGAGAGATGGAGAGACAGTGAGAGACAGAGTGAGAAAAAGAGTACACTGGAGAAAGGGAAAGAGACAAACAAGAACTTGACAGAACAGTGGCAAGAGAACGACGAGAGAGGAAGTCAAAGCGAGAGAGCGAGGGTGACAGATGCAGAGGGTGAGAAAGAGAGAGAGAGAGAGAGAGAGAGAGAGAGAGAGAGAGAGAGAGAGAGAGAGAGAGAGAGAGAGAGAGAGAGAGAGAGAGAGAGAGAGAGAGATACAGAAAGAGCGCGGGGGAAACAAAGAGAAGCGAGGCGATGGCGACTGAGGAGCAGCGATGAGGAGAACGTCCAGACATCTCCTGAGATGCCCGTGTGCTCTGGTCCCGTCAGAGACGTTCTCAGGACGTCTGCTGCTCATCAGGACGTCTGCTGCTCATCAAACATTCAGCAGCTGACATGAGGGAGACACGCTGAACTCCATCATGGGTTCATCATGTCCTGTGTGATGTGTCCTATGTCCTGTGTGATGTGCACACACACCAACAAAGGATCATATAGTGTCATACTGTCAGACAGTTGCTCACCTCAGGTGGCTGACTGTTTTAAAGAGAGAGACAGAGAGAGAGAGAGAGAGAGAGAGAGAGAGAGAGAGAGAGAGAGAGAGAGAGAGAGAGAGAGAGAGAGAGAGAGAGAGAGAGAGAGAGAGAGAGAGAGAGAACAAACAGGGACCCATTGTTTGTGTCTGGACAGGACACACGGTAGGCCTGCACTGATGGAACCACGAGGAAATATCTCTAATCGATCACTTCCACACAGACAATAACGGGCTGCCGAATACCGCGACGGATGAGTGAATATATTTGTACAGCATCGTTCAGGGAAACCGTGAAAGAGCGATTATTGAAACTTCTCCATTGAATATAATGGACTAAAGCGAGCGATTCAACATGCAATCAGCCATCTCATAGACGAGAATGAACGTAGGCCAGGCGGTTGGATATGACATCATTCTGCAAGTTGTGGCAGGCTATGCAAAAGGGGTTTGGTGGTGAGAACAAAAGTAAGACATTCACACACACAGCACAAGACAATGTGTTGTTGTTTTGGTTTTTTAACAATTATTATAATAAAAGCATTTCGCCAGCCTGGGCTCTATATTTCACTAAGCTCACAGCAATACCACGAAATAAATGATGTCACGTAGTCTACCTGCGTTCACTGATGAAGTAGGCCTACTGGCACTGATTTGCTGTCCAAACAACACACAGGCCCAGGAGCGACAACACACAGGCCCAGAAGATGCAACACTCAGACCCTCACCGTTGCACCACTGGAAGGGGTGCATCAATGCCCCGGAGGGAGCCCCGGGGGTCCGGCGTGTTGATCAACAAGCCGCCGGGTCGAGACGGAGGTCCGGTCGTTCCCCAGTGCGCTCCAACACAGACCAACACACCAACACGGTGACGTTTTCCGATGCAACTGGCAAATGGTAAGAGACAATAACGCCAACCACCTCTCAAAATACGAATCCGAGTGTTTAAAGTCAGCGTGAAAAAGCACGGAGAGACTATGTGACATCCGTCACGCGGAGGTTCATGTCGGAGTAACTATCCTTTAGTTATTATTTGAAGAACATGTTTCCCACTTGGCCCGTGTATCGGCTCTGTTATAATTCTGAGACTGCAGAACCCAGACCACTGTGATGGAAACTGGAACACTGGCTCGGTTTTCCTACTCCCACCCCCGCACGGTCATTGACATTCAGCGAGACCGATCCTTGATTGGTCGGTATGCAGAGAGGCCAATCGGTGATTGGTTGGTGACGGAGACAAGTACCGCCCACTGTACGTTCGGACCCTTGGATCATGTAGCGTCCATGCCCCTCATATTTTTTTTCAGGCCAGACTGAACATTTAATTATAGACGTTAGGAGTTTTATTTTAGAGACTACAAACAAAAGTGTTGGAGGTAATTGTGTTTTATTGTCCTGAATGAAAAATACAGACACGTACAACATTTAACGTACTAAAGTAACCGTTTTCATACATTTTAAGCATTTACAATGCAAAGAGGAGTAGTCTAACACCAATGAAACAAGATCGAGCTGAAACCACCGAGACAATAAGCCTGGCTGCCTGATAGTAATGTCATTAAAATACTCATGTTGCATTCGAACATGATTCAGCCAATGAGCTCGGATTAAAACCACAAGATAAGCAGAAATACAATCAGATTATCTCAAAAGAAGTAAATCTGCTCGTATCGTGTGAAGTTATGTGCGTACACAGGTGTGTAGTTGTAAATCAGTGAGGAGGCCTCTTCATTGGGAGACTCAAAAGAATGCAAACTTCTTCTGCCTAAACAGGATCAACAAAAAAACACACAATAGAAATATTCAGGTGAGAAATGGTGGACAACAGCAAACGGTGGTTTGCATTGTAATTTGTTTGGTTATTTGTTAAAAGGTCATCAACAGACTGCGCTTCACCGGACATGACAGACACGTCCATCGGCTCACCTTCGTTGATGAAGAACTCTGCCAGCAGGGAGGACAGTCGCACCGCGTGGGCGGAGTGGGGGAACTGCACGTCAGGGTTCCACTGGAAACGGTTCACTTCTGGATGCCACTGGACTCCGTAGAACGGGTATCTCTTAGCTGGTACCGTGGAACAAAGACCAGCCACGTTTTACATGCTGCCGGCTTCAGAAACACAGGCTTTAGAACCGCATGCGAAACACTGAATACCTTCCATGGTGGAGACGAACGTGGCCCCGTTCTCCGCTACGTTGGTGGACAGGATGGTATAGAAGTGGTGCAGCTTCTTGTTTTCTGTAAAGTCCTGCATGACAGATCAGCAGTTCAGTAACATCTGTGTACTTTCCAATGTAAAGAAGATTTCATCACATTCCAGGAAGCTTACAACACTGGCATCATGATAGAAGATGTTAGGTTTTGGTATAAATTACTGCTTTCTTGCACTTTGCACCCAGAGATCCTAATGTATTAAATATAAGAATGACAATAAAGTTCCAAACTAATCTCGCGTGAAAACACATTTTGGCAGAGACAAAATGGTGTTGATCATAACTGTCCTATGAAGTAATATTTTAAAGTGTAGATGAAACACAAAGACGCACGCACGCACGCACGCACGCACACACACACACACACACACACACACACACACACACACACACACACACACACACACACACACACACACACACACACACACACACACACACACACACACACACACACACACCTTGATGGTGATTCCATACTTGTGAAAATTCCCAGTAAGTGGCTGGCTGGACAAAGCAGTCATGACATCACTGGGAAACCCCTGGAACATTCGGCTGGAGTGAGCGCCTGGAGAACAGGGGGTGGAGAACAGGGTGGAGAACAGGGGGTGGAGAACAGAGGATGGAGAACAGGGTGGAGAACAGAGGATGGAGAACAGAGGATAGAGAACAGGGCGGAGAACAGAGGGTGGACAACGGGGTGGAGAACAGGGGGTGGAGAACAGAGGGTGGGGAACAGGGTGGAGAACAAAGGGTGGAGAACCAGCTGTGAGAGAGAGGCCCGAGCTGACAGGCGGTTTCAAACAGCAGAGCTCTGGTGAGTTTTCAGTCACCAGTATTTCCCTTTACAATGCTGTTGTTCTTTCTTCTGTGTTGCTTTACTTCTACTGACACACACACACACACACACACACACACACACACACACACACACACACACACACACACACACACACACACACACACACACACACACACACACACACACACACACACACACACACACACACACACACACGTGTGTACATCCTCATTATACAGCAGGACAGGATCTTCCGAGGCATTTCCAGCCCCACATTGTTGTCTGTGGTCAATGAACTCGTGCCGGAGAGCCGCTCAACAAGTAGTCTGTGGAGTTCCTTGGTGCTTTTGTCACCCTGAGGTTCAGCTGGATCAAATACCAACGGAGGTACAATAGAACATCGAACATAGAAGTGAACTGATCGAGGTACAATGACACTTGAATAAAGTGGAGTACACTACAACCATTATTATTATGTGACTGTGGACCGTGGTCTCAGCAGCAGCCGCTCCTGTACCTGCGGTCAGGTTGAGGGGGAGGGACAGGTTCTCTGCAGGTGTACTGGTCAGCAGGTCCTCTCCGGCCGCCAGCGCAGTCAGGAGCTGCATGCCGAAGCACGTGCCCCAGATGGGGAAGTAGTCGCCGCCGTCGTTGGCCTGAAAGGTGAGGCAGTGGGACACGGCTTTACACCGTTTCTCTCTCTCAGCGTGGAGAAAGATAACCTGATGTAATCCTCCACTGAAACATCTGCTTGCAGGCTTGAAGCACTGATCTCCAGTGCGTGGTGAAGTAGCTAACATTTTCAGAATGTAGTAGAATAGAAGGTACAATGACAACAAAGGTGCTTTAGCCCGGGAAGAGACGCAGAAAAGGACAGAAACAGGATAACAGTCTGTTAACCGAACCTTAATGGCCAGCTGGTAGAAAACTCTTGACACTCTTGCAAAGTCTGATGTTTCTAGGTCTGGGGATCCTCCGATGAGAAGCAACCTTGATGTGCATGATTCATTTAGACGTTAGGTGTATCAATAATAATACAAACTAATAAGAATAATTACAATTACAATAACTGCTACAAGTTACCACATCACAAGCAAGTTACCCATTGATGGATTTGAAGATCTTCTCATACTCAGGACTGGTCAGGGTCAAGCTGTTGGGGCAGACTGAATGAATAATAACCTACTAACATCTGTCAATAAACATTGTGTTGGGCAAAGCCCTGGTGAACTCACCGTATGGGCACCACTCTGCTCCCTGCAGACTCAACGTATTTCACATAGGAGTCTGGTATGTACGTCTTCCCGAATGGCTTCATGACATCGTCAACAACCTCCTGAGTCAAAATACCTGTTGACAATCAGCAGGTAAATCCATTAAAACATAAAGACTGGCCAATCAGTCCAACCTAATGACAGAATCCCACGTAGATCTATCTTAATAGCTTGAGTTGAATGTAGAAGTTGCTTGTTCTACTTTATATATTATTATTAATAGATGTTGATTACTTACCGATAATGGGCCTGTCATTGACCGCTGCCGGGTGGCGTTTTGTGGTCATTCCGTTGGCGCAGTGTCCCACCAAAAGTAGACACAGGTGAACAGCAAACCCTTTACTGAACATCTGAGCCTGGAATGCTGAATCAAACGTGCACAGCCTACAAATAGTCTCAACTGAGAAGGTTGACTCAACACGTCTCCACGCCTACAGAGAAGGAAAGACACCTTGGTCAACTTTTAAACATGTTCATGAAAGCCACAAGGAAGTTCGGAATGCCCAACATGATGAGTGGCCACATTTCAGCACGTCACACTGTGCTTCTTCACAACAAGTCCTCCCTACACTAGTCCCTGTTTCCTGTCACCAAAGCCTCTCACATCTAAAAGCACAATGATAACAATAACGTCTTCTGACACCAAATGATGCAATATCATTATTAAAGAATTGTTTAGAAAACCTCGGATATTTAATTGTTCAGCAAAATAATTCTACAGCTGTAAACTTATTTACCTCTTGGGGAAGTTCCAACACTGGACTCTGATTATGTTTTTATATGAAGCTGGATAAACAGGTTAGAGAAGACTAACAACCAGTGTAGCATTACCTTTAACTCATGCTGGCCATAGGGTGAGGTTACACAAAGAAGGCTCATGCATAAACTCATGTGAGGTATAAGCATCAACACAGTATCGACAGCAGAGCGCGAGCCCACATGGGATGACGATGCTTTTGGTAGCAAACGACACACAACTTCAGACCTGGTGGCTCACGAAGCACTGCAGCCAAAGGGAAACTACAGTCAAACTAGACTCAATCATTCATCATTAAGAACAGACTTTTCAATAAAGTCCTGAACAAGTACGGTCCCTACGTTGTCATACTTCGGGTCCTTCTGGCTCAGAAGGCTTCTGGGAACAGCTTTGGTGGGAACGTAAGACTCCGAGGGGGAAATCATGCAGTGCCATGAGGTCACTGATCTGCTGCTACAGCCTGCCAGACAGCCGGCATGAAGCAGAACCAGATCCAGGGACCCCTGGGCAGCCAATACTCTGGACTACTGGGAATGCTTGGTCATTCCCACACCTACTGTATGCAGACAATGCCTTCACTGTCGACAGGTTAACCACTTTCATCGTTTTTTGGTTTAAAAAAAAAAAAGTGCCACATGCAGACCAAGTGGCCATTAAGCCTCGGCAGGCCGCCGTGTTGGGAGCCCTCTGGTGGCCACGGGGCTCTCAGCAGGCGCGCGGTTCGCTCACGCGTTGGGCCGGCCCTGCTCTCTGTGCAGCGTACGGTACCTGCTGTGATGTATAAGTCAACCAGGCTCTTCTTCGTGTTGTACATCCAGCCGATCAAGTTCCAATCAGCATCTCCAGATTGAGACCGAGCCCCACGCCCGTGGAGTGGCCGTGCACACGCCCTCTAGGTTCCACTGAAGAGAATTGCATTGGAGTTCCGGGTGACCATCGAGAAAATGACTCAGACATCCCAGAAAAAGAAGCTCCTTGAGGGAGTTGCTCTCCAGCTGTCCATAAAGAAAGTACACACGCAAGTCTTTGGTGATAGTCATTCATTTTAAGTTTTGTAACCAGGGAGAAATATTTGTCACCAATTGTAGTATTACAGTTAAGTTGAAGAAAAAGAAGGGCTGACGGTAAAGACAGAGACAACAGTGACATGTACAGTAATGGTCCACTAACAGTACACTAACATGCCTTTAACAACGCACGGCCTGCATTGTGACTCAAAGACAGTCGACATCCCACGGTTGTACAAGAGGGAAACAGAACAGTGAACTAAAGTGGCTTCCCTGTTGAAACCAGACAAAAGGAACTGAAAGCAGATGCAGAATTTGACAATTTTATTGGCTGAAAAAAATAAGTTTTTTTGCTGCTACATACATGGTACCATATTATTATTATTATTATTATTATTATTATTATTATTATTATTATAGTAGGAAGTAGGAGGGAATAAAACCCTGTACTAAAACATTACACAGGATGTGAATGGCAATAAATAAGAGACAAAAACACATGCTGGTATGAATGGATATCTGGAGTTCTTATTGACCTAATAACAAAAATATGAATGACTCAAAACTCCATGAACCATGCACCAAGCATAAAGGTGAACAAGGGCACAAACCTAATTACCAATACAAGAGTATTCCAAAAAAACACATTTGGTCCTTTTCATTTGCAGCAGGCAGAGGTGACCAACGTTCATGACATCTGCTTCAGTTCTTACAAGGCCACAGAGTTCATGTCAGTCTTTCGCTGTGAATAAAACACACAAATAAAAGGTCAACATCTAGTTGCAACTATGTCCTGCCATCAGTTTACAAGTGGAACAAATTGCTTGGTTTTCACTTAAAAATGATGGCTTTAAATATGAAGGAAAAAAATACTACAAAAATGCCACAGGCAATACAAACAAATGCATTGGCAATACTTACCCTCAGGTTTTCGATTTCTGCAGTTATATCATCATAAACATATCCCAGAAGCTCATCTTTTGACTTTAATCCATCCAGTAAGACTGGTAGAAAAAGAGAGATCACACGGCCATTTTGTCATCACATTCAATGTCAGCACCTTTTATGTATAACAGCAAAACCTAACTGACGTAAATGTTGGTTTTCATGAAGCCACAATTAAAGGAACAATCCAGTGTGAGCAGAATAGGCCACTTTGTGGTCACCTTTGACCTTTACAATACTGTGAGTGCACACATTCTTGTCAGGTTATGTTCAGTTTTACATTACAACCAGAGCCTTGGACAAACGTGTCTTCATACCTCGGCCACGTTTCCTCGGCCCATACTGCGGTTTATTCAGCACCTTACTGCCAATTCACTTACCGATCCCTTGCACCGTATTCTGCATCTCCTGGCGGTGTTTCAGGTACATCGGCCAGACGTGTCCGTCGAAATACCCTGCTGGATCTGGGGGCGTGTACACCCTCGAACTGTCACAAAGCAAAATTGGGTAACTATTGAAGGGTTAAGGGGGCATTTAGCAGAAGCTTTTGTCCAAAGCGACTTACAATCAGTACATTTGTGGGTTTCGACATGTGGAGGATCAACGGGATCGAACCGCCGACCCTACAGTTAGTGGACGACCTGCTATGTCCACCCGCTCTATCCACTGAGCTACTGCTACGTTATTAACTAATAAGCATGTATATAGAGTTGAACCGTTTCAAGCCATTGAGCAATAATTTTGAATGCACATTTTGGTTTTACAAACCAATCTTGCTTTCTTTCAGAATATAGAATGCTGAAACATTCTGAAACCCATAAATCACATTAAAATGTTGCTTCATGTTGGTATTCTTACCATCTCCGTTTGTAACATTCAGCATAGGGGATTTCAAGAAAGTATCTTTTGTCCATTAATTCATTCAAAGGCCTGTGAATGAATAAAACACGATTAGAGAATCCCAATGCACAAGTTTTTCCTCATTATTTTGTTCACCTTCTCTGACTCACAGGTTCGAGTGAAACATGAGAAACAGAATATATACATATAGGAATATATTCATAATATATGACATAAAGCTACTGACAACATGAAGGGGTGACAGAGTGTCTCTACACTTTAATTCACCAAATGATTCATGATCTCTGATGTTTCACATCACCAAATATATTATTATTATTATTATTATTATTATTATTATTAATAATAATAATAATAATAATAATGATAATAATAATAACAACAACAACAACAACAACAACAATAATAATAAAGTTCAATATCCCAACATGGCGTCTCAGTGGTCACCTGTAGTTAAAGATGAGGAAGCCTTCTACGATGAGCACCAACACCTCCTTGTGGGAGGCTCCTGTAGCCCCATATGTTGAGGGGTTCAAGGAGCCCTGCAGCCTCGAGGACATCTCCTCCATCATCTGGTCCATGTGCAGAGCATCCATCACTGGGAACACTTCACTCATCAGCGTTTCACAGCAAGACATTTACGTGAAAGACATGATCATCAACACGGTCATCTTTGGTAATAAAATGTGTGCGGATCCGTCTGGGGTTGATTTTGATGTCGGTATCTGAGAGAGGGTTACGCTTCAAAGGTTTGAGACGTTACAAAGAAAGAATCATAAAGTTAGCATGTTAGCGTGGTCATAATCATGAAGAAAACATGGCCCCCCTTTGCATTTGTGTAATCTCAAAGTTTTTAAATTCAAGCTGAATCAGGAGATTCACTTACATTACACAACATTATGCAACATTCTGTTGCATAGAATGGCTTGTGGGCTGATTTCTATTATATTTGAACCAGGTATTTTTTTCCGGGTATGTTTATTTATGATTATAACTCATATTACTTAATGATCTATGACTTCATCATTTAAGATCTCAAGCAGGCTGTAGTTACCTTACTGGCCAAAGGGGGCAGTAATGAGAAGGGTTTTCTAAATCTTACACACAGGCGTCAATTTCAAATGAACCCAAGCTGAACTCTGTTTCAGCTTGAATTTGAACACTGAGATTTTAAAGACCAATCAATAAATCTAACAAAGTCTTGTTAATACTGTTATTTCATGATGAACATGTTCACACAGGGATTTGATTAACTGCTAATTCCTAGAGAACCTCCACACTGAAAAGCAAAATTAGGAATACAAGGCCCCTACGGTCATATTGCTTGAATCCATTACTGTCAACAGGTACCACGGAGTCATCCTAAAGAAAAGAGTCCACCATTACTAAATAACATGCAAAACATCTGGAAAACACACATTTTCACATACACACATACAGCCAAGTGGCAAGAGGTTGAAGGCCTACTTTAAAAAATGTGTCCTGTGAAATGATGCAACTGTGTGGGAGCTTCTGATGTAGACTAGCAGCCAACGTGGACTTCCCACCATTAGTCATCCTATATCAAACACATCACAAGAGTCTTATTTACATTAGATACATGAAGGAATGCATGATGATACATGATACATGTGATACATGAAGACACTGGAATCACTCAGGACAGCTCTGCCCATGCGTCATATGGATGGACAGCAGAAGAAGGGGTGATAAAGAGCCCTTACCCGCCAATTCCAACAACTAGTGTATTCATCTCAGACGACAGCACCTGCATGTAAAATAGAAAAATGTTGCAGCGCAGTCTCAGTTATCAGCCAGCATTATTCTATGACAATATCGCCACGACAAAGAGTTTATGTTTAACAGCGATGGGAACCTACTTTCTTTCCAGTTGCATCAAGGGGGATCTATTTACAAACACACAGGGTGACATGTGACCTGTAGTCGCTCGGTGATTGGCAGCGCAGCCGTGAGGTCATAGGTGGGAGGGCCTCATGCCGCTGACGTACACACGTGTAGTCATTTGACTCTCATTCATACACCGGATTTGTATAATGTTGTTTTAGCTGCTCGCTGTTGAACAAAGACATACTTTGTTTTTTTCTGCACTTTCACAATAAATATATCAGAAGTCAGAAATATGTTTATTGCCATTTATTGACTTTACGTTGACTTTACGTTCCTCAATTATCTTATTGTAGACAATTAGGCCTACCCTAAGAATTACTCTTTTGAGTCCCGTGAGGGAAATTTGGTCCCTCCATTTAACCAAATCGTGAATTAGTGGAATACACACAGCACACAGTGATGGTGAGGCACACAGTGAGGTGAAGCACACTAATCCCGAGGTAGTGAGGGGTTAGGTGCCTTGCTCACAGGCACTTCAGCCGTTCGTACTGGTTCGAACCGGCAACCCTCTGGTTAAAGTCCGAAGCCCTAACCATTAGGCCGCGGCTGCCCAATGCTCTTATGTGTTGTACGTCTTGGCACTTTAATCGCTCTTTATAACTTGGCACTTAGTCAGAGATTTTGTATACTAGCAATGGTTAACCTAGCAATTGAAATGCTTGAAACTTGTTCTGCTGACTTTCTTACTGTATTAGCAGTAATGAAATGTTTCACCTTCTTATGACAAATGTACTCTTTGTAAGTGGCTTTGGATAAAAGCGTCTGCTAAATGCCCTAAATGTATGTAATGTAAATGTTATGTTATGATTTAATGTATTGTGTTCGAGTAAATCCCCCACTTTACCAAATTCAGAACCCATTGATGTATTATAAGAACCGACAAGAACACCAGATGGGTGTAGAGAACCCAAGAGAACCCCACAGGAGAACCGAATAAGTTTGGAGAAGCACACGCTCTGAAGAAACACCAGAGCGCACTGGTTGGCGCATGCGCACACGGACCTTTCCGTAAACGCGAGATTGGTGGACTTCCTCATCGAGTGAGCCAAAGCCTTCGCGATCGTGATCGACTATTTTCGATAGACTCGCGTATATCGGGAATTTGTCATCTATACAATGTCGAAGCCTCCACCCAAACCGGCCAAACCAGGTGAGGGTCCTCGTTTGAGGCGCTACTTTGTTGCGCTTCATCCACAATGTATCCGCGTCCCTCCCGAGAGCAGCGCACCCTGGCAGCCATGCAGGCTGCTGGGTGGAGGTGGGTGGAGGTGGGTGGGGGGTCGAGGCTGGAGATGTGAACGTCTCCTGAACCGAAAACTGAGTGACATTGTTTTCTGTTGTCCGATCGCTACCTAACACTGGTGTTTTTTCCATGCCACAACCCCACTCACGCATGTTGCAATGGCTCCATGTATTCAGCCATTAACGCGATGGCGACACGCGACTTCCCGATTTGGACACCGTGCACTTGGCGAGGATTGTCTGTTGCAGAGTGGGAAGACATCCACAGTGATGATGAAGTGTCTGTACTTCCTGAAGCTGACCAGCTCTACAGCAGCGCTGCACGACACGAGGTCCCTGTTGGGAAACAGGCCTATTTATTTATGGTCTATTGTGGTTTATCTTGACTAGATGATGATGGAAATTAGACCGTGTGATGGTGAACCATGACCGTACATCAGTATGCTGAAGAGATAATGGAACACTTTGATGAGTGCGTGTGATGATTGTAACTTTATTGAACAGTTCAACGTCTCCTGTCTGTTCCAACGTTGACGTGCCATTTACTTTCAATACGCCATAAAAAGATTATTGATATCATGATAATAATGATATTTGGCTTTGTAGCTAAACTGCGAGTGACAGGCCCGCAACGTGTCCTGCTGTCAATCTGGACGCACGGCGCTGCGGTGTGTCGGCTCAGCTGTTGAGGATGCTGTTCCTTTTCATTCGATGTTGATTTAATAATTGCCTTTTTCTAATGTGCTTTAAATGTCCGGTGTTTTAAAATGTTTGTAAACGTGATTTAGTACATGTCAAGAGGAATGTGTGTTGGAAGTTCCTCAGAGGTCATAAACTGCAGTTACAGGAACGGCAGGAAATGCAAGGAGATTAGAACCAACACATGCAACAGAGCAGCCATATTCAAATACGAAAACCGACAAAAACCTACAAAATATCCGATGCAGACGCACAAAGGATTAGTTGAGATCCACGGGGCGAGCAGAGCTTCGGAATCCGAATGGATGGAGACTAATAAAACCGGGCTAGTCTGCACAGGCCGCCGTGTATTCGGCAGGACATGACGGGACTTGCAGCGCAGACTTCCCCCGGAGATGTGGAACAGAGCCGGGCTTGTCCCACCCCCAAGACAAGCCCCCTGCTTCCAGAAACACTGGAGCAGTGTGTTGGGTCTGTGAACTCCGCAGCCCTGGTGTGTGTGGCCCAACATGTGGGCTAGAATGGATAAACACTTCTGGGCTCGTCCAGGATACTGCTCTGCTACCTTCCCTCTCACTCAGTCTTATTTATAGTGTTTTAATGACACTTAAACCCTTTGAATGTAACTGGGAACAGAAGTGTTCTTATTAAAATATGTTACAGATTTTTACTTCAGGTTCAGGACATGGCCAACCACACCATGTAGGCCATAACTATAACTTCACCACATTGAAATGGCAGCATGACAGGATATGTTTCTGTGAGCACGACTGCTGTGCTCCATGGCAAAGTCTGCAATGTGAACTGTCCTTGAAATGCCCCCAGCATCAACAGCTCTTCCTGCTGACGTTTTCTGTTGATGGTTGAAACGTTTCTAAAAAAACTGTTCTGCACAAACCACCCCTGGGCTGTGGCCACTGCGGATGTCTCCCAGTGCTGTGGAACGCTGAACTCTACGGAGATGTTGTTGCAGAACACAGAAATCTCTAACCTGGCTTTGATTTCTTTTCTTTGTATTTTTCTTGTTTTGAGAAATGCAACCTAAAATAAAGGAGAGATGTTCTCCCTTCAGCTCCCTGGAGGGCAGCGAGCCGCCAGCTCCACCGCAGCCGACCGCACGCGTGGCATTCCAGACAGCTGCTGCTGCTGCAGCGTGTCATTACAAAGCCCAAGGGCACTCACCACAGGGAGGGAGGGAGGGAGGGAGGGGGAGACACACACAATATCTGCTGTCCACGATGCGACTCAGCGCTGCAGAAGATTTGGTGTCTCTTGGGGAATGACATGTGGAACACGTTGATTACACTGTGCTGTGTGGCTCTGGCTCCTGTTGGAGGTGGGCTTCTATCTATCGCACGATGCTGGCACACCAGGGGGGCAGTCAGCCAAGTCCCCCATCCACATGTGTTCAGATGTTTGTTAACATGCACTAGATGAATGCACGTGCACACATCAACTTGTCTTATTTCACCAATGTGAAATGTCACTAGAGTGACTTGAGTTTCCTGGACCGCAGACTTTGGGGTTCAAAGCCGGAACGTTCCTCTCCTGCATCCTTTTGTGTGTCCGTGTTGACATTCAGCAGGTGGCGGTGTGTTGTCATAACTGATGGACATTGGTTCTCTCCTCCTAGGTCAAGTGAAGGTGTTCAAAGCCATGTTCACCTTTGACCCCAGAACTGTGAGTGGATTTCAGTTCAAGAAGATTGTCGTCATTATTCATGTATTTCTGTTGCATTCCGCTCTGCAACTGAGTTCTGTGTGGCCTGTGTGCTCAGTAAAAAAGTCAACAACATGCAGTTCTCACTGAAACAGTGATGGTTGTAACTACTCTGTGGCTATATTGTTTTTTTTAAGAAATAATTGAAGTTGATGAAAAATATCAGACTTTATTCAGTTACACATGTATAGAAAATGAAGTGCATTTATCATAAACTATCATCTGCAAAAACATAGTGACGATAACTGCCAAATGAAATAACACCGCAAATGACATTCTGCACTAAATGTTTTGTTTCCTCTTGTCCCCGGGCAGCCTGATGAGCTGTTCTTTGAAGAAGGAGACATTCTATACATCTCTGACACTGTAAGTGAATCCACTATAACCACCAGTCTATCTGTATAAATATCTGCATGTACGTGAGTATTTAAACGGTCAATGTCATTTCTGTACCAGACAGCCCTTCTATGACCGTACAAATGTCCTCTTTGGATGCTTGAGGGCACATCACAATTAATGACTACAAAACGTGATGTGAATGTTTTATTACTAAAATGGAACTAGCTTGACTCCTCCTCTTTGTGACCGCCCGCGCCACGCTATTGGTGCTTCTCGTTACGACAAACAATGAGCCGGCCAATAGCATCTGACGTGTGCCCGTGTGTCACCTTCAGAGCGACAGCCATTGGTGGAAGGGGACATGCAAGGGAAGGACGGGGCTGATCCCCAGTAACTACGGTGAGCAGTGAGCGGGGAACCAGCACCGTGTCCTTGTAATAATGTGCGGTGGTTCAGCTTTTTGGGTTGCTTTTCTTTACAAGTACTACTGCCCCCCATCCACAGTGGCTGAGCAGGCAGAGTCCATCGATAACCCGATGCATGAAGCAGCCAAGAGAGGTAAGTACAGAGTCTGCTTCTCCTTGAAGTCCCTGTATCTTTTATTTATTATCCTCCTCTTTTTGTTAAGTTGAGCCACCTAATTGTGTGTGTGTGTGTGTGTGTGTGTGTGTGTGTGTGTGTAGGCAATCTGAGCTGGCTTCGAGAGTGTCTGGAGAACAAGGTGGGCATCAATGGACTGGACAAGGCCGGGAACACAGCGCTGTACTGGGGCTGTCACGGAGGCCACAAAGGTAGCCCTGCTCCTCTCCCCATGCACCATGTTCCTCTGGTAGATGTTGGAACCAGCCTTTGTCGCAAAGATGTCAGCCGCTTGTTAGGAGCCTTTTAAACTCGACCCACGGTCTAAAAGTAGGCTGAAGGGTGTGGGAATCAAAGCTACAAGGAGTCTGCTGTTTCTCTTTCCAGATGTGGTGGAGCTGTTGCTGGGACACCCCAACATAGAGCTCAACCAGCAGGTAGGTGTGTGTGTGTGTGTGTGTGTGTGTGTGTGTGTGTGTGTGTGTGTGTGTGTGTGTGTGTGTGTGTGTGTGTGTGTGTGTGTGTGTGTGTGTGTGTGTGTGTGTGTGTGTGAGATATCATGTGCAGTACTGTAGGACCCAACCTGAATGTCGCCTGATATTTGTGTGTGTTGTAGAACAAACTGGGTGACACTCCTCTGCATGCTGCAGCCTGGAAGGGATACTCTGACATCGTAGAAATGTTGCTAAACAAGAGTGAGTCTGCTTCTTACTTCATTCGCGAGGATGGTTGTCCTATTTTGCACTCTGTACATTTCATTTATTTTATTTAAAGGACAGTGCACATTAATCAACATTTCTGTATATGTGCCAGTGTTAGCCAGCAGGCTAATTTTTTAACTGTAGTCCTTACATGCAAATCTATGCACCACCGAGCAGGTTAGAGACTCTGTGTCTGTGTCTGTGTCTGTGTGTGTGTGTGTGTGTGCACACTCCAGATGCAAGGACAGACATCAAGAACAACGAGAAGAAGCTGGCGCTGGAGATGGCCACCAACGCTCAGGCTGCCTCGTTGATCAAGAGGAAACAGGGAGGCAGTACGTGTACTTGGCCAGCAGGGGGGGGGGGGGGGCTTGTTTCGAAGGCCTTGTTCTATTTAAACACACTTGGTCTGAAAGACTGTCACACAAGTCCCAGAGTGAAGAGGCATTCGTAACGTTGAAGAATATTTTCATTCATTAACTTGGAAACCCCAAAGATTTTAGTTTAATTTTCTTAGCGTTTCCCAGCGGTGCAAAGTGTGCATCAGTGGGCCGTAGGCTCCATCATTTGTGGGCTTGTTCAGCGACAGACATTTATGAACATGCTGATCTTCAAGATTTCCACTTCCCAAAAGGCCCTTAATGAGGATTAAAACCAAATGTAGACTTGTAATCCCATCTTTGTAGTTGCAGAATCCCTGACTCCATGTTGTGGTTGTTTTCAGACATCACACGCTCACACAGCAACGCAGAGGAGTACCTGGATGACGAAGACTCGGACTGAGGTGGTCTTCCTCCGGGCCTCGTGACGGACCGGCTCGGTTGAATAATCCCACCCCCCCCCCCAACCCCCCACCCCCACCCCACCCCTGTGCCGGTTGTGAATATTTTCATTCCTTTCTACGTTTTGTGATTTTGATCTCTTGCCTCCACGTTCTCCCTGAGAGGTAAATCCACTGAGTTTACCTTTTGACCCTTTTTGGCTTCGAGTGCATTTCAATAGACGTCCAGGATCATCCAGGGCTGTGACCCCGAGTCAGAGGCCCAGGAGACATGGTCAGCAGTCAAGGTAGAAGAGGGACTCTTAACTTGAAGAGACATTCCAGTTATGCAGCTTGCTTATAATAGAATGAGTGCCTTACCTGGACTGTTATTACGTTAAGGTTAAAACAAAAGAATAACCCAAATACAATTCAGAACACATTTTCAACAAATATGATCTCACAAATAGAGCACAGTAGCCTTACTAAACATAATCTTGACTTGTATTTAACTACTTTGGGATTTTTTTTTTTTTAATGCAGAATAAGATATTTTTCAGCTGTCAACCTTCTATGGCAGTGAATGGGATTTGGGTTTTGATGAAAGTAATATATTTTTGATTGTTCTTGTGTTCTGAGGGACCCAATGGGATGCACTTTGGTTTTCTGTCTGGTGTTTCTTTGGCTTTTCAAAGCACACGTGTGCACTGCACCAGGCGTCTGTGTAGACCACTTGCCTTCCTCCTTCTCGTCCCGCAACAGTGGTCATCGTCAAACTGCATTCTGCGCTGCATGCGTTTACGCAAGATATACCACTTATATATACACTTATCTTGAGCGTGGACATCTTTCGTCTTCTTTGTATTAAAAGCATCTCCGGGCGCCATGTTGTGGTCACACTCTGGGTGGTCTTTAAACAAGTGCCTTTTAAAGCAGAAGACTGCTGATGGTTGGCTGTCATTTCCTGGATGTTAAATTTAATTTGTTCATTTCTGCATTTTCTATGTTTGACATGCAATAAACTTCCACAGTCAACGGAAAATGGATTCATATTCTATATGAAGCTCTATATACGTATATATAGTGTCGCCATGCAAGCCAGTGTGAGTGTCTCAGCATCATTGAGGGTCTAATCCACGCCCAGCTCCTCAGATTAGTGGGATTCTAACATTTGTAGCATTCTTAAAGTACTGTGACCAGGGGTTATGAATGAGTGCTTTCACAAAATTGATGACGAGCGCAGCTCCATGTAATGTCATTGGCCAACATTCAGCGTACATGACCTGGACTCATTAGATTACTTTGCAAAAACAACACAAGGCCACGATGATCATTTAGAAAATCCAAACTTGTCCTTTATTACAAAGTCAGCATGATGACATTTCTAAGAAGGCAGAAGGGCAAGAGGGAGAATGCGGACGTTAGTACAGCGCGTTCTTGATCTAGTACTTGATCCTACTAAACATGCTACAGAACTGGCAACAAGAACTGAATCATGAAACAAAAAGGACCATACTTCAAAGTGCTTCCCACTACAGCATATGAGCCTAACTGATGTACAGCCACCTATGTTGTATTAGAAAATAACTGCCATTCTTAACAGCTTCCTACAGCAAGATTCAGGGGGGGGGGGGGATTTTTTTTTTTTTCTTTCTCAAGCCTTTTTTTGTACAAGTGCAGGGCCAAGGCAAAAAACAAAGAAAGCTGCTTTGTGTTTTTGAAGCCGGTCATTGTTCAGAGGACGCTCGGTGCAGGCCATGAGCCTCCACCCTACACCAGACCCAGCCTACACCAGCCTCCACCCTACACCAGACCCAGCCTACACCAGCCTACACCAGACCCACCCTCCACCCTACACCAGACCCAGCCTCCACCCTACACCAGACCCACCCTCCACCCTACACCAGCCTCCACCCTACACCAGACCCAGCCTCCACCCTACACCAGACCCAGCCTCCACAGCGGTCTAGCGGTCTGCAGCTGGTTGGCCGACTGAGCAGCTGGGATACGGTGCTGTGGAGCTACACTGACCGCCAGCCTCCGCACGCTGGCCAGTTTGTCAACACCACTAATGAATCCACACAGCCGCCGCCTCTCTTCGCTAACGGGGGATATGACCTCAACATTGTGTGGTTTCAGGAAGCAGCTTTGATTCACTTTGATAGCCCCCCACATGGAAGTAAGCTACATATAGAAATGACAAAATGTGTCATGCTTTCTGAGTCATTAGAGACCGCACGCACACACGCGCACATACACACACACACCAAAATCAAAAGTCAGAATTAAATTCCATAATACACACCTATCTCTGTTGTGAGTTCTCTCAACCACTGCTCAAAATGATTGAAGGGATCGTTCATCAAGTAGTTTTTTGGGACAGTCCAGCGGTTGGATCAAAGCTGTCCCATGGTTCAGAAGGCACGGTGTGGTCGTTCAGTGGCTGTACTGGCCTGAGAAGCATCACCATGTACCAAGGCCGTGATCGTTAACCAATTAGAAGTTCAGGAAGAAAAACCCAGAAAAAAAAAGCTTTCGGAGCCTTTGAGGAGTCATTCAAAAGAAACGGGCACACAATCCACTGGAGGACAAAGTGCACCAGCGTTTCTCTACAGGTGATGGAATGAAAGGAGGACCCAAGGTAAACGCACTCCAACTTTTGAGTTGGCCGTTTACTCGTTTTAAACCCCATCGGGACACGACAGGCCAGTGACTGCCTCAGAGCCCGTGGGTCATGGTAGGAGATTTTAATCTCACAGCAGGTTCCTTCTGGTTTAGAAGGATTATAAGACTTTAGCAAAAACAGGCATTTCTCAAACAACAGAGGTGATCTCTAAATGCACACGCGATCCAAACAAAGTGTGTAAAATGTTAGCGTCATGTGTTCCACCCACAGGGCCTCAGGATGAGAGGAGCAACGTCCCCTCCCACCTCTCTGCTGAAGCATCATGTAGTGATATGTTGTGCTACAGCTCTGGACTGACAGCTGAGCCCACCAATAGGTTACGGACAGGAACCAGAGAGTTCCAGGTCACTAATACTGACCACATACTTCATATCCAGACAAACGGGTACATGCTCTAGAAACCAAACATGGAACTATTGCACATTTAGCAGCACAGGCCGATGCTATTGCCAAGTGATTTCAGAACACCTTTGAAACAGACAAGAGTAAACTGCCTTGTAATGAAACTCTGCCTGCTCTGCTGGTTGCAACAAAAGAACCTTTTAGCAGCCGTGTCTTGTTGTGCATATCGTTTGTGATCAGTCTGTGGCTCCTGACAGGCAGAATGCCTCTAAACTGTTGAACTAAAGAAGCAACCAGCTCATAGATTGAAGTGGACCATGAAGTACAGCAGAACAGGTACTTCTTTTGGTTTTGCCCAGTTGAAAACAGCAGACCGGCTGAATTTCCGTAAATATTACATGAAAGTAAAGCAGCCCAGGTGATCTTAACAGCAGCCATCTGACCGAGATTATAAATACAATGAACAAAAACAAATGGACACTTAAATATCTCAACGTATTTACACAAAACACACTTCAAACACAAGTTGAAATTGTGAAGATGATCAACTCGAAAAGCTAAATCAAGTAAATAAAAGGATATTTTGAAATTATTTGGTATACAACTCTTCTCCTTGGATGACGTTTGTCTCTTAGGTATGTACTCCTGCTTCCAACAAGTGGAGCTCCAGACTGGTTCTAAACCAGAACTTTGGACATGAGAACGTTCAGGACTTCATCATGTCAACATCGAGCCATGAGGTAAAACAGCCGTGTAGATTTAAGTGTAGATTCAGAAGAAAAGCTGTTTCATTATGAAAACAGGCGTTGCTGAGGGGGAAATTATTTAATGACGGCTGTGTTGGAATCATTTAATAAGGTGGGTCCACCTTTTATTTCCCCCTGAAAAGAGTCGTTCACAGTTCTGGAACTTGATAAGATAATAAAGTAATCAAGGTTAGAGTTTAGTTTGGAGAAAAACTATGAATAAAACAATACTTAAAACAATTCAAAAGCAATCCAGGAGTCCGAGTATGGAAGAGCATACAAAGTCATTCTGTAGTCCAGAGCCTCTGGCCTAAGACACCAAACAGTGGAATTATTGTGTCAAATAAATAAAATTCATAGAATTGTTAAAAGAAATAAAATATAATAAAATTAAGTTAAATGACAGGGAACATTGGACAAGTAGTAAAAATTCCCTCCCAGAAAATAACTTCTCACTGATTAGATCTCTATAGTTTCAATTTGTTTTTTGAAAAACAAAAATATAGATTTTTTTTCTCCATGTTCTTTGCCATTGGTAGTTAAGAAAAGATTTATAGTACCAATGTGCCCACGTTGAAATATATCTGCAGCTGTACAATATGTGAATATATTGTATGTGAATTCATGGAGAGAAAAAAAGACACAGTAGCTCATCAATATACATAAAAAATGACACTTCTTGGTTTAAAAAGGCTCATAATAAACTATATAAAAGATATAAAGACCGCTTCCTAGTGAGCTTCTTGGAGGTGTGTCTTCTCTTCGATGGCCTGTTTCACGATCTCAGCCAACTTCAAGCGGTCTACTTTGTCAGAGAAGGCCCGTCCTGAAACAGAGCGTACAAACCCGTCACATCTCTTTCAGTAACCAAGACGGTTTCTGTCACTAACGAGGGATATCACAACCCACGCCGCCATGTGGGGATCCAGTTCTAAGTAAACGGTCAGAGACCTTTTAGACACAATGGCCCTCATTTATCAAACGAACGTAGAAATGAGCGCAAATCTGAACGCATGATTCATCTTACCATAGGACCCACGTGAGATTTACGAAACGTATCGTATCACACCATTCCCAGCGTACGAAGGAGTTTGGTGTTGATAAATACGGCGGCTGAGATCGATCATAATTAACGTAACACGCCCCTATAAAAGAAGTCTCGCCCCTAACGACATGGAGAAACATCCAACGGCAAAGAAGAAGCAGATTTTTTCGGAAACAGAAATGGAGACACTCGTGTCACTTGTTGATGCCCCCCCCCCCACCCCAAGGACACTCACCCCTGCCCACCCAGCACCCCCACCCCTCACCCCCCTGGACATACTTCATATTATTTATAGTAATGTCATTTATTGTATTATTTATTCTCAACTACCGTTGCACCCCCCACCCCCATATCCATACAATCCACATTCATCTGTTGTACCCGTTCCGTTGTATTGCACTAGCGCACTATTGCACCACCTGTACACTTCTTGTATTATATTAATATTTCTCGCACTACAGCCTGTTTCTGCTAGTGTTAGTAACCGTTTACTACCTCAACGATCACTACCTCCACCTGCACTGTTTACTGTCACTTTAATAACTACCGTTAATTACCGTCACTTTAATAACTACTGCCACTTTTCATGTTTTTCAATTTTGCACTCTGCACCTTATTCTGCATTTCTGCATTTCAAACCACACCTTTATCGCTCATTTGCACTTCTGGTTAGAACGCCAACTGCATTTCGTTGTCCCTGTACTTGTACTCTGCACAATGACAATAAAGTTTAATCTAATCTACGGTAATCTAATTAAGGGCAAGCAAAAAAAACGCTATATGGAAACAAATCACTGTTGCAGTCAACAGTGTGTCCCATGTTCAGCGGGCTACGGAAGAGGTAAATAATTAATTGAATAATTAATTAAATGTAAAATTGATGTTAAATTAATCCATCTTAAAACATTTCACATTTGACCTATAGGCTATTGTTTACATTGCGTTACAGTTATTTTATTCCGAATAAGGTGAAGAAAAAGTTGTCCGACTCTTGCCATGTCTCGCCATTGTTCGCACTCAAAAAAGTTGCGTACACGAGCTCAGACCTGACGTGAGATTTCATCGCAGCCTGCGCTCACGTTCAAATTGATAAATGCCAAGCTCAACGTGGAAATGAGCGTACGTCCATTTTACGCCCGTTTTCTGTCGTACGCTCGTTTGATAAATGAGGGCCAATGACAGCACTGCCTGGAAAACAGCCTCATTCACCGAGCGGCCATCTTGGTTTTTAATCACTAGCATTGAATGGCCGAATTTCACATTCAGTTCCCCCACCCAGCTAGTGCTTACAACCAAGATGGCCGCCGATGAGAGCAGGCCCATGGGCACACGGCAGAGAGAGACGCAGCACCTACCATCCCAGCTGAGGCCCTGGAGACTGTCCCGCAGCAGCTTACAGTCCTTGTTGAACCTCCACGCTTCATACATGACCTGATTCAGCTTCTCGTCCTCGTTCTCACCTGCACATCACAGTCACCGCACCAACGCAAGATCACAGCAGCACGTCAAGCCGTTTGTGTTGAAGGTCAGAGGTCACAGGTCAGACGCTCTAGAGCAGTGCCAACCTGGGGGCGCTTCATTAACCAATTGGGTTGAAAGGTCTCATAAAAGGTCTTGTATATACGATGTATACTATGTATATACAAGCAGCCTGACAGCCCTGTAGCAGCCAGACTACCATTATACACTGGGACAACAGGAAGGGTTAAAGCAGGGTGTGTGTGCGTGTGTGCGTGCGTGTGTGCGTGTGCGTGCGTGTGTGTAGGACACCACTGCATGAGAGCAGCACTGCAGGACATCCTGCAGTGCTGTGTTCGTGAGACGCACACCTCCAGTCGTCCTCCGTCTGGACGGCTGACAGGTCTCATCATCCACTCAGTACACGCCGTCAGGCCCAGTGGATGCCCAGTGTTTTGCCCAGTGGTTTGCCCCACTGGTTTGTCCAGTGGTTTGCCCACTGGTTTGTCCAGTGGATGCCCAGTGGTTTGCAGTGAGTCACCGGGTGGCACGGAGTCCCTGTTCTTAATGACGCCCTGAAGCGATGGCTTATCGATCGCTTTAGCGCGGCCTTCAAAAACAGGCTCAACAAAGTGCACAGAAGTCACCCAGCTGTGTACTTGTGTGTCTGCATATATCAATCATAAGGGCATGCAGGGGTGTGTGTCCTCACCAGCCTGCGGTAGTATACACTGAGCAATGACGTCTCGCAGTTTTTCAAGTGCTACGTTGGAGTCCTCCTCTCCATCCTCAGGGTCATGGATGAAGAAGCCATCACTGGGTTTGGGGCTGGAACACACACACACACACACACACACACACACACACACACACACACACACACACACACACACACACACACACACACACACACACACACACACACACACACACACACACACACACACACACACCCCTCAAAGATTAATCAAATGATAGCACATATCTACTCATCCTTAAAGCTCGGGGAGGCAATTTGGGGAAACCAGCCACAGGAAGCTAAATCTTAACAGGATACAATGGAAATAAATCCCTCCCTGCAGGCCTCTAAAGGCCACGCCCCCTCAAGTCACATGACTAGCTCGCTAGCTTTAGCAATAGGTCTGCGTAGCTTGTGGAAGACAGAATGCGCGCAGGTAGCCGGGTTGGTATAGACAGACAGGTAGGTCATCCAATCATCTCATTTGCGCCGAATGAAATGGTGAAAAGAAGGGCTTCTGTGAGTGAGTGAGTGAGGAGGAAACAGGACCTATACAGTGAGTGAGTGAGGAGGAAACAGGACCTATACAGTGAGTGAGTGAGGAGGAAACAGGACCTATACAGTGAGTGAGTGAGGAGGAAACAGGAGCTATACAGTGAGTGAGTGAGGAGGAAACAGGACCTATACAGTGAGTGAGTGAGGAGGAAACAGGAGCTATACAGTGAGTGAGTGAGGAGGAAACAGGACCTATACAGTGAGTGAGTGAGTGAGGAGGAAACAGGACCTATACAGTGAGTGAGGAGGAAACAGGAGCTATACAGTGAGTGAGTGAGTGAGGAGGAAACAGGACCTATACAGTGAGTGAGTGAGGAGGAAACAGGACCTATACAGTGAGTGAGTGAGGAGGAAACAGGACCTATACAGTGAGTGAGTGAGGAGGAAACAGGACCTACCCCAGCAGCTTCCGCTTCCTGAGGATGGGGTTGTTGACGGAGTTCAGCGGCTTCAGGCTGACGTTCAGGTCCTGGATCCTCATGTTGGCCAACTGCTCAGCGTGAGCCTGCTGGATCCCGGCCACCGCCGCCTGCAGGGGCCGCGCAGCACAAAGCGTTGGGTGACAACTCAGCGGCTGCAGGGCTCTGGGTCCACGTACACGCGGGACGGGAAAGCGCTACGTGTGCGGGATGCAGCCACCTTGTCCATCATCATCTGGGCAGAGGGCAGCACGTTGTCCAGGGCCTCGCTGCAGTTGAGCCAGGGGTGAGCCAGGACTCCCTCGATGGTGAGCCGCTCCTCTGGCTTCACCTTCAGCAGCCTGGGGGGGCGGCAGCATCCAGGGCAGCCGGGGGAGAGGACGTTACAGAGGAAAGAGCTGCGTTGGGCAGTCCAACGGCCTCCAGTGGAACATGAGGACGCAAAGAGACGATGGAGAGCCGCGCCGCGGGAACCAAACCGACGCCGGGTTTGTGGTTCTACACAACGGCTACAACAGACCGACCGCTCACAGGCCGAGGGAACATCACCGCAGCATTCCACCATCAAACACAGTAATGATCCCCGTCTGCTCTCTGCATGGCAGAGTAAGACATCTAGCAGAACACTGAGCTACCCAGTGAGCCATTCTCTTTACAGTTGGAAGACAGAGAGGAAAAGTACACCACTATAGATATTTATTCAAAGAAGATGCATATATATATGAGAGAGAGAGAGAGAGAGAGAGAGAGAGAGAGAGAGAGAGAGAGAGAGAGAGAGAGAGAGAGAGAGAGAGAGAGAGAGAGAGAGAGAGAGAGAGAGAGAGAGAGAGAGAGAGAGAGAGAGAGAGAGAGAGAGAGAGAGAGAGAGAGAGAGAGAGAGAGAGAGAGAGAGAGCAACGTTGAGTGAGCGAGAGAGAGCGACCGAGAGAGACACTCACTTGCGAACAATGTCCTTGGCCATCTCGGAGATCTGGCTCCACTCGTCCTCGGGGAAGTCGAAGCTGCCCGTCATGATCTTCTTCCTCATGTCCTTGGGGATGGTGCGGCTGTGGTGCTTGGAGTAGAAGGGAGGGTAGCCGCATAGCATCACGTAGATGATCACCCCCAAGGACCACAGGTCACAGCTCTGTGGAGACCAGGGCAGGACCAGGAGGAGGAGGGATGAGGCATCGGGTAGTGATGGAGAGATGGGTTGAATTGTAGAAAGGGCCCCCAGGTGAGACTTTACAGGCCATAGTGTCATCAGATGTGGTGGTGAAACAGAGGCCAAAGGTCAAAGCCTTGGGCCTCTTTGTTTCAAAATGTTAACAATCCAATTCCCTGGGAGGGAAGGACTCACCTTGTTGTAGGTATAGGGAGTGGGTGAGGTAGGTATGATTCCAGACTTCTCTTTCTGGTGTCTTCTTTGAGCCTCGAGTACCTGGGAGGAAACATTCCAGCCAGCTGCATGTCAGGAGTCATGGTGGCAGCGGTCGCCGTGGTTACGGCAGAGCGGTAGGTAGGGCACGCCGTCGGGGCGTGTTCGTGTGTGTGTGTGTGTGTGTGTGTGTGTGTACCTGAGGCGCTACGTAGTACGGAGTGAACTGAGGAGTCATCAGGTCACCTTGGTCGATCTTGGCAAAGCCAAAGTCACACAACTTGACCGGTGCGTCCTGCAGCAGGGAAGAGAAAAGGACCAGAAGGTGACCACCGAGGCAGGAAGTCCACAGGAAGCTTCGCTTTGTTCTCAGATAAAACTCTCTGGGTTCTCTCTGGGTCCAGGTTGAGGTATGCCTCCAGCCCCCGCATGGTTATCCAAGGTCAAATCTAACACTTTGGCACAGAGGAGACCCTCACTGCTGCTGTCCAAAGGTAGAGTCAATAGCGTACTAGTGAGGGCCTAGAGCAGGGGTGTCAAACTCATTTTGGTTCAGGGGCCACATACAGCCTAATGAGATGTCAAGTGGGCCGCACCAGTGCAATCACACCAGAATTACCTATACATAACAATAAGTCCATGCTTTTCCCTTTGTTTTCACGCAAAGAAGTACAGTAATCTTCATATTTAATGAAATATCCTTTTACAAAACATATCATGAACAACCTCAGATTTAAGGTTTCCACAAGATGTTGTATTTTCGCCATGAGTCTCATAGTGGCGCCGGATATTATATTCCTTGAGCACCGACACTTGTTAATCACACACCAAGCACACAGGTTTCCCACTCAATGATAGAATAGCATTGTTTTAAGAATTTCGAGTTTGTGTCTTTTATGCATTTTTGTACTTTCAAAATTCATCCAGCGGGCCGGGTTGAGCCCCCTATCGGGCCGGTTTTGGCCCGCGGGCCGTATGTTTGACACCCCTGGCCTAGAGGGTCTGTCTGTCTGTCTCTGTGTGTGTGTCTGTGTGTGCGTACGTGTGTGTGTGTGTGTGTGTGTCTGTGTGTGCGTGTGTGTGCGTGTGTTTCATAGCCTTTGTTTGTCTCATCTAGGAACACAGTGTGATGCCAGCTGTCCTCACCAGAGAGTTATCCTTGAAGAGCAGGTTTTCTGGCTTCAGGTCCCGGTGAGCAATATTCATGAAGTGACAGTGTTCCAACGCCTCGCTGATCTGAACAGAGGATGGAACAGTGACCCACCCAAGACCCACAGACACACACACATATGCACACAGGTACACTCACACATACCTGCTTGGTGACCTGGCTGGCCATCTTCTCAGTAAAGTGTCTGTGTTGACTGATTCTGTGGAACAGCTCACCCCCTTCCATCATCTCCATGACGATCAGTAGCCTCGCTCTACCAAGGAAGGAAGGAAGTCAATAAAGATTGTGTCGAATTTGTTTTCGGTGAGATATTTAAGCATTTGTTCATCACTGCCATGTGTATTGTGTATACAGACACACACACATACCGTGGACTGGATTCATGGGGAAACTGGACACTGTTGGCATAAACGGCGAGGATTTGAACTACGTTTGGGTGACCAGCACACATCATGTGGAGACGGATCTGAGTGGCAGATGGCAGAGTATTGAATTACTTCTAACTTCTCACTTACGCAACATGCCTTTTTGAACTGGCTCTGGGGTCTCAGCCTCGAGGAAGGTTGATCATTTGCAGATAAGCTTAGCTTGGCAATGCTTTTATGGTTTTGTGGGTTAAGGTTAGAGCTTTGAGTTCAGACAAAAGATTCAGTATGTCAGAGTGGAAGGCTGCTGTAGAGCGTTCCTTATGTAAACACCACAGGTTTACAGGAACGTTTCATTCAAATACTGTAATAGGACACAACAGGCCCGGTTCCACTGGGACGTCACTTCTTGACAGAGTCTGAGTGTAATCAGGACTCGTGGTGACAATGAGCCATGAGGAGGTCTGTGCCGTGGGGCTGCGTGACTCACAGATCCACTGCTCTGTGAGCTGTCTGATTCCAGCAGCACTGGGCTGCTAATGACAAGGTGGGCCGGTAGACATGCCATCACCCAGAGCAAGACAGGAGAACACTCAGAGGGCCGTGCACACTCAGGTACAACCAGGTACACCAAGGTATAACCAGGTACACCAAGGTATAACCAGGTACACCAAGGTATAACCAGGTACAACCAGGTACACCCAGGTACAACCAGGTACAACCAGGTACAACCAGGTACAACCAGGTACACCAGGTACAACCAGGTACACCCAGGTACAACCAGGTACACCCAGGTACAACCAGGTATAACCAGGTACAACCAGGTACAACCAGGTACACCAAGGTATAACCAGGTACACCAAGGTATAACCAGGTACAACCAGGTACAACCAGGTACAACCAGGTACAACCAGGTACAACCAGGTACAACCAGGTATAACCAGGTATAACCAGGTATAACCAGGTACACCAAGGTATAACCAGGTATAACCAGGTATAACCAGGTACAACCAGGTACAACCAGGTACACCCAGGTACACCCAGGTACACCCAGGTACAACCAGGTATAACCAGGTACAACCAGGTACAACCAGGTACAACCAGGTACAACCAGGTATAACCAGGTATAACCAGGTATAACCAGGTATAACCAGGTACAACCAGGTACAACCAGGTATAACCAGGTATAACCAGGTATAACCAGGTATAACCAGGTATAACCAGGTACACCCAGGTACACCCAGGTACAACCAGGTATAACCAGGTATAACCAGGTACACCACGGAGGGATTGACTCAGACAGCAGCACCTTGGATAAACAAGTCAGCGGCCAACAGAAGGAAACGGGGACACGGATACAGGAACAGACAGGAGGAGATGTCAATAAACAGTGTGGTGTTCACCTCATTCCGGGCCTTGGGCCGATCAATAAGTATCTTGAGGGCAAGACGTTCCTGAGAGGATTTCATCACGCAAACTCTGTTGAGGAGGGAGGAAAATAAGACGGTCAACAACATCATCTTCGGTGTGTTATGCAGCATGTAGCTGGACTTTTTTGTTCCCCGTGAAAATAAACAAAACTGCTCTCAAAATGAATCAGTTCAACATGTTTCTGATTATCTGTTGTAGCAATCATTTTGGTTGACACTTTGTCAACATTCACATGGGCCTGTGAACCTCTGGTCCTTAAACTCAGATTACACTTTTAAAGCTCTCCCACAAGGAACATTCTGCCTGGGACAAAGATCACCTCCTGCAGAGTAAGTCTGCCCATAAGAGAGAGAGAGAGGTGTGTGTGTGTGTGTGTGTGTGTGTGTGTGTGTGTGTGTGTGTGTGTGTGTGTGTGTGTGTGTGGACATGAACGCATGGTGACTGGGAGAGGTGAGTCAGGGTGTATCGTAAGTGTGTCAGAGCTTTTCCAAAACACAATGAATCACAGCGCAGCAAGAACAAAACATGGGCACAGGACTGAGTGAGACCTTCAGCCAGCATCAGGACAAGGGTCCTGGAGAGAACGAGAGACGAGAGAAGGAGCCACATCTCTGGGGGACCAATTCAACGTGAATGACACATCGACAGTTTACCACTCAGAACCAGGACAGTGCTTTGTCTTGGACAAAAAAAGAATGTGTGCTTTGACAAAAATGCACACACCTTTAAAAAGCATAATTGGTTAGTTGGCCACATAATTTGACCCTAAAGTCTAAAAAAAGGAATAAATGGTTCCTTTGAAGATGAGAAAAAAAACCCATAAAAGTCTATCAGGGATAAGAGTAGAAATGCTAAGAGAAGAATACTTGGGTGAACCGCAGAACAGGTGACCGGCTCAGAGACAGAGAAAATCCCCCCAGATATGCTGAGTTTATTAACGGCAACAAGGACTGTCGGGAACATCATGTTCCCTTCAGCATGAGGTGCAGCCGCTGGAGGAACTCCAGGGTTTGCAGCAGATAACAGGAGCTGTGGGGGGAGTGTCAACAGATAGCCATGCACATACACTATGAGATGAGCTGGGGTTGGACCACAGCTACCCTTGATATGGTGGGGCGTTGAGGTGGCCCGCGAGCTCTTCCCTCTTTGGGGTCACTAGAGTCACATGATGCATTTTGTTCTGTTCTGCTGTTTGTTTTCAAAATGACAGAGGACATGTGTACAGCAGCCGCTGTGCTGCAATCGCCTCTTTTAGTTCAACCAATCGGGATGTGGTCAGCCTCTGTTGAGAATTGCAAGTACTGGCCCCCATAGGGTGGAGAACAGTGTACTGGTCCTCATAGGGTGGAGAACACAGTGTACTGGTCCTCATAGGGTGGAGAACAGTGTACTGGTCCTCATAGGGTGGAGAACAGTGTACTGGTCCTCATAGGGTGGAGAACAGTGTACTGGTCCTCATAGGGTGGAGAACCGTGTACTGGTCCTCATAGGGTGGAGAACAGTGTACTGGTCCTCATAGGGTGGAGAACAGTGTACTGGTCCTCATAGGGTGGAGAACAGTGTACTGGTCCTCATAGGGTGGAGAACAGTGTACTGGTCCCCATAGGGTGGAGAACCGTGTACTGGTCCTCATAGGGTGGAGAACCGTGTACTGGTCCTCATAGGGTGGAGAACAGTGTACTGGTCCTCATAGGGTGGAGAACAGTGTACTGGTCCTCATAGGGTGGAGATCAGTGTACTGGTCCTCATAGGGTGGAGAACACAGTGTACTGGTCCTCATAGGGTGGAGAACCGTGTACTGGTCCTCATAGGGTGGAGAACAGTGTACTGGTCCTCATAGGGTGGAGAACAGTGTACTGGTCCTCATAGGGTGGAGAACAGTGTACTGGTCCTCGTAGGGTGGAGAACACAGTGTACTGGTCCTCATAGGGTGGAGAACCGTGTACTGGTCCTCATAGGGTGGAGAACAGTGTACTGGTCCTCATAGGGTGGAGAACAGTGTACTGGTCCTCATAGGGTGGAGAACAGTGTACTGGTCCTCATAGGGTGGAGAACAGTGTACTGGTCCTCATAGGGTGGAGAACAGTGTACTGGTCCTCATAGGGTGGAGAACAGTGTACTGGTCCTCATAGGGTGGAGAACACAGTGTACTGGTCCTCATAGGGTGGAGAACAGTGTACTGGTCCTCATAGGGTGGAGAACAGTGTACTGGTCCTCATAGGGTGGAGAACAGTGTACTGGTCCTCATAGGGTGGAGAACAGTGTACTGGTCCTCATAGGGTGGAGAACACAGTGTACTGGTCCTCATAGGGTGGAGAACAGTGTACTGGTCCCCATAGGGCGGAGAACACAGTGTACTGGTCCTCATAGGGTGGAGAACAGTGTACTGGTCCTCATAGGGTGCAGTGTACTGGTCCTCATAGGGTGGAGAACAGTGTACTGGTCCTCATAGGGTGGAGAACAGTGTACTGGTCCTCATAGGGTGCAGTGTACTGGTCCTCATAGGGTGCAGTGTACTAGTCCCCAGTACTAGGAGACCAGTACTTTACTTTCCTTACTTTCAAGTGGACACTCAGCCGCTTGCTACAATGAAACAAAAAGGCTCCTTAAGCCCTAAACGTGTCATTAATCCACATTGTAAAAATGAATACATGAACATCTGTTGGGTCAAAGCACAGCTGAATATACTGGAATGGGGGGCCACCATTATGATAGATTCAACAGAAGAAGACGCTATGAAATGTTATTAAAGTAATCTAGGCATCCAGCCGATGGTACATCAAGGAATTCCATGTCTTCTGAGGTGTTGGAAGGAGACAGGATGGAAATATGGATGTTTTCGGCACGCTGGCTCACCTTACAGGTCCACTGATGCCCGCTCCCAGCTTTTGGGTCCAATTGATGTTGTATTCCTCTAGAATGGATGTTTCCTTGAGAGAAGTGATTATAATAACATGATCATATTACAGGTCAATGCCAAAACCATAGAGCAACCACCTCCTGTGCTGAATCCATCTTTTCCAAAGATGATTGAAATAAAAATTGAAAAAAAATAATCATCAGATCAATGCTCTGTCTTTGTACAACATACAGCCAGAAAGGCTGAACATTAACAGGGTTTTGATTTGGACCCTTATGGGGGCAAAATAACAATGACCAATTCATGTTCAAATTAATAATACATTGCAACACATAGAGATGAATGACAACAACAGTGTGTTGGAACTGTGCACGAGATGAGATTCCAAAGAATGTTTTCCTCCACAGCCTTCAACATAGACTGGCCTTCACTAAGGGCTCCCAAAACAAAGCACACGTCACACTGGGTGGCCTCCAACTCTCTCCAACAGAGCTCCCGCCTCTGCACTACACCAACATCACAGTGGTACTGGCCACTGCTTCAGCCACTTGGCTGTCCAGGGCCTGTCTGCTGTCCACCAGGTGGTGGGGGGTAGCATGAGGACTTGTGCCAAATGCCTTCCCGTCTGGCCAAACACAGCCGCCCCCACCGCCCCCACACTCACTACCACCAGCACCACCACCGTCCCCACCACCACCACCACCACACTCACTACCACCAGCACCACCACACTCACTACCACCACCACCACCGCCCCCACCACCACACTCACTACCACCACCACCACCACACTCACTACCACCACCACCACCACACTCACTACCACCACCACCACCGCCCCCACCACCACCACCACCACCACCACCACCACACTCACTACCACCACCACCACCACCACCACCACCACCACACTCACTACCACCACCACCAGCACCACCACCACACTCACTACCACCACCACCACCACCACCACCACCACCACCAGCACCACCACACTCACTACCACCACCACCACCACCACACTCACTACCACCACCACCACCACCACACTCACTACCACCACCAGCACCACCACCACCACCACCAGCACCACCACCACACTCACTACCACCACCACCAGCACCACCACCACACTCACTACCACCACACTCACTACCACCACCACCAGCATCACCACCACACTCACTACCACCACACTCACTACCACCACCACCACCACACTCACTACCACCACCACCACACTCACTACCACCACCACCACCACCACACTCACTACCACCACCACACTCACCACCACCACCACCACCACACTCACTACCACCACCACCACCACCCTCACCACCACCACCCCCACCACCACTACCACCAGCACCACCCTCACCACCACCACTAAATCCCCTTCCATGTATTCTGATTAACTAGAGAGTTCTAAGTTCTGGCCATGGCCCCCGATGATCACATTTTACTGCCGTGTTTGACATTAAAGTTCAGGAGATCTATGCCAGGGGGTGTGTTTGTTGGCAAGCCAAATTCAGAGCATGAGAGGTCAAACCATGTCCCTTAACACCTTTCACCAGATCACCTCTTCTTGTTTGTATTATTCCATCAAGCTCACGTTTTCCTAGACTACCAGTTTCATTCAATATTTTCAAGACCAATCTACTTCTGAACTGCCCCTGAAGCACGGCATTGACAAAAATCCACGATTTAAACTTCCACTTCCGTCACATAGCCCACTGATGTCCAGCAGGACTCACACATTTGTTTTAAAATGTTAATTAAACATGACATTGAATCTGACTGTTAGGCCGTCTACCTCATGACTCTCACCAGCCACCACACAATCAAGTGGCATCACACATGGAGAGATCGATGGGGCGTCATCTGCATTTTGCAAATTGTACCATGTGTACTTTGTGACGTCTGAAAATACATTTCTTTGTTTGCCTTAAAAAAACATCACTTTAGTATCCTCACTTTTCTGTGAGTTTTCCCTTGCCATATAACTTTAGATAATATAGTCAGTCAATACTCAAGCCATTATATAAACGAATGACAAATACTAGTGCTGACCATATACATGTTTTACTAAGGCTGCTACCAAACAAGACCAAACATGGCCATGGCAGGACTTTAGATAGGGCTACACATCCAAGTTAACCTTGATAACATGTAAATACACAATACTGGATACCAGTGTTGAGACTGCTACATAAAATATCATTTAAACATGTGTACATTTGGAAATATGTTTGTATATTTATTCCAATAACAAACAGTTATACAAATTGGGATTGTCAATTAATCAAAGATCCCAAGCATGTTGTTGTTGTTGTTGTTGTTGTTGTGACATAACCACGTTCACTTTACACACAAGTGCAAATCACCGAAAGCTTAGGAGGATACGTCCTGGCATATTGTCAAGCTTTTGAGCATCACAGAAATAGCGTATATAAATCATTATCTATAATACATGGCTATAAATATTAACCTCCAGATTTAGTCCCATTTAGAATCAACTGTCCCAATCTCCTCTCACAATCAATGCACCAGAAATAGTCTATTCGAGCGTCAAAGTTGAATTACAACACAATCATGACAGCAGTAAGAGAGCGGCTCGGGTCATTACCTTGATGAATTTGTCTGCGTTATCATCCTCCGACATGGTTGTGTTTCACTTGTCACCGCTGGGCTTGTCTGGCGATCTCATAGGGTTTACGATAAAAACGAACTGCTTGAGGTCCGATACTCGTGGCTTAAGTTCCCCCCACAAGGATGCATCTACTCATTATAGGACACGACCATGAGATCCACTTAGTATTCCACCGGCAAGCCACAAGTCGGGTGGGTTGACTTGCTGACGCCGAAGTCAACGCCAAGCAGCCGGTAGGGTCGTCAGGCCAGGTGGGCTCACAACCTCGGGTCCCGACTCGCTTTTCCGATCGACTTGAACTCACTGTTGCGACCATGTAGAGCGCAAGATAAATCCCAGTACAAGCAAAATACACCTAACCCACCACTTTTGGTGTGGCGCCGAGCATGGGATTAGAATGGTATATTTATAGCCGCGACACCGCTCCGCTAACGCTGGGACTCTGGAGAAGGGATGCCGACTAAACACTAGCGTTATGATAGTTTAGTGTGTTGTCTCGATTGATCACGGGCAGCAAATGACCCGATCAAATCTAAAAACATGAGGATTTAGCGGGGTTTAGTTGTTATATACGCTATAGTTAGTGTCAAAATAAACCGGGTATAATGTTCGAGGCTCACAGACGTGGAACGGGCTAACTCACAACAGTGGCTAAATTACTTAGCTCGTAGCACGCAAAACGACGCACATTAACACTGTATCGCAGTCCAAAAGATGCGACGTTAGCACGATCTGGGGTACATTGAAGGCGTATCGATTCAACAGCAGTAAGAGCCTAGTGTATGAAGGTGAAGGTGACCAAAGAAATGCTGCTAGCGCTGGGCTACCTTGCTAGCTCTTTCATGGCTTGAGCTTCTGTTCACGGACCGACTCGACACCGTGTAGCTGGCCGCTGAGCGCCTGATGAAAATACGCACATATTTTGGTAGTCCGGTGTCTTGCCTCTACGTAATCTCTGATCTCACCCCATAAACTCGCTTTAAAACTGAATTATTAAAACTTACTACTACTACTACTGGGCACTTTCATCAGAGTTAACAAAGGTGGATCAATGAGAGAATCTTTGGAAATGTATAATAATACCCGACTTCTACTCCTACTACGAATAATATGAAATACATACTCGAACATATTTACAATTTAACATAATTAGATTAATGTAATCATTGTTGGTTTTGTCGCTACGAAACGCCAGACACATGCGGAACCGGCTGCCATACATGCAATATTTTGTTTAGTTTGACATTTGTAACAAGAATTGAAATGCAGCATCAATTACTTTAAACCATAGGACCATGCATTATATGTGATAAAAAAAAATACTTTGCATGCTACATTTTGAAGCATCTTAAAACAAAACTCGCTGTAAATAAATGTTGGGCTCCCCTCGGCCCACTTTAGACATTTAGTCATGGTAAAGGCTATATAGGCTACTCGCCAAAGCTCATATCTATATAAAAAAAATATATGCATTATACTATCTGCTATTAGGCTTCAATATCTAACTGACATTGACATTAGTTTATCAATATGCGTAGTGGGACCGAATAACATTTGATTTATGTTGCTGTACTAATTTGATTAAAAAACCTCCACCAAATGATCAACAGCCAATTATATTACGATCACGGTATCCATATTATGCATTCAGTATTCATACTGTCACAGCCATATAAATATTACCAACTATAGATATATATATATATATATATATATATATATCTATAGTTGGTCAAACCAACAGAACTGCACAATTACTGCACTTGTTGGTCAAACCAACAATATATACGTGAGTTTTGTGAGTTTTGATCAGTAAATTATAGGACACTAGATTTGACACATGCATTCACTATCTCTGGCAACGTGCGTCCCTCGGCCCGTGTGTTCGCCGGCTCACGTGGACGCTACGAAACAGCCGCCGACATTTACTGCACTTCCTGTAAATAGTGCCATGTAGTATGTCTCTGGTATATTTCACAAATAGGTCTAAATTAACTTTTCCATTAGCTCAGTGGATGCAACATTTTATTGTAATTATAAATATTAACTGTGTTTTGCGTGTCAATGTACATTATGTGAATGTTTTGTTGGCGATGTATTATTACGCCTGCCATATATCCTTCCGCGGCTTTTTGTCCCCTTTCAGACTGTTTTGGTCTTTTCGCTGTTAGCAACGGAGAGAACCTGAGATAGCCGTGAACCCGATTTTGAGATAATCCAAAAAATATTATTAAGATTACATAACATATTGACAAGGGGTGCAAAACACACTTTACTTCCCGAAGAGTAACTAGCGCTCGCTGTCTTTTTTAAAGATTCAGTTTTTTGTTTTAATAGGCATTGTACATATTGCTAATTCAGTTAGCCCTTATGATAGCGCTAGCTCGTTAGCACCGTTCTCCGGAAGCCAAGGTAGACGAGCAGGTTGACATTAGCTTGCTAGCTAGCTACCGTTGGACTGCTAGCGGGCTGTCACGCAGGTGAACGCCGCCACAATCGCCGCCGAGCCGCAGCGTGAAGCTGGTCGTTTCGAACCATTAGATAACACTGCACACGTCGTCGTTTATGGGATCACCATGTCAATGAAGGCCGGTGGAAATCGCAAGCCCGGCGGTGGCAGCAGCATCGGCGGTGCCACCGCTCCCAGTGCCGGGGGGAGCGGCGGGGGCCGACACAATTTGGGCAGGTCAGTGGAGGAAAAAAAGATTATTGGGGACTTGATGCAAATGACACGTATTCCCGAATGACTCCAATAACGGCTGGCAGCGGGACACGTTTTAGACGGGGGGCCGTTTGTAAGGCGGTGAAAACGCGTGATGTATATGAATGAACGTGTTCGGGCCTTGGTGCTGTCCACCCAGCGTCGCGGTGAGCTGGGCCTGCTGCAACTCGGACCTGGCGACGTCTCCTCCATGCTCTTTAAACGACCCGCGGCTGTCGGCATCACCCCGGCTATGTATGTCTTGCGTTTCCCGCACGATGTTGGTTTTCGTGGGCGGTTGTGGCGTTCGAGTGGTTCTTTATTTCCCTAATGGGGACTTCAACCTCACGTTGCCCTGCACGGAGTTCATGGCTCCATAGCCAGCTAATTAGCCGAGTGACGGTCCGGGCTGCTGGATCAGGCTCGTCGGGGCTGCAGCCGCGCCAACATGATGCAATGGGACCATTCGGGGTATTTGCCGATTTGCAACCAAACACAACTGGGGGTTTTAACAGGACGTGCACGTCGCTGTTTTTCGCCACAGCGTGGCATTGACTCGCTCGATTTGGAATAAAATGTGTAGGCATGCATAGAAGAAATGGGCGGGGGTGGTGATGGGGCAGAGGAGAGGATGAACCGACCGATGGCTTTCAACCTTGACGTTGCCTTTGGTCCATGTGTGAGAAAGTGTCCTTGAAGTAGGACATTCATGAATGTGTCGTTTTAAGTCATGCTGCACATCTACAGGCAGTGCACACATACTGTGAGTGTGTGGCTTTGGCGTGTTCCTGATAGCCGTCGTTTTACTGGTCACCGACAGCACTTCGCATGAATGGCGTAGTCTTCCAACAGAATCATGCACGACTTGTCGAAGGGGTTCATTCGTGATCGAATCGATTCGTTGTTACTACTTCTTTTGTATGCCATTCGGATTGTATTCATAATATTAAATCGGCATTTGTAATTTGCAAAATTATTCTATTATTGGGCATATGTGTATTCGGCGAACTGGGATGTAGCATTCAGTGACTCAAGTTGGGCACTTTCCAGCGGCTGTAGAAGGTGCATCTCAGGACATAAATCTAGGTTACTTTTTTTTCTTCCAAGAGCCACATTCTCATCAGCATCCAGTTGTCCTCGCTATGCCCGAATGAAACCATCTTTCACCCGGGATGGTTTTAGCATTCAGATGTAGATCAGAAAATATGATGATTCTCCAGGTGAACTCGAGCCATCGTTTATATTATTCTCCTTTAAAAAAAAAAAATAAATAAAAAAAAATCAATTTTAGGATATATTTTTGTTCAACATTCAAAGATGACAATTCACTGCTGCCCCACCAGCACTCACTTAATATTATTTTTTTAAAGAGGGATTTTCTTTCTTTTTTTTTCAAACATTGGCAAAATATAAATGGATGTGAAACACATTTCAACCTTTTTTCTATTTATATGAAATTGCGGATCATTCTAAAACTTCCCTTTTCTCTTTCAGAGGAAGGCACAGTGGCAAAGGTCCTTCTGCAGCAGTAAGTATTCTACTTGAACAGATATTCCTCGCTGGTCTTGAGGTTCCCCCAAAGCTCGTTGGTATTGGATCTTGTACCTGCATTGTACGTTCACTTTGATCAGAACATATTGGGCCATCTAAAGTCAAGAGCATGTCTACACTCGTTCAAATAGTCTTGCTTTTCCCAGCTATACCTTTTTGTTGGTGTAAACTATGTGTTGACCACACGGAATTTACCAAGACAGAAAAATAAATACAGTGCATCATTACCTTTTTGGCTTTAATGCCATTTTTCCGTCGCCCATGTTAACCTTTATAATAATACACAGGTGAATTTAGCCTCATCACATACAGGTCTATCTAGGGCGCTTTCTTATTTGTTACACAATTAAACCATAACTATAGACTTTTCCTTTCTCTTGAGGTTGTCTTCAATGGTGTGTATGCAAACATGAGGATGGTCCACGTGTTGACATCAGTGGTGGTATGTTGACTGCATTTGTTGGAGAATTTAGTGTTATCTGTTAATGCTGAGTTAGTTGGCGTTAGGGTCCTGGCTAGCTCCTATTGGTTGAGCAGGGCATCAGCACTGCCGGGGGTTATGGGTTTGATTCCCGCTGTGGGGGTCGGGGGGCATGCATTCATACCAAGTATGTCTGAACTTATGGTGTTGGAACACACAAAGCATCGGCCAATTGGCGTATCCACAATGAGTCAAAGAGAGCATTCTGCACACTGCAGAGACGCCCGTGTTTGCATCGTCCTCATGCCTTAATGTAAACGACTCTCACCGCAGTCTGTCAGGCAGTCTGTCAGGCAGTCTCTCACTGCAGTCTGTCAGGCAGTCTCTCACTGCAGTCTGTCAGGCAGTCTCTCACGCAGTCTGTCAGGCAGTCTGTCAGGCAGTCTCTCACACAGTCTGTCAGGCAGTCTCTCACACAGTCTGTCAGGCAGTCTCTCACTGCAGTCTGTCAGGCAGTCTCTCACGCAGTCTGTCAGGCAGTCTGTCAGGCAGTCTCTCACACAGTCTGTCAGGCAGTCTGTCAGGCAGTCTCTCACTGCAGTCTGTCAGGCAGTCTGTCAGGCAGTCTCTCACACAGTCTGTCAGGCAGTCTCTCACACAGTCTGTCAGGCAGTCTCTCACACAGTCTGTCAGGCAGTCTCACGCAGTCTGTCAGGCAGTCTCTCACACAGTCTGTCAGGCAGTCTGTCAGGCAGTCTCTCACACAGTCTGTCAGGCAGTCTATCAGGCAGTCTGTCAAGCTCCACACGTTGTCCTCTCGGAGCGCCGCAGTAAACAAAAGCTGTGTAATTACCAGAGAGAAACAGCTGGTTGGGAAAACAAAACGGATATCCCATCAAAGAATTGATCGTAGTGTCCAGAGAACAGCCGTGTAGACCGTTTGGGCTTGTGTACACGTTTGACTGTGATGCCCCTCGGAGCCAGCCCCGGACATGCTGCGTTACTGTTGCAGTACCAACCTTCTGGTCTTCTCACAGGGGACCAAGTGTGAGCTGAAGGTGAAAAACGGAGCTGTTTATGAAGGCGTGTTCAAGACCTACGGTCCAGAGGTAAGGACGGCGTGCGTTCTCGCCGCACTGCTCGGCCCTCGCGTGGGCCTCCAGCCGGCTCCCAGTGAACCGCTGCCGGTGGCTGAAGTTAATCAGGAGATCATGCCCAGGCAACGCTTGTAGGCTTCACCTCTAAGGTGGATTATATAAAGATTACTCTCTGCATGCTTCCTTTTAAGGAAAGGAGGCATGTGGCCCCTCAATTCTTCCTTTTATGGGGCTTTATTTTGGCTGAAGCTCCTTCAGGTGCACTCAGTGAAGTGAGACCTCCAGAGTAAATGTCATTACTAAACTTGGCTTTTATACAGTTTCACGATAATTCATTTCTTAAATAATAGCTTTTAAACATTTTAAATTCTGTTTCCTCTAGCATCCCGGTTATTACCTTTTTGTGAGGCGTTGTGAGGGGACTGACCGCATGGGTTGAAAAAAATGGTTGAAATCTTTTATTTCTGGTCCTGTGGCGGTCAGTGTGACCTGGTGCTGGACGCGGCCCACAGAAAGAGTCCAGAGCCAGCCGGGGGTCCAGAGCCCGCCGGGGGTCCCAGGAAGGAAGATATCGTGGAAAGCATTATATTCAAGGCCTCCGATGTCGTCGTGGTGACCTTCAAAGATGTGGACCCCAACTTTGCACGGAAAGGTAAGAGGACTGAGCTCTGCTCCCCTTGTACTCTCATAAGTTCTCACACACACACACACACGCACACACACACACACAGGTAGTTAATCCAGGCACTGTCGTCAATGTAATAATTAATGTTTAATGCAAGGAGAGAAAAAAAACAGTCACATTCTAAACTGAATGATTGTGTGAATGGATCTGGTTTACTCGGTATTTACAACCGCCGGCTTCACGGAGCGCCGGCTGTCCGATCACTCGGACGAGACGCGATGTAACGCCAAGTGAAAAGTAATGTGAATTATTGATTGGTCCAAAGGTCTCCTTGGCACAGTAGGGGCACTCAAAAGACCGAGCCTCCTTTGTGGACTTCATCTGGACTCGGCAAGCTTCTCACTGGAAGCCCGGGCCCCCTGGTCTGTGTAGCACGGCCGCTAGCCGGGGCCCCATGGTCTGTGTAGCACGGCCGCTAGCATGGGCCCCCGGTCTGTGTAGCACGGCCGCTAGCCGGGGCCCCCTGGTCTGTGTAGCACGGCCGCTAGCCCGGGCCCCCTGGTCTGTGTAGCACGGCCGCTAGCCGGGGCCCCCTGGTCTGTGTAGCACGGCCGCTAGCATGGGCTCCCTGGTCTGTGTAGCACGGCCGCTAGCCCGGGCCCCCTGGTCTGTGTAGCACGGCCGCTAGCCCGGGCCCCCTGGTCTGTGTAGCACGGCCGCTAGCCCGGGCCCCCTGGTCTGTGTAGCACGGCCGCTAGCCCGGGCTCCCTGGTCTGTGTAGCACGGCCGCTAGCCCGGGCCCCCTGGTCTGTGTAGCACGGCCGCTAGCCCGGGCCCCCTGGTCTGTGTAGCACGGCCGCTAGCCCGGGCCCCCTGGTCTGTGTAGCACGGCCGCTAGCCGGGGCCCCATGGTCTGTGTAGCACGGCCCACCTCGTTTATCAAGGATCAGCCTTGCTGTTGAGTGACGCATTGCGTGTTGTTTTACGACGCGCTAGCAGCTGCCCGACATATTTCCGGTTCCAAAGTCCATCGGGCCTATATAGATTTATAATCATGTTTCAATCGCAGTATTAACACGGTGCACATTGGTGTCTGATGGATCCATACCGGGGACTTCAGTCAGGGAGATGTGCAGCACAGTGTGCTTATGATTAGTCAGCGATAACTGATCAGTCGGGACATCCTGATTTGAGTGGGTGCAGAGGGCTGGCAGCCTCTTCTCCAACACCCTGTCTTACTCTACTTCTGTTTCTCTTCTCCCATGGTTTAGTCTCATCAGATGCAGGTAATATATCTGTTTTCTGTCCTTACACATTCCAGTATTCATATGCACCTTTCTTTGTTTTATGATGGGAAATAAATTTCAAGACTTGTGAACAACCCTTACTTCTAACTGTATAGTTATTAACATTTAACAACATATGATTGGGGGAAAAGCACTTGTGTTTGGATTGATGAGGCACGCATGGATACAAGCTGACAGAATATCTTATGATCGACGTCACAGGATCCTCCTTTGGGTTTACTGTAGCCTCTAAAGCGGCAATCACAAAAGTCTCCAATTCGTTGTCTTTGGCGCCAGCTGTGGTGAAGAAAGGCACGCCACTACACACGAGTGAGCCGTGAAGCGAGCCTTGATGTACCTCAGACATGGCCTGTCAGGGAGCCTTGATGTACCTCAGACATGGCCTCTCTGTGGGAGCCTTGATGTACCTCAGACATGGCCTGTCAGGGAGCCTTGATGTACCTCAGACATGGCCTCTCTGTGGGAGCCTTGATGTACCTCAGACATGGCCTCTCTCTGGGAGCCTTGATGTACCTCAGACATGGCCTCTCTGTGGGAGCCTTGATGTGCCTCAGACGTGGCCTCTCTGTGGGAACCTTGATGTACCTCAGACATGGCCTCTCTGTGGGAGCCTTGATGTACCTCAGACATGGCCTCTCTGTGGGAGCCTTGATGTACCTCAGACATGGCCTCTCTGTGGGAGCCTTGATGTACCTCAGACATGGCCTCTCTGGGAGCCTTGATGTACCTCAGACATGGCCTCTCTGGGAGCCTTGATGTACCTCAGACATGGCCTCTCTGTGGGAGCCTTGATGTACCTCAGACATGGCCTCTCTGTGGGCGTGGAACACGCGTGGCGTATTAATTGGATTGCGTGGTGGGAATGCATCCCAAGATGCCTGGTTTTCACCCAATATTTATGACGCTGCTGAGGGCCTCCATCAGCCTCGCTCGGCGATGGACGGTGACTCTGCTGATTTATGGTCATTAAAATCTTTAGAGATGTTTTGAGATTGCCGCTTTGAAGCTTGATGTTGCATTCGATGGAGGTCCCTAGGAGCTCTGCTGCTCGTCGACGAGCAAGGCATAAAAGACGTTGTATTGGTCATAAGTCTTCCAAATTCAGATTCCAAGCGGTTATATTCCATGGTCCTTTGAAACACAAACACACGTGGCGCTGTCTCACCTGGCTGTATCTTCACCTGGCTGTACCTTCACCTGCATGAGCTGCCTGAACGCTCGCTGTGTCCCTTCCAGGACTCCTGAACACACTCTCGTGGTTTGAGCTTGCATTTATCCCTCCGTTGCTGCTGCTGCCGAGTGTTGCTCAGGGATTCTCCTGGAGTAGGTCCCGGGTTCTCCTCCCTCCCTGCTGGTTGTGGCGTCTGGTTCAAACATGGTGCACGATGCTGGGCTCTCTTTCTAAATTCCTGTTTTCAAATTGCGTCGTCGGGTTTAAATGTGGAATGTAAAAGTCATCTGAATTCTGCCAATTATAATGCATGTTTGCTTAAGCGCCCTCTTTTGATTAGATTTGTGTGCTGACTTGCCTCACTGTAACTCACCCTGTTGTGTGTGCCTGTACGCCCGTGAGATGGGCGCGGCTCAGCCCTGTCGGCCCGCAGTGTGCTGAATCTGGCCTTCTCCGCACCACAAAGTGCCAGGAGGCTGAACAGTGGGACAGCCCAACACTGTCAGCCCAGCAGCCTGATAAGCTCCAGCACACGGTCCATCTGTGCCAGTGCTGGAAGGAGATCAGACCTGGGTTCGCTGAGAGGAAATTTCCTGCAAATACATTCAATTATTTTCTCCCCCCCTTGGTTGGCCTGGCTTAATGAAGGTATTCATTGGTTGGCCTGGTTTAATGAAGGTATTCCCAAAGTAGGCACAAACAAATCTAAAACCGAGAGTTGACATGAGGCCAACTGAGAGTAAATTCAACGTGGGGTTATATTTTGGGCAGTGGTGATAGGGTTGAGTATTGAATAAAGATGGCTTGGGAATGCGTCTCTCGCTGTTTCCATTCAACCGGCTGAGGAAAAGGTCTGCTCTCCGCTGGAGAAGTAGGCTCTTCTTTGACGAGCCAAGGAGTTTGTAGAACCGAATGTACGAGGCCGTAATGTGCCTGATTTGTTGATTCGGCGATACCTTGGCCGGCTCAGGCGATTACTCTGAGGTTTTTGAAAAGATATCTATGTTTTATTTTTGAAAGCCTGATGCTGAGGCTCTTTATCGCTGAGTCTTCCTACAAAGGTGGCGGGAGCCCCAAGCGGCAGCAGCCACCACCTGCTGCTTCCACATGAGCGTGTGGGGAACTTCAGAGAGATGTTTAGAAGATCAGAAGTTCACTGTTTGCATGGGGCCGTTTGCTGTGTTCAACATGGGGAATTTCATGTGTGTGTGTGCGTGCGTGTGTGCGTGCCGCAGACAACTTCACAGACGCTGCGGTGAGCGGCCGTGTCAACGGGGAGCACAAGGAGAAGGATCTGGAACCCTGGGACGGAGGGGAGACCCACACCTCTGGCAGCCTGGAGTCACTGGACACGGACGTAGTAAGACCTCCACCCCAAGCCTCTTCAGCCTCTTCATCCCCACTGAGCGGTGCACATGCTTCTGTTCCCCGCCGGAGACCCGGGATAACCTGCCTCTCTGTTTTGCCGTCTCTAGTCCAACGGCTGGGACCCCAACGACATGTTTAAGTACAACGAGGAGAAGTACGGCGTGCTGTCCACGTACGACAGCAGCCTCTCCACGTACACGTAAGCCCCCTCCACGGCCCCCTGCCCACACAGCCTCTCCACCTACACGTAAGCCCCCTCCACGGCCCCCTGCCCACACAGCCTCTCCACCTACACGTAAGCCTCTCCACCTACACGTAAGCCTCTCCACCTACACGTAAGCCCCTCCACGGCCCCCTGCCCACACAGCCTCTCCACGTACACGTAAGCCCCCTCCACGGCCCCCTGCCCACACAGCCTCTCCACGTACACGTAAGCCCCCTCCACGGCCCCCTGCCCACACAGCCTCTCCACCTACACGTAAGCCTCTCCACGTACACGTAAGCCCCTCCACGGCCCCCTGCCCACACAGCCTCTCCACCTACACGTAAGCCCCTCCACCTACACGTAAGCCCCCTCCACGGCCCCCTGCCCACACAGCCTCTCCACCTACACGTAAGCCCCTCCACGGCCCCCTGCCCACACAGCCTCTCCACCTACACGTAAGCCCCTCCACGGCCCCCTGCCCAGACAGGACTAACACACACACACACAACAAAGGTATGTTAGGTAGGTACATACCCTAAACACTGGTATGTACCTGTTGTTTGGTGGGAACATGAACATCTAATGAATACCTGGTTTAGTGAGAAACCTTCATACTGTATTTACCAAGCTTGTGTGTTGGTATTCTGGTTTTCCTTAACTATTTTATAATTATTTACCATTGGTAACAAGCCAAAACAAAGAGCACCTCTATCAGTTGTTTAGAGTAGCCCTGTTTGTAGCGTTTCTACGGTGAAGAAGCACTGGTTCATTAAGCAGCTGACTTGTAGAGGCAGCAGCTTATTGGACTCCTAAGATGGAGTGGGGCTTGTAGTGCCTCCAGTTCTCTGGAGACATCACAGTGTCTATCTAAGCTTGGTATGCCAAGTATCCCCGCCTGGAAACAACAGTCATGTGTGTTGAACCTCTGCAGTGTCCAGGCAGAACCATCAGCTCTTGTAGCACCAGCTGGGCTTGAAGACCCGAGTGAGCCAGAGAAGGGCTGCTTGGGGAGAAACTGCTGCTCTGCACTTGAAAAATTAGCTTGCGTTTGTTTGTGTTGAAGGTTCATTTCTGTCTGGTGGATACTTGGTTGTTGTGTGTACTCCCTTTGGCTCTGCTTGACTGTTCTCAACTAGCAGATATTGAAAAATGGCGTCTTCTGTTTTACATCAAGAGAACAAGAGCTAATTAATAAGGTGCTTCAGCTGTTGTCTAGTGGCCTAAAATTGAAGCAAATGTCATAAAAATTAATTCACGAGAAATTGAATTCAATGCTTACAAAATCTATTAAAATCACTCCGAATGTTCCCCTGTATAGGGTTGTAATTATATATATATATATATATATATATATTAGTGGTCTACTCCTGTCTGTTGTATGTCTTCTCTGAGTTGGGGATGAAGTTGTGGGTGTTGGTTTTAAACAGGAGCACGTTTTGTATGTGAGGGGTAGGGGTTCATAAGGTGGTTCTGTACCATATGAAACCCTGCCCCGGCTGGAGCCAGCAGTGCTTTCCCCCAGCGGCCCACAGCTCCATCCCTCCTTTCACTCCTTCTGGCCACCGTGGCCACCTGTTGACGCGGGGCTGTTCTCCCCCCAGGGTGCCCCTGGAACGGGACAACTCCGAGGAGTTCCTGAAGAGGGAGGCGCGTGCCGCCCAGCTGGCGGAGGAGATCGAGGCCAGCTCCACGTACAAGGCCCGCGTGGCGCTGGAGAACGACGAGCGCTCTGAGGAGGACAAGTACACGGCCGTGATACGGGGGGAGCGGGAGGCGCACGCGCTCAGCAGGTGACGCAGCCCCACCTGCCGTAGCACGCACGCCCCCACGCCGTAGGACACACCCCCACTGTAGCACGCACGCCCCCACGCCGTAGGACACGCCCCCACGCCGTAGGACACGCCCCCACTGTAGCACGCACGCCCCCACGCCGTAGGACACACCCCCACTGTAGCACGCACGCCCCCACGCCGTAGGACACACCCCCACTGTAGCACGCACGCCCCCACGCCGTAGGACACACCCCCACTGTAGCACGCACGCCCCCACGCCGTAGGACACACCCCCACTGTAGCACGCACGCCCCCACGCCGTAGGACACACCCCCACTGTAGCACGCACGCCCCCACGCCGTAGGACACACCCCCTGCCGCTGCACGCACGCCCCCACGCCGTAGCACGCACCCCCACGCCGTAGCACACACCCCCACTGTAGCACGCACGCCCCATGCCGTAGGACACGCCCCCACCGTAGCACACGCCTTGGCACACGCACGCCCCCATGCTGAAGGCCACGCCCCCACCATAGCACACGCTGTAGCACACGAATGCCGTAGCACACGCCCCCACACGGTAGCACACGCCCCCACGCCGTAGCACAAAACCCCAAGCCGTAGGACACGTCCCCCACTGTAGGACATGCCCTCTACTGTAGCACAGACCCCCCACCGTAGCACACGCCCCCCTGCCGTAGAAGTCAGGGCCCAGGGCTGCACAGTGCAGCTTCTACAGACGAACTAAATGAATAATTGTGCACTTGGCAGAGAAAAGATTGCAAATAAAAAAAGCTTGATGATTTGATTTTTTTTGGCATGCGTTCTTTTCATATTGACAGAATTCCTTTTTAGACCCTCAAAACTTTCTGCACAAGAATGCAATTCAGATATTTCAGTAGCACACATTTTGAACATCAGTGTGCCTGAAGCTGTCTTGGCGCCTGCTAACGCGTGTGTCTTTGCCCGGGATGTGTGCGGACGGCGCAGAGAGAACAAGTACATTCCCCCCGGCCAAAGGAACAGAGAGGCCTTGTCTTGGGGCGCCGGGCGGCAGAACTCTCCACGCCTGGTGCAGAGCTCTGCAGGACCCCCGCCACCCCGACCCGGAGCCCACGACTACAGCCCCGGGGCCGGGGCGGACCAGCGCGTGGTCAACGGAGGTATGGACGGACAGACAGACGGGGCAGCCCCCCATGTTGACACGCCTCCCAGCCGTCGCTCCAAATGAGAGGCCATACTTTTGGTTTAGGTTGGAACGCGTCGAGGCACAAAAGATCCCCACTGGGGGAATCATTTCCTCACAGAATAGATTAGAATGCTTTGTTTGGTCGATTACAGTCGGACAATTTTGTTGCCGCCTTGCTTCTCTCCATTTATCCATCCTCCTCTTCCATTGAGTTGGTCCGCTGTTTGCTCCTCATTCATTGGTTGCCGTCTTCTGCAAATCATCCTTCATCATTTTGTCCATCCCTCTTTTTAGGTCCATCCCATTGGCCCTCGGCCTGTCCGTCTCCTTCCTCCCGCCCCCCCTCCCGTTACCAGTCTGGTGCCTCCTCCCTGCCTCCCCGGGCGGCCACGCCCACCAGGCCTCCTTCCAGAACCCCCTCCCGACCTTCCAGACCTTCCTCCCATTCCTCTTACCCCTCCTATCCCTCCTCCTCCTCGTCCTCCCCAGCCCACCCCGGGCCGGCGTCCCCGGGCTCCGCCTCGCTGCCCAAACGCATGTCCTCGGAAGGTACCCACGGCGGTGTGGTGTGACCCGGGCAAACACACCGGCTCAGGGCGCCGCCATCTTGGCACCCGCGGCCTTTCGTTGAGCGCAAAGTGTCCCGGGAAAGCCCCGGCCGAGACGTGTGTTTGCCCGGGTCTGGTGTGGAGAAACACAACAGCAGAGCAACGTCTTTTGCTTGAGCGCTGACCAAAGAGCAGCTGGGACCCGGCCCAGGAGCGGCGGTCAGCGGCTGTTCTTTGGTCAGTTTGAGGCTGTTTCACCGTGTGTGGGAGTGGTGGGTCACCCTAGTGGGCAGAGCCTTCTCATCGCAGAGTTTAATTTTACATTTAGTTTACATTTACATTTAGTTTATTTTTACATTTAGTTTACATTTACATTTAGTTTACTTTTACATTTAGTTTACTTTTACATTTAGTTTACATTTACATTTAGTTTACATTTACATTTAGTTTACTTTTACATTTAGTTTACATTTACATTTAGTTTACATTTACATTTAGTTTACTTTTACATTTAGTTTACTTTTACATTTAGTTTACATGTACATTTAGTTTACATTTACATTTAGTTTACTTTTACATTTAGTTTACATTTACATTTAGTTTACTTTTACATTTAGTTTACTTTTACATTTAGTTTACATTTACATTTAGTTTACATTTACATTTAGTTTACTTTTACATTTAGTTTACATTTACATTTAGTTTACATTTACATTTAGTTTACTTTTACATTTAGTTTACTTTTACATTTAGTTTCCATGTACATTTAGTTTACATTTTCATTTAGTTTACATTTACATTTAGTTTCCTTTTACATTTAGTTTACTTTTACATTTAGTTTACTTTTACATTTAGTTTACTTTTACATTTAGTTTACATGTACATTTAGTTTACATTTTCATTTAGTTTACATTTAGTTTACATTTACATTTAGTTTACTTTTACATTTAGTTTACTTTTACATTTAGTTTACATTTACATTTAGTTTACTTTTACATTTAGTTTACATTTACATTTAGTTTACTTTTACATTTAGTTTACTTTTACATTTAGTTTACTTTTACATTTAGTTTACATGTACATTTAGTTTACATTTTCATTTAGTTTACATTTACATTTAGTTTACTTTTACATTTAGTTTACTTTTACATTTAGTTTACATTTTCATTTAGTTTACATTTTCATTTAGTTTACATTTAGTTTACATTTACATTTAGTTTACTTTTACATTTAGTTTACTTTTACATTTAGTTTACATTTACATTGAGTTTACATTTACATTTAGTTTACATTTACATTTAATTTACATTTAGTTTACATTTACATTTAGAGAGCATTCAGCAGATGCTTTTGTCCAAAGTGACTTACAGTCGGTACATTGGTGGGGTTTGACATGTGGACAGTTGGAGGAGGGGATCGAACCGCCAACCCTCCGGTTAGTGGACGACCCGCGGGACCCACTGAGCTACTGCCCCCCCCCCCCCTATAGTTTAGGCCCCACGCAGCGTGAGGCTGGCCGCGTTGTCACGTGTCGCCACGCTCCGGTCCTCTGTCCTTCAGCGTGTCGGTCCTAAGCGGTCCTCCCTGGCGTGGAGAACGAGAGTCACGCTGCACCTCTGTCTCACCGTTCACCAGGGTGCTCCTGGAGGTCACCAGGGTGCTCCTGGAGGTCACCAGGGTGCTCCTGGAGGTCACCAGGGTGCTCCTGGAGTTCACCAGGGTGCTCCTGGAGGTCACCAGGGTGCTCCTGGAGGTCACCAGGGTGCTGCTGGAGGTCACCAGGGTGCTGCTGGAGGTCACCAGGGTGCGCCTGGAGGTCACCAGGGTGCTGCTGGAGGTCACCAGGGTGCTCCTGGAGGTCACCAGGGTGCTGCTGGAGGTCACCAGGGTGCTGCTGGAGGTCACCAGGGTGCTGCTGGAGGTCACCAGGGTGCTCCTGGAGGTCACCAGGGTGCTCCTGGAGGTCACCAGGGTGCTCCTGGAGGTCACCAGGGTCCTGCTGGAGGTCACCAGGGTGCTCCTGGAGGTCACCAGGGCTGACTATGTCTGCTGTTTTAGGGACTGTGTTGCCTTTACACTCTAACTTTAATATGTGCCGATAAAGTCTTAAAATCTCAGATGCAGATACATTAGCCGGGGCATGTGGACACACTCTGAACCTTGACCTCTCGGCTCCCACCCGTTTCAACAGCTTCTGTGCAGCTTGTGTTTTTCTTCTTGTACCACTTCCGGCTGTTTTTTCGTTTCCCCTTTCTGCTTTGTTTGTTTCATTCACTCTTGGTTGCTGTGTGCCATCACCCACCGTGTGTGTGTGTGTGTGTGTGTGTGTGTGTGTGTGTGTGTGTGTGTGTGTGTGTGTGTGTGTGTGTGTGTGTGTGTGTGTGTGTGTGTGTGTGTGTGTGTGTGTGTGTGTGTGTGTGTGTGTGTGTACGGCCAGGAGATAGCGCAGTGACAGAGGACAGGAGCTCTGCTATGTCGGGCCGTTGGTGTCGCTTCCGGCTGCTTCTGTTAACGTTGGTCTCCCCGGTGTCCTCTTCGTCCACAGGTCCCCCGAGGATGTCTCCCAAGTCCCAGAGAACCCCCCGCGCCCACAGAGTTCCCCCATGCAGGACCAGTGTGGGCGTGGACTTCATGTCCCACAATGCCCCTGGTGAGGTGCCAGTCACCCAGCAGTCCAGGAGTAGCTCTTCTGGGGGCACATGGTCCTCAGTGGTCAGTGGAGGTGAGCCTGTCTGCTACGTCTCAAATGACCTCATGACTCTTGGGTTGAAACAGCCTTGTGGTACTTGGATCCAACTTACAAATGCTAAGACTTGATCACTATGTTCAGGAAACATGTCAAAGCTTTAGTGAATGGGATGCATGTGACCAGCCCCCTGCCCTCCCTCCAGTCCACAGACCTCGCTCCCCCCGTCAAAACAACGTGGGCGGAGCCTCCCCAGGCCCCGCCTCCATGCCCCCCCCCCAGACGGGAGCCGCTCCAATGGAAGCGTCCGCCGCTCCGCCGCCGGCCCCCTCTCCTGCCCCCCCCACCCCTGGCCCGGGGTCTGGTCCTGCTGCAGAAGGTGAGGCCCTCGCCCTGCCTCCCCCCCCCCTTTCCCCTGCCCCCCCCCCTCTCCCCTGCCTCCCCCACCCTCTCCCCTGCCTCCCCCCCCCCCTCTCCCCTGCCTCCCCCGCTCTCCCCCCTCCCCCGCTCTCCCCTGCCTCCCCCCTCCCCCGCTCTCCCCCCTGCCTCCCCCCCCCTCCCCCGCTCTCCCCTGCCTCCCCCCCTCTCCCCCGCTCTCCCCTGCCTCCCCCCGCTCTCCCCTGCCTCCCCCCCCCTCTCCCCTGCATCCCCCCGCTCTCCCCTGCCTCCCCCCTCCCCCCTCTCCCCTGCCTCCCCCGTCTCCCCCCCTCTCCCCTTCCTCTACCTCTACAACCGCTTTCAGTGGCCGGACCCGACATTCTGTGTCTCACTTACTCTCACTCTCTCTCTGTCTCACTCTCACTCTCTCTCTGTCTCACTCTCACTCTCTCTCTGTCTCACTCTCACTCTCTCTCTGCCTCCCTCTAGGGAAAGAGAGCCGCGTCCAGGAGACGAGACAGACCTCCCCCAGCGCCAACAAGGAGAACATCAAGCCCCCTGGCAGCAGCCCCAGTATCAGTAGACCCCTGTGTAAAGGTGAGGGAACCGCTGAGGGAACCGCTGAGGGAACCCTTGGCTTCTGTTCTCTCTCCTTCTCCGTGTCATGGAGGAACTAAATCTGTCTCTCTCTCCTGTGCTGCTGTAGGACCACCTTCCATGGCTCCAGACCACAGAAAACAAATAGACAATTTAAAGAAATTTAGCGTAGACTTCAGGGTAAGTTGAAGTTTCTTTTCTCAGAGGGAATGTGTTGCCGTGTTGAGAGGCACACGGTGTAGTGACACGCGTGACCCTCACAGAGTGGGACATGACAGCAGGCAGGGGACATACAACCCCCCTGGACTGGTGCGCAGTCTCCTGTCTCCTCCCTGTACTCACCCAAAACATGTCTCCCCCCCCCATGTCCAGTTGCAGTCCAGCTCTAATGCCGAGCCTGTGTTCGACCAGATGAAGTCCCCCAGAGACCCAGGGGACAAGCCCAAGGACCCTCCCCTGGACAAGGCCTCGGCTCTGGGGCAGGAGGGCGGTGAGGAGGGGGCGGCGGCCCCTGGCCCCACCCAGGGCCCGCCCACCTCCGCCGGTAACGCCAGTAAGCCGGGCAGCCCCGCCGCGCCCGGCTCCTCCTCCTCCGGGCCGGACCAGAAGAGGCTGGGCCCAGACGTGACCTCCCAGGGGGTCCAGACCACCTCCCCCTCCACCTTCACCAAGTCTGAGGAGCGGGAGGACAAGAAGGAGGCCATGCCAGAGTGAGTGGGGGGGGGGGCTACATGGAGGGGACCCACGGGGGGGGGGGGAGGAGTTCAGGGTTGTTAACTTGTGTCTCCCTGACGACGCAGGCAGGTGAAGAAGTCTACCTTGAACCCCAACGCTCATGAGTTCAAGCCCCGGTTCAATGCCCAGGTCAGTCGGGGGGGGTTAAGATCTCCACACACATCTGAGGTGAACACACAGAGGAAGCCGTGATGTCCCACGGTATCCTGAACCCTGCTCTCTCTCTCTCTCCTCTCAGCCCAAGCCCGCCAGCACCCCCACGCCGCCGCGGCCCCAGGGCCAGCCCAGCCCCTCCATCGTGGTGCAGCAGCCCCCCGCCGTGTACAGCCAGGCCGTGTGCTTCCCTCAGATGTACCCCCTCACCCCCGTCAGCCCCGGAGTGCAGGTGAGTGCGGCCGACGCCCGCGGCGTGCAGAGGGGCGGCTGGGCGCCGCAGGGTCACCTCCCCAGGGGTAGTTAGCGTGTGAGCCAGCGTGGGTCGCCGGTGAGGGATGATCGCGGCCCCCCGCGTGCTTCACACAGCGCTTCACACAGCGCTTCAGCGGCATGTCGCACACCGCCGAAGACACCGAGTTCTGAGAGCGAGACCCCCTGGTTTGGAACCCACAGCCCCCCCCCTCTACACTAACTGATGGTATCTCTCACATCGTTGGTGACAACACCACAGCACTGACGTTCTGCAAGTCTGAAGAGTCCCTCCAGCATGGAATACACCAGAAGAACCAGCCTTATCTTTTAATTTATATTTAAAGCCCATGGGATCTGCACAACTTAATCCCAACCCTCAAACCAGTGTTTAAAACTCTCAATACACTGACATTAATGCAATCATAACCACATTAATGACATTAATGCAATCATAACTACACTGTCAGCACCGTGTCCAGCATGCTCCCTCCCTGCTCTCTGGCTCCTCCCCCTCACAGTGTCTCCCTCCCTGCTCTCTGGCTCCTCCCCCTCACAGTGTCTCCCTCCCTGCTCTCTGGCTCCTCCCCCTCACAGTGTCTCCCTCCCTGCTCCCTGGCTCCTCCCCCTCACAGTGTCTCCCTCCCTGCTCTCTGGCTCCTCCCCCTCACAGTGTCTCCCTCCCTGCTCTCTGGCTCCTCCCCCTCACAGTGTCTCCCTCCCTGCTCTCTGGCTCCTCCCCCTCACAGTGTCTCCCACACTTCACACCCTGAGTCCTCCTCCCTCCCTGAGCATCCATCTTCTGTTGGCCTCCCTCCTCCCCTCCCAGGAGTGCACCTGTTTCCCTGCTGTGCCCACACACCTGCACCTGAGCGGTTTCTACTTCTGTTCTTTATGCATGGGAGATGCTGCTCCTTTACACAGACAGACACACACACACACACACACATACACATACATACACATACACACACACACACACACACCCGTAAACATACGTCCACAGCAGAATGCAGACTCTGTGTTTGTTTACACACACACATACACACACACACACACACCCGTTAACATACGTCCACAGCAGAACGCAGACTCGGTGTTTGTTTATCATGACTGGATTCTATCTTTAGAGCGTTTCTTCCCAACTCCTGGTGAGAACAACATGTTGTGCACAGTTTGGACAAGGTACACAGTACTAATCAGACCAGAACTGTCATCTGTGTGAAGCACAAGTAGTACTAAATGATGTGGATCACAGTGACTCTGCCCAGTGAGGGGCCACTCACAGGGTCCTCCGGTGTCTGAAACACTGGCCCAGTGAGGGGTCACTCACAGGGTCCTCCAGTGTCTGAAACACTGGCCCAGTGAGGGGCCACTCACAGGGTCCTCCGGTGTCTGAAACACTGGCCCAGTGAGGGGTCACTCACAGGGTCCTCCGGTGTCTGAAACACTGGCCCAGTGAGGGGTCACTCACAGGGTCCTCCGGTGTCTGAAACACTGGCCCAGCGAGGGGCCACTCACAGGGTCCTCCGGTGTCTGAAACACTGGCCCAGTGAGGGGCCACTCACAGGGTCCTCCGGTGTCTGAAACACTGGCCCAGTGAGGGGCCACTCACAGGGTCCTCCGGTGTCTGAAACACTGGCCCAGTGAGGGGCCACTCACAGGGTCCTCCGGTGTCTGAAACACTGGCCCAGTGAGGGGTCACTCACAGGGTCCTCCAGTGTCTGAAACACTGGCCCAGTGAGGGGTCACTCACAGGGTCCTCCGGTGTCTGAAACACTGGAGCCGCTGGTTGTCGCCTCAGCCGGCAGCCCACAAAACGCACCTCAAGTTAATTGATTAAAATGGAAAATAAAATAGGTCAACTGGCTCTTGAAGGCTGCTGAAGGCCTGCCTGTATTTTAACGTTTGATGAGCGGTCCTTTGAAGAAGCGCCTGTTAAGCAGCAGAACAGGGAGCATGAGGCCACATGTGGTCCCGCCAGCAGCTCTGTAGGACCACCTGGTGACCCAGCGTCAGTGTCGACCACATGAGCAACATAGGTGTCCAACTAAAGACTGGTTCTCTTTTTCCCCCTCTCTCCCTCTCTCCCTCTCTCCTCCCTTGGGCTTCTCTCTCTCCCTCTCTCTCTCTCCATTAGAAAAGCATAATCTGGAAGGTTTGTGACATTTTCTAAGATTTCTATTATCTTTTTCTTTTCTTTATTTTAATTCTTCCTCCAAACAAACCTTGACATGTTTTTTTTTATTTTATTTCTTTTTTGCCTGCCTTGCGAAGTAAAGCCAGTTGGCCAGGGGTCCCCTGACCTCCCGCTGCAGTTTACTTCAGTCTTTCTTGTGTCCTTCTCCTCCCGGGGGGTCTCTTCCATCTGCATCCTAGTCCCCCGAGCAGCGTTAGCCTTAGCGTCCCCCCGTCACCGCCGGGGGCTCAGGTCTGTCCCACCCATGCATGGGGGGGGGGGGGGGCAGCATTCAGGGTGAGGAGGAGGGCCAGTGCATGAGGCCCAGGTAAGGCACGAGCCGTCCACACTCAGGTGGGCCCAAAGGCATGCTGGGATGTGTGGGTATGTGTCAACACACAGACACACACACACACACACACACACACCTGGTGTGGTAGTGGTGTGTGTGTGCGACGGGGGCCGTGGGACCGCCCCCACGCTCCGGTCTCTTCTGAACCGCCATGAGCCGAAGGACGAGCGGAGAGCCATCGGTCCCGGGTGTGTCTCACCTTCTGTCCCCCTCTCCTCCCCTCCAGTCTCCAGCCATGTACCACATCCAGATGCCCCACATGACGGTCAGCCAGTCCAAACCTTACAGACCAGGTAAAGGTGAGCACAGCCCCATCATTCAAAACGTTTCATCTCCACACGTGTGCCGCGTCCTACAGAACTCTTGCTGCCTCTTCGCTGTCTGTTGCGTTCATGTGGAGGTGAGATGAATCTACTACTACCACTAAACGCTTCCCCCCCCCCGCTGCTGTACGTCCCACTGTGAACTACAGTACCCAGCATGCCCCAGCAGAGGTCAGACCAGCACCATCCTCCAGGCACGCCCAACATGATGCACCCGGTGACGGCGGCAGCCCCGCCCCTGGTGGCGCAGAACCCTGCCTACTCCGCCCAGTACTTCACCTGCAGCCCGCAGCAGTTCGCCAGCCAGCCGCTGGTGCAGCAGATGCCCCACTACCAGTCACAGGTGAGTGGCCGCACTGCCTCTGGCTCCAGTGGTGTCTGGTGGTCTCACTGCCTCTGGCTCCAGTGGTGTCTGGTCTCACTGCCTCTGGCTCCAGTGGTGTCTGGTCTCACTGCCTCTGGCTCCAGTGGTGTCTGGTCTCACTGCCTCTGGCTCCAGTGGTGTCTGGTGGTCTCACTGCCTCTGGTTCCAGTGGTGTCTGGTGGTCTCACTGCCTCTGGCTCCAGTGGTGTCTGGTGGTCTCACTGCCTCTGGTTCCAGTGGTGTCTGGTGGTCTCACTGCCTCTGGCTCCAGTGGTGTCTGGTCTCACTGCCTCTGGTTCCACTGGTGTCTGGTCTCACTGCCTCTGGTTCCACTGGTGTCTGGTTTCACTGCCTCTGGTTCCACTGGTGTCTGGTTTCACTGCCTCTGGCTCCAGTGGTGTCTGGTCTCACTGCCTCTGGTTCCACTGGTGTCTGGTCTCACTGCCTCTGGTTCCACTGGTGTCTGGTTTCACTGCCTCTGGTTCCACTGGTGTCTGGTCTCACTGCCTCTGGCTCCAGTGGTGTCTGGTCTCACTGCCTCTGGCTCCAGTGGTTCCTGGTCTCACTGCCTCTGGCTCCAGGTGCGTTTGGTCAGGTGCACTGGACACCACAGAGGCAGACCGGCCCTGAGGTCCGCTGACATCCTCCGGACTTGGAGCCACCAACTACCAATTTAGGGCTCGATATTCTAGATGTAGCAAAAACAATCTTGGCAAAGTAAAATGACAAAATCTATGAAGATTGATTAAGTATATTACAGGGTTATAATATAACTGGCTACATTAACTGAATCCAGTTATATACATAATCAAATTATGTGCAGATGTGTAAAAGAATACGCAAGGATACTCAATTAATTATGAGGTTGACTATCATCTCTTTTTATGTTGGCAAGGTTATGAAGTGACATGTAAATGCAAGACATCACATCCTGACTCAATCCCAGCTTCTCAGCAGTCTGACGACTATTTTGATCAAAGTTCCAGAAGTGGAAAGAAACTAAAGTACTTTGTGTTGGAGTGGATGACTCCCTCTATAGGTGAAGCACGCGCTATTGCATGCCTCATCTCTGATTGGCTGATAGGTTTGTAGCATGCTGACTCAGCGTTGACACAACAGACCTGTCCTCCGCTCAAACTGAGTTGAAGGTGGGGTCCTAAGGCAGGGTCTTAAGGCAGGTTCTTAAGGTGGGTCCTAGGCAGGGTCTTAAGGTGGGTCCTAGGCAGGGTCTTAAGGCGGGGTCAGGGGCTTCAGTTCTCCCGTCACCGTCTCCCCGTCCTCCAGGCTCCACACGTGTTCAACCCGGTGATGCAGGGCAGCGCCAGGATGATGGCTCCGCCCACCCACGGCCAGCCGGGCCTGGTGTCGTCCTCCACCACGCAGTACGCCGAGCAGACGCACACCATGTATGGTAGGTCTGCCGTCACCCCCGGATCAGCCGCTCAGGTGTCTGGCGGCCGGGCCAGGGACCGCTCAGCGACGCTCACGGCCGCACTCTGTGGGTTCCGTGTGCCTGGGGTACCCGGGTTCCACCGCTGACGTTCTCTCTCTCTCTGTGTTCCAGTGTCGCCGGGGCCCATGCCCCAGCAGTACCCCCCACCCCAGTGCCACCCTCCACCCCCACCCGCAGCACCCTCAGCCCTCGGCCACGCCCACGGGCCAGGGCCAGCAGGGGGGCCAGCACGGCGGACCCCCCGCCCACCAGGCCGCCAGCCCGGTGCAGCACTCCCAGCACCAGCAGGCGGCAGCAGGTACCTGAGGGGGTCTTCTGTTCACTGTTCTGACACGTCGGCTTCAGGGGACCACCTCATCACCGGGCCTGCGGTGATGAAGGACGACGCGCTGTTGCTTCTGTTAGTGCCGTGCTCTGAGCTGTGCTGTGTGGAGGCCGCAAACAGAGGGTCACTTGAGGGACACCCCCATTCCCCCCCCTCTGGAGGCTCTCCGTTTGTGCTTTCATTTGAAGAGGCTTGCTGAGCAGCGGATCTTATGGATGCTTTTGTGTGTGTGTGTGTGTGTGTGTGTGTGTGTGTGTGTGCGTGTGCGCCTCAGCCGCGGCTGCAGCTCAAGCCCTCCACATGGCCAACCAGGCCCCCCAGCAGCAGATGTACTCTCCGCTGGCCCCCAGTAACCCCTCCATGACCCCGGGGCCCAACCCCCAGTCGCCCCAGGCCTCCTTCCCCTCCGCCCAGCAGACGGTCTACCTCCACCCTCAGCAGGTGCAGCACGGCTACAACCCCAACCACATGGCGCACGTCCAGCAGGTCAGTCTACACACACACACAGACACACACACACACACCAGGTAGCCCACCTTGAGTTCCCCTCCAGTCTGTGTCCTGCTGTACAGGATGTGTCTTGGATACCTAGACAGGTTCTGTGAATCCAGAACCCAAAAGGTTCTTCTTATTATTATTATCTCTTCTCTCTTCGTACTCTCTACATATGTTCTGCTGTTATCTCTTCTCTCTTTACGTACTCTCTACATATGTTCTGCTGTTATCTCTTCTCTCTTTACCTACTCTCTACATATGTTCTGCTGTTATCTCTTCTCTCTTTACCTACTCTCTACATATGTTCTGCTGTTATCTCTTCTCTCTTTACCTACTCTCTACATATGTTCTGCTGTTATCTCTTCTCTCTTTACCTACTCTCTACATATGTTCTGCTGTTATCTCTTCTCTCTTCGTACTCTCTACATATGTTCTGCTGTTATCTCTTCTCTCTTCGTACTCTCTACATATGTTCTGCTGTTATCTCTTCTCTCTTTACGTACTCTCTACATATGTTCTGCTGTTATCTCTTCTCTCTTTACCTACTCTCTACATATGTTCTGCTGTTGGAGGACAAAATGCAGCCCATAATACTTCATTACGGAGTGGTGTTCCATGTCCCAGATGGAGATGATATGAATGGTTTTCCCTCCCAGGCTCACATGCAGTCGGGCATGGTGCAGTCCCACCACGGGGGTCCGGGCCACCCCCCCATGATGCTGATGGCCACGCAGGGTCCCGGGGGGCCCCAGCCCCAGATGCCCCAGAACACCCTGAACCCCATCCCCGTCTCCTCCACCACACACTTCTCCTACCTGGCGCACCCGCAAGGTAGGCTCCGGGGGGCGGGGGGGGGAGACGGCCCCCCCTGGTGGGGTGTAGAACCCTGGTCTGTCCCCCACTGTACAGTCTGATGGTGTCCCCCTGTCCTCCACTGTACAGTCTGATGGTGTCCCCCTGTCCTCCACTGTACAGTCTGATGGTGTCCCCCTCTCCTCCCCCACTGTACAGTCTGATGGTGTCCCCCTGTCCTCCACTGTACAGTCTGATGGTGTCCCCTGTCCTCCACTGTACAGTCCGATGGTGTCCCCCACTGTACAGTCTGATGGTGTCCCCCTGTCCTCCCCCACTGTACAGTCTGATGGTGTCCTCCCCCACTGTACAGTCTGATGGTGTCCCCCTGTCCTCCCCCACTGTACAGTCTGATGGTGTCCCCCTGTCCTCCACTGTACAGTCTGATGGTGTCCCCCTGTCCTCCACTGTACAGTCCGATGGTGTCCCCCTGTCCTCCACTGTACAGTCTGATGGTGTCCCCCTGTCCTCCACTGTACAGTCTGATGGTGTCCCCTGTCCTCCCCACTGTACAGTCAGATGGTGTCCCCCTCTCCTCCCCCACTGTACAGTCTGATGGTGTCCCCCTGTACAGTCTGATGGTGTCCCCCTGTCCTCCACTGTACAGTCCGATGGTGTCCCCCACTGTACAGTCTGATGGTGTCCCCCTGTCCTCCCCCACTGTACAATCTGATGGTGTCCTCCCCCACTGTACAGTCTGATGGTGTCCCCCTATCCTCCACTGTACAGTCTGATGGTGTCCCCCTCTCCTCCCCCACTGTACAGTCTGATGGTGTCCCCCTGTCCTCCACTGTACAGTCTGATGGTGTCCCCCTGTCCTCCCCACTGTACAGTCTGATAGTGTCCCCCTGTCCTCCACTGTACAGTCTGATAGTGTCCCCCTGTCCTCCACTGTACAGTCTGATGGTGTCCCCCTGTCCTCCACTGTACAGTCTGATGGTGTCCCCCTCTCCTCCCCCACTGTACAGTCTGATGGTGTCCCCCTGTCCTCCCCCACTGTACAGTCTGATGGTGTCCCCCTGTCCTCCACTGTACAGTCTGATGGTGTCCCCCTGTCCTCCACTGTACAGTCTGATGTTGTCCCCTGTCCTCCACTGTACAGTCTGATGGTGTCCCCCTGTCCTCCACTGTACAGTCTGATGGTGTCCCCCTCTCCTCCCCCACTGTACAGTCTGATGTTGTCCCCCTGTCCTCCACTGTACAGTCTGATGGTGTCCCCCTGTCCTCCACTGTACAGTCTGATGGTGTCCCCCTCTCCTCCTCCACTGTACAGTCTGATGTTGTCCCCCTGTCCTCCACTGTACAGTCTGATGGTGTCCCCCTGTCCTCCCCCAGTGCAGGCGCACCACCAGCAGCAGTTGTAGACAGGGGGCGCTGGTGAGCTGAAGGACCCTCGGCCTCGCACTTGTTACCCAGAAGAAGTTGAAGAGATGACCCTCCCTCCTCCTCCTCCTCCTCCTCTTTCTCCTCCTCCTCCTCTTTCTCCTCTTCCTCCATTCACACAAGTCATGATACTCATCAGCCCCCCCCCCCCCCTCCAAGTCTAGGCAATAAGAGAATGTTAACAGATTGATGCAGTGACGAAACCTTTTAACAAGATTAATATTTAACGGGAAGAACCCACTGTGTTCCGGCCCTGCTGGCTGTTGGAGATGAGGGCGTACAGACACAGATATGCAGTACAGACATAACCGTAAAAGAACAAATACAGACGTCCACACACACTTTTGAGAGGGTCCCTAACAGAGTTTAACTCGAGTCAGCTTGCCGAGCGAGCGAGAGAGAGAGACACACACACAGAGAGAGAGAGAGAGAGAGAGAGCAAGAGAGAGAGAGAGAGAGAGAGAGAATAAAGACCTGAACTGGAACTTAACGTATTTTGTCTGCACCTTGTTATGGAAAAAAAAAAAGAATCTTCCAACTTGTAGACAGTATAAATCCTACTGTTTTACTGCTGCTGCTGCTATGTGCTGCGTTTGTTTCCAGTGACCAGACGAGTTTCTAACCAAATCTCAACTATTAAAGTCGTTTTTTGGCGCCCGAAGACGAGGAGAGGTTATTTATGAAGCTGATGGCTGGTGGTTGGAGCTCACTTCTCACCCGACCATCATGTAACTTTTAAGTTAAAAAAAAAGAAACTTTTACTTTGTAGATAATATAAATAATTTAAAAAATCAGCAAAAAAAATAAAAAAACAATAAAAAAGTTTTAAAAACTGAGTGTGGTGTCTGTGTGGTCTTTACTTTACCATCGTTACTATCTTTACTTTACCATCGTTACTATCTTTACTTTACCATCGTTACTATCTTTACTTATACTATCTTTACTTTACCATCGTTACTATCTTTACTTTGACATCGTTACTATTTTTACTTTACTATCGTTGCTATCTTTACTTATACCATCTTTTCTTTACTATCGTCTGCAACACGTTTGGTCCTCATCTTCCTCTACTGTTGGACAAGTAGCTTTAATTATATCAGCAAATAATGCATTTTTCTTTCTTGAGTGAATTAAAAATAAATTAAACTTGTTCATAACATTTGAATACATTTTAAAAAGATAAAAAATAGACCGTACAATCAAGCACAAACAATGATTTTTGGTTAGCTTTATTTTACAAAACGTCAAATATACAGTTGATGTATATATAATATATATAATTTAGAAGTGAAAGGACGTGAACACAAGCTATGGAAACCACTACAAAGCTTTGACATGTCATTGTTCAGGGCGGGGAGGATGACAGGAATGTTTACAGTGCTGAATAACGAACACAGAAGGAACAGTATTGAGAACACACATTCACCCACTGGACTGTTTCCCAGAGGTCAACATCAGCCCAGAGGTCGGAGCGTGGAGAGGGCAGAACGTCTGAGGGCTGCTCCACCGTCTGGGGAGGCTTCTCAAAGTTTGAAAACCAACCACACTCTCATGGTGAGGTCATATCCTCCGTTATATATACATATATAATATATATATATATATACACACACACACACAATTTTGCTACAAATGATCCGCTCTCTGTATATATATTGATTGGAACTCTTGTCTTGGTTTAGGAAAATAAGACTTGTAAAAAAAGATGAGGAGATAAACGGGGCGGGGCACACGGCTGCGGGCTACTGCTGCTTTCCTTTTGTAACAAGTAATGCAGTGAAGAGACCCAGTGGAGCCTCCATCAGGAGCCTCCTTCAGGGCTCAGACTGGACCCAGTGGATCCTCCATCAGGTCAGACTGGACCCAGTGGATCCTCCATCAGGGGTCAGACTGGACCCAGTGGATCCTCCATCAGGGGTCAGACTGGACCCAGTGGATCCTCCATCAGGTCAGACTGGACCCAGTGGATCCTCCATCAGGGGTCAGACTGGACCCAGTGGATCCTCCATCGGGTCAGACTGGATCCAGTGGATCCGGGTGCATCAAAAAGGGAATAGAATAGAATAATAGAATAGAAATACTTTATTGATCCCAAGCTGGGAAATTACAAATTACAAAAAAGGGAAGACAACCGTACTATTGCCCAAAAATGACCTGGTCTTTGTTCTGATCCGGGACCCCCCTCCCGTGGCTACAAACACCAGAACGGCCTCTTGTTGATCGGGACGCCAAGTCAGGAGGAAATCAAACCAACACTTTGAACAACACAACCATTGTAGGGTTCGTTAGGTAAACAACCTCAATGTGTGATCGTAGAACGAATGGTCAGCAGTCTGAGAGACCGTTCAGACCTGACCTAGAAACTGGGGGGAGAGCGAGAGAGAGAGACAGACAGACAGCGAGCTTCATCATGAATCAAGCATAAACTACTTCTAATCTAACTAAGTTAGTGTTAAGCGTTGTGCACAGAGGCTTGAGTGACAGGAAAGGGAAGAGCTTTAGGGTTCCTCAACATCCCGTTGACTTCTGTTAGAACATCACGTTGCTTCAGCACAACCACCTCCAGTCACATTCTATCTTAATGTTGTTCTATGTGGCACGTTTATATCATATATCATAATATCATATCTATTCATACCCATTAATCAAGGCTTCATTCTGTTTCATATCAAGGCATATCAATGTGTGACTCATAACTACAATAAATCAATAAATAGAGGCGGACGATGAGGGTGAAGGTGAAACATGAGCCTGAAGGAGAGGAAACAGACTCACACACCTCAGTGGAATTTGGAATCAAACATTTTGCTTTTCAGAACACTGAGGAGGCCGACCACGGCCACCGGGGGGCGGGGCCGGGGGCGGGGCCGGGGGCGGGGCTCTCTGGTGAACGCTCCCTGGTGAGTGCATTCCTTCAACGGCACAACCAGAGGAAACTGGACCAAAGCGACGGAGCGGACCGGGAGCCGCTCGGTCTAGGGCCTCGCAGCGCCAGCTGGCCGGTCCACAGCGCCGCCCGGTGGGGAAGCCGCTGGCCGGTCCACAGCGCCGCCCGGTGGGGAAGCCGCTGGCCGGTCCACAGCGCCGCCCGGTGACTCGCGCTCGTACAAAAGTTGCGTCAGACCAAGCGGCGCGTTCCCGGGGCGTGGCGGACCACGGCCACACGTTTGAGCGTGGAGGAAAAGGCAGCGTGTGATGTCACTGTTACCCCCCAGGCCCCGCCCCCACCGCCGGATTCAGCGCAACAATTGCATATCAATTTGAATGAAGGGGTGTGAGCAGAGGCAGTTTGTTCAGCTAAACACAAACCGATACGCTGTGGGCGGGACTTGGCACTGAGGTGTCACTCATCCCTCAGACCCCCCTCTGAGTCGCTGACCGACAGCCAGGGCTCCAACGCCAGCCAGGCTGCTTCACCCGCATGCTATTTGGCAAGACTAACATTAGATGGTAACACGCAATGTCCCCCCCCCACACACACACACACACACACACACACACACACACACACACACACACCTGTCTGAGATGTGCGATGCTGACTCCAGCCAGGTGTCACCAGAGGGAGCCAGCCACTGGCTGGACGGCCTCTCAACACTTTGGATGACCTCAATATCCTTAAAAAAACAGGAATATATTCCCCACTATGATACAATTTCCAAAAATGGTACATTCATTGTGGATCCATCTGGTAGAGGAGGCATCCAATTGTCTGCCAGAACACACACACACATGCAGTCACACACACACACTCACACACACACACACACACACACACACACACACACAGACACACACTCACAGACACACACACACACACTCACAGACACACACACTCACAGACACACACTCACAGACACACACACACACTCACAGACACACACACATGCTCACATACAGACACACACAGAAGGCTGGCAGGAAGAAGTGTGGTGATGGGTGTTTGTGGGTGTGAGGTGTGTCATGTGACCGTGGGGTCGGGGTGCAGCGGGGTGCAGCGCGGGGCCGCGGGGTCAAACGAACATGTACTGGTTGTCTATGGCGCGCTTGCGGCCCCTCTCAGGCTCCAGCTCGTAGTCCGAGTCCCGGGGGGGGAAGAGGGGGGCGCGGGGGTTGGGGTGCCGCAGGAGGGGCCGGCGGCCCACCGAGCCGCTCCGCCTCAGGGGCCCGGGGGCGGGCGGCGCCGCGGGGGCCGGACGGCCGGGCCGGGCCGGGCCGGGGGGCGGCGCCGGGAGGGAGGCGGCCCCGGGGCCGGCGGGACCGGGGGGCGGCGGTGGGGGAGGACAGGGGAGGGGGCAGGCTGGAGCTCCTGGCCAGGCTGCAGTGGGCCAGGCTGGGCTCGGAGCTCCAGCGGTGCAGGGAGAACGGTACCAGGACCACCCCGGAGACCTGGCCTGGAGGAGCAGAGAACCACGGCTTAGATCACACAACATCTGATACACGTTCAGTCACATCCAGACTCTTCAGAAGTGTCCCCCTGAGCCACGCTTCATGTCCACAATAGACTGTTTATGGAGCGACGTGACATCACGTGTGTCATCGCACCAAACTCATTCCTCATGCAAATGTGTGTCAATATTGGTCCTGATCAAAGCGCGAGCCGGCAGCGCCTCAGCACACACCGCCAAACGGACGCCAACCGCCGGGCCCCCGGGGACACGGGTGGCGGTTCCGCCCCGCCGGGTACAGACGCAGCCGGCTGCAGGGCCAATGGAGGTATGCAAAACAAGTGGGCGGACATGTTTTTATTTGCATTATTCTGGGATGCTGCAGTTGGAAGCGTGTCACCGTGACAACAGCAGGAGACACAACCTCAGAACGCCTGGCTGGACCTCTGGAGAGCTGAAGGGTGTGGGCTTTAGTGGCTCAGTCTCCATGGAAACAGAAGCTGCATGTGTGATCGTGTGTCTGGCTATAAACTCATCAGTATTGCACCTCTACAGCTCGACACTGAATCCGCATGCCTTCAGGCTCACAAACATCTACGTCATGTTCACGTGTGAGCAACTTTCAGGCAGCTTCAGAACTGGTGTTCTTTCTCTCACTGTCTTCACCTCAGGAACGCTCATCATCGCCACCTATGGACCCACACTGCGCTTTTCCATTCACTTTTACACTCAGCACGGATTAATGCTCATTCTGGTGCGTTCCAGACAATTAGCCAGCAGTCACTTAATTAAAAAGTGTGTGAGTGTGTCTGAGTCATCTGGCTCCCAGGCTAGTGAAACAGCACAAGAAGAAGGAAAGTCAAAATGTAGAGTTTCACAGAAAGGAGCTCAAACGTGACCAACGGGGGCGTTTGTGAAGCTGAAGGCCTGCAGATACAACGAGGTGGAACCCAGATGTCTGCAGAGGTGCTGCCGAGTTTATCACATCACCGTGGATGGAACCCTGAGCACAATACACTGGATGACGCAAACGTTGTCTTTGTGGAACTATACACACCATGGTCACTTATAATCAGCAGCAGACAGCATCGGTGTGTCATCATTTAGCAGGTGCTTTCACCCACTCAAAGTAATTCAAGGGCTTTGAACCCAGAAGCTTGGGGCCGGGCCGCTGCCCTGGCCCTCGCCACTACTAGCCGTCCCTCCCGCCCACAGCAGTGAAACATGACTAACAATGAGGACCGTGTCCCCAGCAGGGCGGTCAGCCTACCTTGCTGCGCCGGTCTGCAGCCGGCCACCACGAAGCTGGACAGCCGCACGTCGCAGGCGCCGCCACACTCCAGCGGGATGGGCCAGACCCGGAAGTGACTG
>JAXIVH010000125.1:389173-421673 GCA_036785325.1 Urophycis tenuis
TGAAGACACACCTCTACATATGAAGACACACCTCTACATATGAAGACACACCACTACATATGAAGACACATTCCTGTCAGCATTCTGGGCTCATGAGCCACACATCCATATGTCAATCATATGTCCGCACCTACCAACACACACATCAAGAATATGCACATACACAGCTGTACACACACTTGGCATTTACACACACATACTATGTACATACACACACACACACACACAGACACACACACACACACACACACACACACACACACACACACAAGCACGCACACACACATAGGCTCGCACACAAACACACTAGGCATGTATACACACACACACACTCACAAGGGTGAAACACAGGATGTTTGGAGTCCCAAAAACTCTTCCCAGGGTCCTTTTCTCAAGGCCATCTCCATGGCGACGGACTGACTCAACATTCCACTATCCCTTTGAGGGTCACCGTAGACAACACTGTCCGGGTGTATATGAGAGTGTGTATGTGTGTGCATGAGTGTATGTATGTGTGTGCATGAGCGTGTGTATGTGTGTGTGCGAGCATGTGCATGTGTGTGCGTGTGTGTTTGCTGGTGTGTTAAACTGACGTGATGCTGCACTGGTCTCAGAAGAGACAGCCGAGTGAGCGAGTTTGAAGACACATGAAGGCAGAGAGTGTGTCTCACCTCACAGCCAAAGACACAGCGTAGCAGTACACTGGGTCAACAGGCCTCCTGGTTAGCACGGTCAGGGCAAAGCAAAGCCACATGGAAAAATACGTTGAGCGGGTCTATGTCTCATTCCCAAGACACTGAGCACAGAGTACTGGCTTCATAGCGTGTGATGTGGAGTGTTTCCTCAGTTGAAGGAGATAAACATACTCTCACAGCTGTCTACACAAGGTTTAGGATCACCCAACAAACTCCCCGACAAGGTGCCATCGCAGGCTGCCTCACCAGGTCACAGCTTCAGCCACAGCCTCCACCCCTTCACAAGTTAGTGGTACCTTTATTTTGGAAAGGACTAGCAACCCCACCTTAAAAACAGCTGAATACGTTCACATTTACAACGTACACTTACAAATATCATCTCTTCTGCACACCGCGTCCTGAGAGCCACACTTTGGATTGTCTCTTTCAGATTAAATTACTGGGACAGATTGCGATCACCAAATGGGTCTTTTATCATCCTGCGGCGTCGATGGAGGAAGGCCGATAAGGGCGGCCATCGCCTCACGGCGGCCCGCGGCTCGCCGTGCGGCGGGTGGAGGGTGGAGGGTGGAGGGTGGAGGGTGGAGGGTGTCAGCGGGGAGCCGCCGGCTTCTCAGAAACCAGAGGCCGTCGCAGGCAGCCTGCCGCTGCAGAGGACGTGTTACAAACCCGTCGCATGCATACACACGCATGTACACACACACACACGCATGCAGGCACACACACACACACACAAGCATGCACGCACACACACGCACGCACGCACACACACACACACACACACACACACACACACACATGCACACACTCACGCAGGCGCACACACACACACACACACACACACACATGCACACACTCACGCAGGCGCACACACACACACACACACACACACACAGTTCTCAGAATCACCCAGAGCAAGGTAGAAAGCAGAAGTATTGTGAATACTACATTCAGAGAAACTGATTTGATTCCAGGTAAGGCGGTGAAACATTTGGCCGTGCAACAGATAATGAGGATGTGATGAAGAGCCCGGGGGAGAGGGTGACGAGACGACAGGCCCTGCTGGCTCAAGCCACACCGGGGACATTTCTAGTGTCCAAGTACGTATGACTAGCGCCATGCTCGTCAGATATTACCATTAACATGAATACACTTATCAGTGTTACCCTGGACTTTTTTGTAGCAGTGGTGCTGTGTGTTGGTAACCTAGCAACAGTAGGGGGGGTCCGGGGGCATGCCCCCCCCGGAATAAAATTTTGAAAATTTGGTGAGATTTTTATGAAAAAAAGTTACAGATTGAGCTTCCAAATATGACATAACAACCAACAGAGTCAAGGTATCTGCTGAGACCAGATCATTGTGAAAATATGCCTTGAACTTAGCAGAAACTAAGTCATCTTTTATGTTAATTTTCAGCTATTTCTTTGATATTTATTATAAGTCTTAGAAAAAGTAGATGAATGCAGATTTTTACTCATTTGATATTACTCATTAAATATTTATTATATTTATATATATATTTTTTATATTTAATAAAATATTTCAAAAATGTATTTGAAACTTTAGCAAATTAGGCTTCATCAAAGCAGCAACACACCCATTTAAACCAGACAGGTCACAACATTAAAAACGAGGCAAGAATTAAAGAAATGTTTTCAGGTATATAGGTTGCCTCTGTATTATGAATTGAGTCTAGGCCTGCACGATATCAGCAAAATGTGCGATGTGCGAACACACTGTTCAATATTGCGATGACGATATGACTTGCGATAATAAATAAGAAAAGAGTAAAATTTTGGTCATGGTGACTACGTCGATATGAATTTAAACAAATTCGCATATCGTGACGTCACTGACCGCGTCTCTATCCCGTAAAAGTTTAGTGGTCTCCTTGACGTCAGTCGACACGTCACTTTATAGCGGGTTCGAGATATTTCAATGCATTTTTTCATGTAGGACCTATTGCTACCGTGCATGAACCCAAAGTAATAATTTAGCCTTCTATAACTTTGAAAGGTGACTGCGAACATTTTCTTTACTGCAGCCGCAGCCATCATAACAGACAAGCGCGAGCCATTGATGAAATGAAGTGAATATAAAAGAAAGAACGTAGCCTACGTGTGTATGTAGGCTATTTATATTCGCGATACTTTCTAAAATATAATTAATAGGGTTTTATTGTAGTTGCATTAGTTATTTGAAAAGTTAAAAAAAAAACAACGGTCGGTCTTAACGCAAGTATACAACCGGCAAGTCGGTCGGACTAAAAGGGAAAAATAAATATTTGGGTCGGTCCTAAATTGACAGGGTGGGTCGGGTTACTGCAAACCACAATATTTAAGGATGATTTAAGGATAAGGATGGCCCGAGTGTGCGTGGCGAACTTATCGCATTACAGACCAGCTTTTGCGATGTGTTTATCATGAACGCTCACATCGCGATGACGATGAAAATTGAGACGATGAGTCCATACAAAGTACTGATAAACTAAATTAAAAAATATTTATTTTTTATTTACGTTTGGGAACCAATGGTCTAATGAATGTGACATTACTCCAAGCACAGTGGACTAGTTCACTAACGACATGAAGTAAACAGCATAGGGGTAAAACTACAGACAGTATCATTTTTTTTGTTGTTGCAGTGGCGCTGACAATCCCGCTGCTGAATGCATATAGGGGAAACACTGCACTTATACATAAATGTATGTATATATATTTGGATTTTTAAGAATAATAACTTTTATTTTGGAACATAAACACACCATAGGTGTGCCCACTGCACCCCCTCTACTGTAATATTGTCATTATAACACTGTGGGACAATACTGGACTCGCTCCGGAAGAATACAAAATGTACGATGATACTGTAGGCGGCGTTTAGCTCACCCAGGGCTTCAGAGTAAAACGCAGGAAGCATAAATACCAGAGGGTAGCCGAGTGCTCTGCCTGGCAGAACAGAAGCCACAGAGCTAGCCCAGCAGGGGGGGGGGGGGGGGGGGGGGGCTGCAGGCCGCTGACCACTGCAGGGCACCCATCAGCACCCATCAGCACCCATCAGCAGTGCTCACGGCCGCCGTGCACGCCAGCACCTCAGACACGCTGCTGGAGCCAGGGTGAACTGCTGGGTACTCTCAACACTGCCAGAGGCTGCAGGCTGCATGAGGGATCGCACAGCGAGATGTTGTAGGGGAATGTGTAATATAGTGGGTTACCTATGATACTCATATGTAATGCTATCTATTGAACACTAATACATGTAATGGGATGAGTATTATGTTCTCTCTCTCTCTCTCTCTCTCTCTCTCTCTCTCTCTCTCTCTCTCTCTCTCTCTCTCTCTCTCTCTCTCTCTCTCTCGAGAGAGAGAGAGAGAGAGAGAGAGAGAGAGAGAGAGAGAGAGAGAGAGAGAGAGAGAGAGAGAGAGAGAGACAGTAACAGGAAGGAGTATGTATGTTATGTATAGATCACTTTCCTTTAGGGGCTTTCCACAGGCAGCCTGGCAAGGTCAGGTGCAATAGAAATGTGGTTACAGGTTCGTCAGACACACACACACAGACACACACACACACACACACACACACACACAGACACACACACACACACACACACACACACACACACACACACACACACACACACACACACACACACACACACAGACACACACACACACACACACACACAGGTTTCTCTCTCACAGACTCTTCTGAAAGGAAGCGGGGTTGAGAATATTTGCAAGCCTATCGCAGCGTTCACAGCATGCAGTGAATATGTGCTGTGTGGAACACGTATGAACAAGACGTGTTCAGAGCACACGTGTTGGCTGCATGGCTAAAGAGAACTTTGTAAGCGGAGACAAGATCTGCCTCACACATTTTGTCCATAAGACTCCACCTTGTTTCCTCTGGAGATGTCTCTCTTTATGTCAGAGTGAGACACGCTATCATAACAATAAATATAGGGTCCAGCGTCCAACGTGTTGCAAAAACACTTTGTGTCAACAATGGCTTCAGTCCAGATTCCCTTTGTGGTCCTTTTAGTGTCAGTAACACATTCAGACTGACTGTAACCCTGAGGTGAAGAACGCAGGGAAACCCAACACATTCAGAACAATTAAAACCTCCATTTGTTCCAAGGAGGACCAGAACAGCTGTGCTCTCTTGCTTATCCGAGCTAAATCAGCTTCCTTGAGAGCCAGGGTGAGAGTAATATGTAAGTGTTAGGGTTGGTCTTGGCTCTCCACGCACAAATCTGCACTGAGAAAGATCAAAAATCTCGTGTACGCGTTTGAGTGCCTTTGAAAAGCCGGATGAAAAAGACCCGCGTGGTGTTTGCACCACCGCACGGCTTTGAGAGGAGGTGGAGATGTGGCCTCGGAGGCCCGCACTATATTTAAAATCCAAATACCTCGCTGGGAGGCTGGAGGCTGCAGCCGTTTGAAGGGCCAGGGAGGCTCCACTCATACATTATATACGTATATAATGTATATATATATATATATATATATACTGTATATATATATATATATATATATATATATATATATTGTTCATCACACAAGGGTCTTCCCAACAACATCTTCGGTGGACACCAGCTGTGACGGCGCGTTTCCTACTTATTGGCTGTACGGTGAGATTCAAACTGAACTGTGTGCGGGACATCTGAACTTGAAACTTGTTCTGGTGACTTTCTTACTGTATTAACAGCAATTAAATGTTTCACCTTCTTAAGACAAATGTACTTATTGTAAGTGCCCCTCGATAAAAGCGTCTGCTAAATGCCCTCAATGTAAATGTAAATGTAAACATGAACACAGTGTGGTCAGAGCACTGTGCAGAAAGCCCAGTCTGTTCAGTAGAGGACACAGTCTCTGTTCACAGTCTGTTGGGTGCCAACATTGCCTTATTTTACCACCATGCCAACACCTTTGAAAATGTCTCACCGGAGGATTAAACAGGCCCACAACACACTCCTGGGGTTTAAACACTGACACGGGGACACTCTCCTCCCTTGACTATTTTCAGGTCCCAGGATATTAAAAACCGATCGAGTTATCAGCTCTGTGAGACATCGATGTCATGAAATTCAAGCGAAAAGTTGCAACTGCAAGTTCAGAGATAAGTTGTTGACATTTTCGGCCACATTTAATCTTACAATCTGTACAAATGTACAATCACACACAGGAAATACAATCAGTATAGTGGAGTAGATTGTGATGAATCATCAGGTTTCTAATTGAAACCATACCATTGCGTTTTCTATTTCCATAACAACAGTGCCACATGGACTCACAAGAGCTATGCAAATATATATGAAGCTGTACATGGCTGCGTGCTTCCTCCATACTGCAGGGACGGCCATGTGTTCCAGCCTCAGTTGTGGTCGACAGCGAGGGCCAAATTAACGCTGCATGTTGCCATTGGAGAGACTCAAGTATACCAAGTAACACAGAACAGATGGATCACTGGAAAGAAAGTTAGATTTTCCACTGATGTTGCAAACTCTCCGCTGTCAGCGAGGGATGGAGCGAACGGCGCAGGATCTGTTGGCTATCTGAGCCCACCCTGTTTGACTTTAAACTTGAGAATGCGATTAGTTGGCTAAACGAGGCACACTTCAAGCTAGCTGCAAGAGGCTGGCGAAGGCTTCCCTTGGGTCTCAGGTTTCCTGTAGGTGTCATGGTAGGTTTCGGGTAACCGTGACACCTACAGGAAAGAGAAGACAACACGGTGGATTGGTCACGTCTGAACATGTAGGAAGGTAAACAGCAGGCCATGAGTCCCACGTGAGGTATGACCACCCACGTAGGAGCAGGACGTGCACCACCTCAGAGAGTTAGAGATGCAGACGGAGAGGCCAACGTCTCCGCCTACCACGTCTGAGGTTCACGCACCTTTTCACCCAGAACCGACGTGGTTCTGATTGCCCAAAGGTAGAGGCAGAGACAGTGACAGATGTACAGACAGAGGCAGAGACAGAGGTACAGACTGAGGCAGAGGCAGAGATAGAGGCAGAGACAGAGGCAGAGACAGAGGCAGAGATAGAGGCAGAGACAGAGGCAGAGATAGAGGCAGAGGCAGAGACAGAGACAGAGGCAGACATAGAGGCAGAGATGGGGCAAAGACAGATACAGAGGCAAAGACAGACAGACAGACAGACAGAGGCAGAGACAGAGACAGAGACACAGGCAGAGACGGAGACAGAAACCAACTGAAGAAATATATAGAAACCTAGAGATACTGGAAGCAACAAGTGTGACTGAGTCGTAGCCTACAGGAGATCTAAAGGAAACATATCTTTCTACTGACAGCCGCAGTCTGTTGAAGCCCACACTCTAACCAGGATTTTCCTGGCATTACACACTGACATAGAGAGACAGAGAGGGAAAGAGAGTGAGAGTGACTTAGCATGTAAGTGAGTGAGTGAGTGAGTGAGTGAATATGGGAGCAAGTGAGTGTGACTGAATGAGCACAAGTAGAGAATAGAGGTGCAAAATGAACACATTTATTTTCCATTGTCTAGACATTGAAAAATATATTTTTTATTGACCTGCTGCTAAACAAGATCAGCTGAACTACACAAATTAATATCTAGATGCATGTTTTCTAACTATGGTAAACACACAGGGCTTGTCAAATGTCACAATGAGATAGCAATATCTTATCTCATCAATATCTGCCTGATTTCACAATGCTATATACATGTATGTCCAATCGTTATAGCCGTAATAACTCATCTATGTTGTGTCCTCTAGAGTGGCTGCAGGGCCATCGCTGGGCTCTTCTGAGGGACCATCTTATGGCCGTCCATGCACCAGGAACAGTAATAATAATACAACATACAAATACAATAATAATCATTTATTTGTATTTAAACTACTATTCCATGTCAATTAGGTCTGTCACACAGCGCACGGGTCAGAAACCTTGTGATGTCTGAATTTGCGTCACTCACTCGCTGCAGTCCAATTAGATTTCATGTGCGATCCTAGAACGTCTGAGATTAGCTGAAATGGAGTCATCAAGAGAGAAGCAGAGTGTGTGCACGAGAAGACAGAGAGTGAGAATGAGAAGACAGAGAGTGTGCACGAGAAGACAGAGTGTGCATGAGAAGACAGAGAGTGTGCACGAGAAGACAGAGTGTGCATGAGAAGACAGAGAGTGTGCATGGAAGATAGAGAGTGTGCACGAGAAGACAGAGAGACACTGCATGAGAAAGATGCACAATATAGAGCAAGCGATAGAGAACGAGCAGGCGAGTACAGTATGTTTTAATGTCTGCAGGCTCCTGCAGGCTCGCCTTCCTTTTAAGGCGATATACGAGCCAAGACGGCCAGTCTGCATGCACCCTCCCCCACACACACACACACACACACACACACACACACACACTCATGCACACACACATGCATGCACACACTATATCAATGAGGATATTTTGTTAGCAAAAACATTGCAATTATTAAACACAACAAAGCAGATTCCAAAACTCGACACACACACACACACACAGCCAGGCCTGTCTCCATCATTACACACATTATGAAGGCAGCGGCTGGGTAAGGAGTGCATGGCTGCTAAATATAAAACAGTACACGCTAGCACACAAACACACACACAATTAGACATGCAAAGGGCCACATTCAGACTGGCCCCAACAAATAAAGACCCAGACACACTCTCTCTCTCTCTCTCTCACACACTCACACAGACACACACACACACACACCTCACACTCACTCACACACACACACACACACACTCACACTCACACACACACAGTCATGGTCTTTTCATAACGATGTGCCAAAAACACACTTGCATGTACACACCCTGAAGAGACTCGACTTGTGCTTCCAAGGACCTTTGCTCATTGCTGTCCCCCCCACTCCCCCAACACACACAGACACACACACACTCAAACTCGTGCACAAACACACATCAGCGGAGGCCAGATCTAGTGAAGATGAATACATTGTTTGAATTGCATAAAGGGGCAGTAATACTGTTCTTGTTGTCTACTGTTGATGGTTTTTAAGTGTTGAGGTAACCTCCAAACAAACAGGAAACTGCGTAGGAGGTACACAGTACATTCTGTCTCATAGGTTATCACAACTACTTGACCACAAGTTGCCAATATGAAGAAATGTTCCAATTCTCTCTCGCCTTTAATCTTGTTCTACTCTGCAATATGCATTATATAACTGTTTCCTCTCAGATGTCTTTGACGAGCAGGAACTGCATGCCAGGTTACTTAACGTGAATGACTTCTGCTTTGTGTTGCAAGACTTGGCTGGGGTCTGTGTGCCAGGTGTACCACACAGTGAAACACATGGTGTGTATGCAGCATGTGGCACAGCGTCAGTATGAACAATGAATAAAGGACTGGAAGCTCAAAGATGCGGTAATGAGGGTGGATGTGAGACACCGAGGCCAGTCGCACAACGTTTGCCACTTTCCTGCTCGAGGACTACTGTAGAATCACGACGACAAGCAGAGATGAATTGTTAAAACAAAACGCAATGCGATATTGAAGGAGGAAGGGAAGCCCCTGAGACTAAAGCAGCTGGAAACAGGAAATGTGTGGTTGTGTGCGTGTGTGTGTGTGCATGTTTGTTTGTGTGTGTGTGTGTGCGTGTGTGTGTGTGTGTGTGCATGTGTTAATTGGTGTGTATATATATATATATATATATATATATATATAAATGCTACATTTGTAGGTATACATTTGCGAGCAAAACACTGCCAGCAAAAACAGCACTGGCATAGTTTAGAAGCCTTTGTGGGTTTGCATTCATTTTCTACTCCTCCGAGAAGAAGCAGAGGACCAGCACTACCGAGTCCAATAAAAAACACACCGCTGGCTTAGTGTGAAGAACACGTCATGGATGAACGCATGAATGGAGCCTGGACCATTGTGGAGCCGCCGGCCAGCGCTTCACAAACGCCTCGGATTCACCGACCGCTCCCTCCCTCACAGGCCAGGCCGAGACCCCAGCGTTAAGGCCAGGCCGAGACCCCAGCGTTAAGGCCTGGCCGCTCCCCACACAGCTTCAAGCAGAACTACGCCTCCCGACCCATGGTCCTACCTTCGGGGGGTCGTACAGTTCCAGCTGGTAGCGCTCTCCTCCGTCTCCGTTGGTGTCCCTGGTCCTCCTGACCAGCAGGCGGCAGCTCTGCCAGAGGGGCGCGGCGTCCGAGATGTGATCCTCCACCAGCAGGTACCTCAGCTGCCCCTCCTTGCAGCAGCTGCTGGTCTCTGCGCGCCGCACGCTGCGGAGGAGCCGGTCGAACCACAGGGCGGCCCGGCCGGGGGGCGTGGCTTCTGGGTGAGAGCAGGAGGACGAGGACGAGGAGGAGGACGTGGAGGAGGCGGCGGGGGAAGAGGCCAACAGAGGGGTCATCTCCTCCCCCGTCGAGGACACGCCTCCCGCCCCGCCGCCGCCGCTGTGGCCTTCGTTGGCGGGGTCGCGGGGGGGCGGGAGGGGCTGTGGCAGCGGGGGGAGGGGGCGGCTCTTAAAGAGCCGGCTCACCGTGTGCTGGATATGGCGCATTGAGAAGTGCGTGGGCTCGGCCGGCGCCGGGCCGGGGCCCGTGGCGTCCCCTGAGTACTGTTCCGTGGCTGGGCGGCGCTCGGCCCCGGGGAGCCCCTCGCCGCCGGGGCTGCGCGTCAGCGCCGGGCCGCCGGCGCTCCACGCGGGACCCCAGAGCGGCCCGGGGCCGGCTGGCGAGGGGAGGGGCGCGGAGCGGCGCAGGGGCTGCTCCTGCTCCCGGCCCGCCCGGGCCTCGGCCTTCGGCGGCAGAGCGGCGGAGAAGGAGGCTCCGGTGCTCTGCCGCCGCGCCTCCCGGTAGTCCAGGGCGCCCGAGGAGGCGGCGGCGTGGCTGGCCGGCCGGCAGCCCGTCAGCGCCTTCCGGGGGGGAGGAGAGGGCGAGCCGGCCGGGGCGGAGCTGCTCTCGGGGGCTGCGGGGCCGCGGGGGGCTCCATCCTTGCCCACCTCATAGCAGAAGTGCTGCTGGAAGAAGTGGGCGAACTGCTTGGAGAAGCCCTCAGGCGTGAGGGCGTCCTGGGGCGGCCGCTCTCTCACCAAGCTGCAGTAGTGTCTGGCCAGCCCCCGCGCCGTGGCTATAGCGTGCAGCTCGCAAAACTCCCTCCAGCATCTAGGGGGCGCTGCGGGGCCCGGGTCTGCTCCTCCTCCGGGAGGGGCGGTGGTGGTGTTGGCTGGATGGACAGTGTTACCATTCATTGCAGTAACCAGACCGTCTGAGAATCACTGCCGACAGAGAGACAAGGTGTTAGAGGAACGGAACAGAGCTGACGACATCAGCCAAGACAAACACACACATCTGCATTCTCTGGGGTCCCACCGCGTTCCAACAGACATGACCGGATGCGCAGCAGTGAGAAGTGTTTCCGGAAAACGTAGAATTTTCTATTTAATTTATCGTCCAGAAAAAGGCTGTGGTAGCTTTCACACTGCGGTGCAATGCTGGTAGGATGTACAACAATACAAACAATCACACAGAGTACAATGATCTGTACTGGTAAGACGCCCCAGAAGCCCTCCACCACCTCTACTAGCTAGGAAGGAAGTGTCTCTGCTGTGAAGACTCTGTCTGAGGCGGCATGGGCGTGGCCTGAGTACTAAATTGAGCAGACTGCCTGTCTGTCCACCTGTACGCCTCTTGTTAGTGTGTTCAACATGTGAACGTGTGTGGTGATGCTGAAGACCTCTAGTCCTGATGTTGTAGCAAAATAAATTCATCTGCAGTCTGTTGTAGCATAATAATAATAACAATAATAATAATAATAATAATAATCTGTTGTAGCACGACCAGTTGTCAGTGTGGCAGACTGGCCCGCTCTCTCCCAGAGTAGTTTAATTTGAACAACAATTCACCGCACACCTGGCCTCACAAACCAGACCATGTTAGCTTTGCTCGTTAGCTAAGTCAGCCGTGGGCAGTGTGAGGCCAGGGCATTGTCCACCCTGCGTCCACCAGCCGTCAGGTCTGTCTACGGTCTCGGGGGTCGGGGTCTCGGGGGCGGGGTCTCGGGGTCGAGTCTCGGGGGCGGAGTCTCGGGGGCGGAGTCTCGGGGGTCGTGTTACCAAAGTAAACAACGCTCCCGCTGTACGCTCATCATCGACTAAAAACTTTCGTACACTTTTCGTACACCTTTTGGTGTACGGCGCACGGCCCTGGTGTACAGCCCTGGTGTACGGCCCTGGTGCACGGCCCTGGTGCACGGCCCTGGTGCACGGCCCTGGTGCACGGCCCTGGTGCACGGCCCTGGTGCACGGCCCTGGTGCACGGCGGCCCTGGTGCACGGCGGCCCTGGTGCACGGCCCTGGTGTACGGCCCTGGTGCACGGCCCTGGTGCACGGCCCTGGTGCACGGCGGCCCTGGTGCACGGCGACCCTGGTGCACGGCACGCCACGCGGCCGGCTGCTGGGCGGTCAACAGACTCACGGCTCGAGGCGACACCAGAGGTGTGTCAGGGGTCAGGGGTCAGGGGTCAGGATCTGGGCTGTGTTGTAGCTCCACACTTGCATATTATTGTCATCATGGCGTTAGCAGGAAGAAAGAGACGTACTCGTTAAAACGGGGCCGTGGTGAGGACTAAGGTCTTTTCTTTCTACACATTCCTCAGCAGTTCCCTTGTGTACAGAGCACACATAATGGACTCAGGCTGTAGTTAAGGGGGATTAGTAGGACGAAAACATTCGCAAAGATGAGACGAGGAAAAAGGCTGATGCAAGACCTGAGTGTATGGTGCACATGCAGAGTGGCTACAGTTGATTATGTTGCTGCATCGGCTGCACAACCCTTGACGCCCACTGAAGACTGATCCCGGTTCACTGTTTTAAACACCTTCAGTATGTTTTAAACACTTTCAGTATGTTTTAAACACCTTCAGTATGTTTTAAACACCTTCAGTATGTTTTAAACACTTTCAGTATGCTTTAAACACTTTCAGTAGGTTTTAAACACCTTCACTATACATGTTTTAAACACATTCACTATACATGTTTTAAACACCTTCACTATTCATGTTTTAAACACCTTCAGTATGTTTTAAACACATTCACTATACTGTACATGTTTTAAACACTTTCAGTATGTTTTAAACACCTTCAGTATACAGTACATGTTTTAAACACTTTCAGTATGTTTTAAACACCTTCACTATATATGTTTTAAACACTTTCAGTATGTTTTAAACACCTTCACTATATATGTTTTAAACACTTTCAGTATACATAACTTATTCACGTCTTTGACTCTAACGTGACCCGTTTAAAAAAAGAGAAGGTTTAAATGTGACAGGTGATTAAGGTCAGATGTGTTAAAAAACAAAACAGTGGGAATTGTATTCACTTTCAGGACAATATTGTATAACAAGTGTAACTTAACTCCCCTGGTTCTACAGCATTTTATGAATTAAAACCAAACAGAAAGTAAATACCACAAGATCGTTCCCAACAGGAGAAGCTTTAAAAAAGACCAACTACACAAAGGGTTTGTAAAGAAGTGTGGCCCACACAGAGAGGTCTTTAGTTGGCACCGTAACTTCTTCAGAGCGATCCTCTGAGCAGACTGCTGGGACTACATACCGTGGTTCAGCGAGGAGGTGTCTCAGGGGAAAGGAGCCATGCTGGGGGCTCCTGAATCACAGAGCAGGCTGCTGTGTGCCTACAGACCATTCAGCGGGGCCCAGAACGCTCCTACCAACGGAACTAGACGTGTGTGTGTGTGCGTGTGTCTCTCCGTGTGTATGTGTTAGAGTGCATGTGTGTGTGGGTGTGTGTGGGTGTGTGTGTGTGTGGGGGGGGGGGCATTTGCTCACTCATTGTGGTCCAACAGATCACAGAAACCAAGCGCGATATTAATGGCGAGGTGTGTGGTGGCGTTTGGCCCAAACGTGGCGTGGATGGCGTCCGTATCTCCTCCCCCGCCGGCCCTCTTCCCTCCGCCACGCCATTCAGCGCTGGCCAGAGCCGACAAAAAACACGAAAACCCGGGACACGCTTAGTTCACTTTTACACACTAATCTGGCATATCTGGGCATATCTGGCCCCCCCGCACGTCAGCGGGGGAGGGGGAGGGGCCGGCTTGGCATGGTGAAAGATTGCGTCACCAGCGGCATGTCCCTGGATGAGCAGCACAACAAGTCAGAGCCTTCCTGCGTGCGTCTCAGGGCACGGCCACAGCTTAAGCCCTCCCCCTCCCCCTCCCCCTCGCGCCCCCAACTGCCGGCCCCCCTGCAGGCCGCGGTCTATCTGCGTGGCCAGCCATGACTCAGCAGTGGACCGCCATGTGCACGTTCACACGCATGCAGGCGTCGCATGCAGACTCAAGACGACACTTCCTCTCTGTATCCCTCCGGGGGTGGGGGGGGGGGTTCTGCGGTCTGCGTTCCCATGGTTTCTCTGTGTTTCTTTTTTTTATCGTTTTGATTTTTCTGTTTGATGTGCCTCAGATAGGGGCTCCCCAGATGTTGGCTGCCTCCTGCCCTCGTGGGGGGAGGGGGCACCGCGTGCGGGAGACGAGGGGGGAGACAGGGGGGAGTGTGCGTTTATTCTGAGAGGCTAAGGCGGAGACCTGTGGACACGTGGTCATCTGACGTTGATTGTATAAGTTTTGCTTTGATGCTGCGAGGGCTGGCTCTGGACAGACGTCACCAGCGGAGAGCCACCGTGTCTTCGTCCCTCAGCACTCCCTTCTCTCCCCTGTCTGGTCACATGACCGGATCGCTTTCCTTTTGTTTGTCCTGCCAACGCAGACACCAACACTACAGCAGCGGTTGTTTCTTTGTTGTAAAGGCCAAACGGTAATAACAGGGAAAAACACACACTCTGGTGAACAGCATTGTGTGTGCGTGTGTGCTACATGGAAAGAGGAATAGTGATCTTCACACTATAGTAGTGCTGCGCCAAAGCCCTCACGAGGGAAAGGCCTGGGCCACAACTGCTGAGGGGGTCTGGTCGTGTGCTTGTGTGGTGGAAGGGCTCACCACAGCCTGTTTCACCACGGCTGTGTGGGCCGTGGTGCCAATTAGCCAACAAACAGGAAGCAAGCAGCTCACTATCTGTGTGTATCACACGCCAGCCCTGAATCTATGCTTTATTTAAAAAGGCCGCCGGCCATAAATCTGGTTCCTGGCGCGGCAGGGCCACAGAGCTGCAGTTGTACTGCTTCATAACGACTGAAAAAGCACCAGCATCACAGCGTCAAAGTAACGTTAATCTGAGTCATCATTCCTTATCGTCATCCCTGTTGACTTCACTTCACTAAGTGTAATACTTCTCCTATTTATTTATATTGTCCAAATCAAAATGAACTCAGCCTTTAATGGCTGTTAGGTTTGCCAGAAGCAGCGCCTGGGAACCATCTCTCCCCAGAGGAGGAACCACCGGTTCTTTAAATCCTCCACACAGCAGCCAGCAGAACACACAGAACAGCAGCACAGCGCGTTGACTTGGCGGTGAGCCCCCCTACGGAGCACCACAGCCCCCCTCTACCACGTCAGGACACAATACCAGCTCTGTGTGTGTGTGTGGTGTGGTGTGTGTGTGTGTGTGTGTGTGTGTGTGTGTGTGTGTGTGTGTGTGTGTGTGTGTGTGTGTGGTGTGGTGTGGGTGTGGTGTGTGTGTGTGTGTGTGTGTGTGTGTGTGTGGGGGGGGGGGGGGGGGGGGGGACATTACAGGTTCAAATCTAGCTCACAACCTGCCTGTTTACCTGCCGAACCACTCTACAAAGTATACTATCTTACAACAGCGTGATTCACCTAAGAGGGGCACGAGCACTAGAATATCATATCTATCATATCCTATCATATCTATCATAGCTATCATATACTATCATATCCTATCATATCCTATCATATCCTATCATATCCTATCATATCTATCATATCTATCATATCTTATCATATCCTATCATATCCTATCATATCTATCATATCTTATCATATCTATCATATCCCATCATATCTATCATATCCTATCATAGCTATCATATCCCATCATATCTATCATATCCTATCATAGCTATCATATCCTATCATATACTATCATATCCTATCATATACTATCATATCCCATCATATACTATCATATCCTATCATATACTATCATATCCCATCATATACTATCATATCCTATCATATCCTATCATATACTATCATACGGGGTCAACGCAAGAAATACAGCAACCGTGGCAACAAGCCGTCCGCATCCAGTCAGCCCTGCTCCAGCCCTGCGCCTTCGACGATCAAGATAAGACAAAGAACACTGAACACACACACACACACACACACGCACGCACACACAAAATGTCTGACTTACATACCGACACACAGTCACTCTCCCACACACACACATACACACACACACACACAGAAGAACACACACTCATTGTTTGAAAAACACACTTTCTAGGTAACAAACGTGACTTGTGGATTGAGAATTATCAGTGTTGATGTGGGAGCCGTGCTGCAGGGTGGACCTATTTATATCTCTGAGGTCGGTATCAGCTCACACACACTGTGAGCTGCTCCCTGCCCCGGTGGGAAGAACTCTCAGGGCCGAGAAGAGACCTCCACAAACCTCCAAAGACCTCCACAGACCTCCAGACCTCCAGACCTCCACAGACCTCCACAGACCTCCACAGACCTCCAGACCTCCACAGACCTCCACAGACCTCCACAGACCTCCACAGACCTCCAGACCTCCACAGACCTCCACAGACCTCCACAGACCTCCAGACCTCCACAGACCTCCACAGACCTCCACAGACCTCCACAGACCTCCAGACCTCCACAGACCTCCAGACCTCCACAGACCTCCACAGACCTCCACAGACCTCCACAGACCTCCACATCAAGCCTATTCTCTGCAGTCATCCAGATCCACACACATGGCCTAACCACCGCTGGATGAGTAGGATGTGTGTGTGTGTGTGTGTGTGTGTGTGTGTGACGAATAGGGAGGGCCCGACAACACGTGAGGGCTGTGTGTTTGTGTGTCTTTGTGTGTCTTTCTGTGTCTGCGGCTAAAAAAGCGAAAAAGGCTTTTAACTAAAATGCTTTTGGCATGCAGAATGGTTTTTGAGAACAGCCAAAGGCCTTAACCCGGGTGATGAAGTTAAATGATTATCTCTGACAATAGCCCACATCCTCCCGGCCTTCATGCAGAGCTGACCTCGTTACCAACTTCAGCCCCGATCAAATCTGTTGCTCTGAAATCAATTAGTCTGCACGCCACCAAGACTCTGACAGCAGAGCCAAGAGTCGACTTTCCAGGAAGGAGAAAAAAACTAACAAAAAACAAATCAAGCCCAAGGTGGTGTTACAACTGTCAACCCTTTCTTAGAATCACTCGATTCTTTCGAAAGTGAGGGGTGAGACGTGGTGAGCGAGCTACACAGAGAGAGAGAGGGGGGGAGGAAGAGAGAGACGGGGGGGAGAGGAAGAGAGAGAGAGAGAGAAGTTGAAAACGGAAGTGAGGGAGGAAGTGAGAGAACAGCGATAGAGAAAGGGAGAGTGTCCAGGCGGGGGTCTTGCGGGCCAACCTGAGACAACAAGAGCTGAGCTGGCCTGAGCGCTGCTCTGCCTGGTCCGTGAGGACAGGAAGCCCCGCCCCTGCAAGCATCACTGACCACCCACACACACAGTAGCACGCGTGTGACTGGTCACATGAGCAGCCAATCGGCTGCCCCTACACGGGCCCCATCACCTAGGCTGGTTATCCCATGCTCAGTGATTCATCACTTTCACTATCATCTCATATATTATCATATATTTCACTAATATCAATATCTGACCTCAATAACTCCAAACACAAACTCAATTCACACTCAATTCATTAACTGAACAGTTTCACTGATGATATTCATGATAATGGCAAACGTTATTAACAAACTGAAACTGAAGCGTGACACTACAGCGGAGGTTCCAAGAGTATACCACACAGTCTTCCACTGTGTGGTATACTCTCCTTCACACAGCACAGCCCTGGTCCAATAACAGGCGGCGTTGGGGGGGAGGGCCATGTGAACGTGGCCGCCTGACGCGGTTCCAGGCGGAGGCATGGGAAGGGGACAGGGAGCTCCGGAGATAAAGGCACACAGCGCACAACAGCCGCCATAATTGAGGAACACATTTTGAAGGAGGAAGTGTTACTGAAACACAAGATAACCTCAGACCCATTTCCCAGGGCCAGGCAGGCATCAGCTGATCTGGAGAGGGAGAGAGAGGGGGAGAGAGAGAGGGGGAGAGAGAGGGGGGGGGAGAGGGGAAGGGGAGGAGAGAGAGGGGGTTAAGAGAGATGGGGAGAGAGAGAGAGAGAGGGGGACAGAGAGGGGGCGGTGAGGAGAGAGAGAGATGGGGGGAGAGAGGGGGAGGGGAGGAGAGAGAGAGAGAGAGAGAGAGAGAGAGAGAGAGAGAGAGAGAGAGAGAGAGAGAGAGATAGAGGGGGGGAGGTAGAGATGGGGAGAGAGAGGGGGGAGACAGGGAGAGAGGGGGAGAGCGAGAGAGAGAGAGAGAGAGAGAGAGAGAGACGCGAGGGGGGAGAGACGCTATAGAAATGAATTGCAAATGTGCTTCTCTCTCTTGGAGGACAAAAGTAAGATGGAATGGTGCATTACTGAATAACAAACATAACCATGTTGTGACTGCTACAGAGAGTGTGCCAAGGTCATGGGCCCATTTTTCTAACACGCAGCAATCGACAATTCAATGACCATTTTAAAATGGGATGCAATGACATGAGCTCACCATAACCCTCCACCCCGGTCTCTTGGTGGCTTTACAGTCCCACAGAGTTTGTACATCACCTACCAAGTCAGTGGCTTAAATACATAGGTCTCCATATGTCAGCAAAATACCAGGTTGGCAACATTGGGCCTTTGTTTGCCTCGACTTTTCCAAAACAATGCGCTCTGGAACGCCAACACAATGCCGCCATTCTTAAGGCCCACAGAGACAAGGCCTCTGCGGCCACTTCCTGTGGTCTGGGAATGAAGGCACATGGTGGAGAGAGAAAGAGGCTGTACTCAGGACTGGGGGAGAGAGGAGGAGAGAGGGGGAGAGAGGGGGAGAGAGGGGGAGTCGTGGCAGGGCACCACCAAGGGAAGCTTATTGAAAAGGTGATGCGGAACGTTGAGCAAGTAAAGAAATTGTGACCTTTTGAACAGAGAACTGTATCTGAGTACACGCATGTGTGTCCTTATGTGTGTGTGTGTATATGTGTGTGTGTGTGTGTGTTTGTGTGTGTGTTTATGTGTGTGTGTGTGTGTGTGTGTGTGTGTGTGTGTGTTTATGTGTGCTTATGTGTGTCCATGTGTGTCTGTGTGTGTGTATATGTGTGTGTGTGTGTGTGTGTGTTTGTGTGTGTGTTTATGTGTGTGTGTGTGTGTGTGTGTGTGTGTGTGTGTGTGTGTGTGTGTGTGTGTGTGTGTGTGTGTGTGTGTGTGTGTGTGTTTATGTGTGCTTATTTATGTCCATGTGTGTCTGTGTGTGTGTTTATGAGTGTATGTGTGTGTGCGTGTGTGTGTTTAAGTGTGTGCATGCATGTGCGTGCGCGTGTGTTTGTATTGAACTGAAAAGGTTAGAAGTCTTCCACAACAAGGTAATACGTCAACATTGATATTTAAACCACCAGGCATGCTCTGTATTCACACTTGTTTAAAGTGAGAGGAAGGTGATACTTCCTGTATAAACTGGTTACATTCCAGAGAAAAAAGGGGTTTGAAACAACACTTCCAGCTGTCAAGCAATGACAAATACACAATATCTGCACACAGTCCTGCAGCCTCTCATTAGCTGAACAGACCCTGGCATGTTGGGAGGAACAAAATACAGGGCAACACAAACATAATGACAGAGGAGATACCAGTATGATGGGCAGAGCAGGGAAGACAGAACATTGGAAGAGAAGAGAGGAGAGGAGGAGAGGAGAGGTGAGGTGAGGAGGAGAAGAGAGGAGAGGAGAGGTGAGGAGAGGAGATAGGTTGTAGGCCACAGGCCCAACAAACAACCAACATACAATCCACATGCATAATGAGCCACTATAGGCCGACTCAGTTGGCCTAGTATTTTTTTAACATCCTTAATTCTGCAACAGCTTTCTGAATGACTCATTCAGGCTTTCAAGCATAACAACTTCACTAACACACTCAGCACACACATACGCACGCAGAGACACAAACACACACACACTTCTCTCATTTGTCATGTATTGGATTCAGACTAAATTTGAGTCATTGTCATGAATTGGATACAGATGAAATCTGAGTCATGTGCGTGTGTGTGTGTCTATCCTTTTCTCTTGCTACTTTTCTCTCACAAGCGCACACAAATAGTGTGAACAAATGACGTCACGGGGCCTCTCCTGCTAATTCTATGACCAGAATCCTTTCCTATTGCCTATTTTTATCCATCTCCTACACCCTCTCTTTCCTTTCCTCCTTCCCTCTCTTGTCGCTGCCCCAGGCCTCCCAGGACCAAGTCCTTCCTGGCGGTCTCATCAGTGGAATTCCTAGAAGCCGGGGCGAGGGGAAGTGCAAGCCTGAGATTAGCATCTCAGTGGGGGGGCACGGCGGTCTGATCTGCCCCTGATAGCTCCGGGTGAAGACCTGCCCCGAAAACAAACCCACGCTGCGCAGCGTGCCGTGGCGGCGAGCGTACCCAGCCGGCCCTGACGTAGGCAGGCCCGCCGCAGCGCCAGGCCACAGCTACAGCGTGGTGCGCTGCTCTGGGTGGAGCTGACCGCCACAACTCAACCTGCACACTTTGTCTTGGTAAAGTGGCGAGCGGCTGCCAGAGGAGAAACCTCCTGTGTGCAGCAGACAGACAGTCCAGAAACCTTCAGAGAGACGGTCCACCCACACAACTTGACTGCTCAAGCATGGATCTCCTCGATCTATTGCAGTGATGGGGATGACCAGCGTATGATGACATCATGGAGTGTTTCTCTCTGCGTGGCGAGGACGGATCTGATCTCCTGAAGGCAGCTGTTCTCTGCGCTACAGGCGGACACCATCACCAGACACAGTGGCATTGATCATGGATGGAATGATTTTTGGGGAACGCTTAATAAACGGCGATGAGATTTGACTCTAAGTAACAATAAGTGTAAAACGGAACTAGGCTTTGTAAACAGGACATGAAAAGAGCCAATGAGTCACTCTATGCCTATGACAAAGCAATCTGTGGTCACATACAGAACATCAAATACCATTTCATAAACTCTGTATTCTTGTGTGAAATCCTCCCCAGACAAATATAACCATAGACAAGGGGCTATGAGCTTTGTGAGGGATCCCGTGAGCGTCTACAACACCTGAAGCCATAGAGGGTACAGGTAGATCTGGCCCAGGGGATGGCGGGATGCTGTCCAGCTGGATATCCCCTCCATATCCAGATCAATATCTGATATCCACATCAAGATCAACATGAACAAATGGGACACAACACTCCATCTGTTGCCCAAAGCGCGCCTGTGTATTTCCGATAAGGTAGACGTATTTGCTATTTGTAAATCAGCAAAAGGGATAGCAGATCTGTGTAAATGCATGGACTAATTCTGCTACCGGAAACCTCATTGCGTACTCATAATTGACAAAATAGATAACATACAGACTGAGAACAGAGAAGTGAAGACGCATGGAAATATTCCACTGCTGAAATAAAGGAAGCAAGACAGACGAATGACAGAAACACTCGATCATTGTTCACAAACAGGGCAGAAAGGATTGTGAATGCACTGTCAGTATCAATGTGTGTATTTTAAATCAACTTCCAATCTTGACATTCTTGTGTTATTATTATTATTATTAGTAGTAGTAGTACTAGTAGTAGAAGTAGTAGTAGTAGTAGTACTAATAGTAGTAGAAGTAGTAGTAGTAGTAGTAGTAGTAGTAGTAGTAGTAGTAGTAGAAGTAGTAGTAGTTGTATAAGAACAACATAGCTTAGTTTTGCTATTTGGTTATGTATCTGTGGCTGGACAAAGTGTCTTTTGTGAGGATAAAATGTCCATCAATTGTTGTTTTTAATGTCCAATTGTTACTGACTGGCTTATTAAGTATGGATACATCAGCATTGAAGTGACGCTGGCTGTACAACCCATAAACTTTCTGCAGCTAAAACCATCTCAACGTGGACTCCAGAGGAAAGGCATACTAAACAAAGTAATGCAAACGGTTTTAGCTGCTGTTAGCCACACGTAGGCCCACGTACACGACCACACACACACGCGCACACACACACACACACACACCACGCACACACACACTAACCACATGTATTCATCATTAGATGCATGGCTGGATCGTAGCTTGTGTATGTGCTTGGGGAGACCGAGAACTGAACACGCAGGCCTGCCTGGCAGCTTACTATTCCACAGTGTGTCTTTGCATTGAGACTGCTGGTGTATCACCCTCCGGTCGAACCATCGGGAGACACGGACACGCGCATGATGGAACACCCGGCCCCAGATTATTTCACTCAAAATGATTATAAATTATTCACAGTGAAACTACTACAAACTATTTCTGAATAAAATGTACAAAATATCTACTTATCAGTTTCTGTACAAAAACATATATTGTGACTGTCTATACATGTATTCAATCATCCACAAACAAAGCGCATAGAATAATTACATGATTATTCAGTTAATCTCTCAATAAAACCTGTTATGGCTACTCAGACTTAACGGGTAACCCCACAGAATGTACACCAGACCTCCTCGACAACCAGAACTGGAACAACGGACTAAAGCGTGCAGTCCTGTATGTTATTACAGTTACTGTAATATCAGTTTAAATATAATAAGACAGTATAATAACAGTAGAAATATGTTATTGCAGTTATGGTGCTGGTCGTTTAGGTGGGACTGCACGTTTTCTACTGTTATTACAGTTATGTTATTACAGTTACTGTAATAACAGTAGAAATGTTATTACAGTATAATAACATATTTCTACTGTTATTAGTTATGGTTGTTTAGGTGGGACTGGACGTTGTCTAGGATAAAAGGATTAAAAAAAACTAGGCCTCCATTATTTGGCCAACAAGTCTGAAAACACGGTGTGGAGAAATGAGCCCTTTAAACGCCATCACCAGCACTCCAACACTCAAATAACTCCACATGGGCCAGCTGAGTTCTGCTTTAAAACTGCACACTAAGTTTGAACCGGAGGAATGCTTTCCGAGAAGTCTACCAGAGAGTAGATGTCACTTGGAAACAACATGGGCTCTCAGTGCACAGTGGGCTGGTTCTCCTGGAGAACATACTCACGTTCTCCGTTATCTCGGACAGGAACCCTCCACGGCTCGGACTTGGCATAACGGAAACGCGCGGCGAAGCATTGAGAGTTCTTCAGTCGGACGTCGTCGATGAAGGAGAAGAAGGAGAAGAAGGAGACCAACTCATGGAGGAGGAACGGTACTTGCATGCTACGTCTCCTGCCAGCGCCTCTGTCGCCGTGAGTCCTGCTCACCACTGCTCACCACTAAACTTTCAGAAAGGAAACTTGTGCCGCGCGCTGCTCACCATCGGCCTGCACGAGTCTGCACGACACATCCTGCCAAAGTAAGAGTCCCCCGTACAGAGGAAAACACACACACTCAAAGCCCCGTCAAAACACACAGAAAATACATCCATCCATGTCCACCGCTTATCCGGGGTCGGGTCGCAGAAAATACACTTAACGTTCATTTGTGAATTTGTAATGGAAAAACTATAACTACTGGACAATAAATACATTGCTCATCACTTTTCTGGCGATTTTCATCGCGAACTGAAATAATATACGATTGTTTTTTTTTCATATCATATCATATCATATAACATTATGTTGCTATTTCCTATTACTGTTTGATATTCCACTTCCATCGACACTGGTTTTTCACCGCGTCACTTATTGTCGTTTCCTCGAAAGTGTCCTAGTTCATCTCTAGCTTTCAAAGGTCTGAAGTGCTTTTATTTTGTATCCAATAGCGGAAGTCTCTGCGTAATTATTGTTGTCTTGACCCAGTCAAATTGTTTCAAATGTGTGTATAACGACGACAGAATGAGGAAAAATGCTGTTTGATATAGATACAGATATAGATATAGATAGTATTGACCGCCGGAGGAAGTATTGAAGCTACTTTATGCCAACCAGTGAATGCTTGAAGGACATTATTGATGTACATGCTAGATTCTTTCGCATTGTGATATCTATTGTTACATTAAATACAGTTACAAAAAATGGAATAACGAAATAAACAGTAAAAGTTCAAATCAATTGATAACAGTTAATTCATATAATTCAGTATCGACCCCAATTCCATGATATAGATAGATATAAAGAAACTGCAATGTTACAGTGTTACAATGCTACAATGTTATAGGGCATGTGCTCCATGACGGACGTGATATTGACGGAACAATATCAAGTACATTTATTGGAAAAAATCAACAAACGTCTGAAGAGCAACATGTTGTTGACCACGAAACCTATAAGATGTAATTTTGACTTGGAGAGACACCTGGTGGACATTGTTTAAAATAGCACTACATACGACGGAAATGCCTTCTACCAGATTCACTGATCTATCCATTGTACGAGTATTTTATTGGACTTTTTAACAATACAAAATTATGACTGCAGCCCATTATTTAGCACACATAAGTAGTATCCTTTTCTTGTTGAACTCAATTATCACAATCAGACAATGATGTTAATTGTTTTTATTGATCTGCCTTCATCATCAACACATTCTGATTAGTCTATTAGATGGATCTGCACATATTTGTGCACAATTATTGAAAACATTTTTATGTGTAGCCTAGATCTTTTGTCAAGATTGAATGTAGTTAATCATTAGGCCACGTCCACTTAAACCGCTGAATCAGCTTTCAACAATTTGTTACTTTTGAGATTTGACACATTCTCAGTCTCTGGACCTCCAATGTTGACATTCAAACTGAACTCCAACAGAATGTTCAGAAAGGTGTTGGATCAGTCCATCCATCTAGCAGTAAGACCATCAGACTAAGAACTGTAGCTGTGTGCACTTCAGCTGGCTGAGAATACTCAGCTATTGTCGCAAACTGATTGCAGAGGCGAGAGTCGTGGATAATCAACCAAACAACAAATAAAGGTAGAAACCGGTCTAACAGTAGAAAAGGTCGGAATTGGTGAATACAAAATTGCCCGGGAACTTTAGCCATAAAACAGCCGAGTGTTGGGGAGAGTAAAAAGTATAAGGCACATAAAATAAGTAAACTCATGTGATTATATTGAAACAGTTTGTATGTTTGACCACTGTGCACGTCAGAGGAACCTTATTCTGTAACACGGAGGGTTGTGTACCGGAATGAACGCTGTAGTGTTTGTAAAAAAACAAAGACACAAACATACACCTACTGAACATGAACCCCCACCACCCTGAAGCCTCGCCACGGACAGGCAGCCTGCTGATGTTGAAGACCTCAGCATCAGGACCAGCCTCAGCATCTGGACCAGCCTCAGCATCAGGGCCAGCCTCAGCATCTGGACCAGCCTCAGCATCTGGACCAGCCTCAGCATCAGGGCCAGCCTCAGCATCAGTACCAGCCTCAGCATCAGTACCAGCCCCAGCATCTGGACCAGCCTCAGCATCTGGACCAGCCTCAGCATCAGGACCAGCCTCAGCATCAGGACCAGCCCCAGCATCAGGACCAGCCTCAGCATCAGGCAGCTGACCGACCAGCGGAACACACCAGGGAGGCGTGGCTCTCAGCCGGGCCTGCTGCCGGCACCGGGGCCCGCGGGGCTGCAGACTGGTCACACTTTGACAGGAAGCACCAGCGGCCTGCAGGCTGAGAGGGGGGCTGGCGGGAGGTCAGAGTGAAGACGAGGACCCTGTGAGTCTTATGAAGGGGACCCTGTGAGTCTTATGGAGGGGACCCCGTGAGTCTAATGGAGGGGACCCCCTGAGTCTAATGGAGGGGACCCCCTGAGTCTTATGGAGGGGACCCCGTGAGTCTAATGGAGGGGACCCCCTGAGTCTAATGGAGGGGACCCTGTGAGTCTAATGGAGGGGACCCCCTGAGTCTAATGGAGGGGACCCTGTGAGTCTAATGGAGGGGACCCCCTGAGTCTAATGGAGGGGACCCCCTGAGTCTAATGGAGGGGACCCCCTGAGTCTTATGGAGGGGACCCCCTGAGTCTAATGGAGGGGACCCCCGTGAGTCTAATGGAGGGGACCCCCGTGAGTCTAATGGAGGGGACCCTGTGAGTCTTATCATTGGCATCTAACACACTAAAAAAATATAACAAACAAACAAATAATGCGGTAACAGAACTTGTTGTCCAAGTAATACACAAGAGCATGGAATGATACAAAACACTAAATGTTATCAGCATTGGCCCTGTGATTGGGTTGTATAAGACCATATAGTGTCGGAAACGTGTAATTAGAGGTCAAATATAAAGTCTTTGCGAGTCTCGTATCAAGCTGGTGAAGTCAAACTTGACTTGGCACATCTGTTGAAGCAGAAGGTTTCTGTTCCCCTTATTTGGTCGGTTCCCAGTATTACCATGTTCCTGTGTGCCAGACAAAACACAACACTTCCTGTCGCGTCTCGTCTATCTGTGCACAACATCAGAGTCGAATGTTGTGGAAGGAATGACGTGAAACCAAACTGGCGTTAAGGAGTGTTTCTCCCTCCTGCTGTGAATCACTGGCTGAGCAGCCACTCGCCCCTCAGCTGCTCCACCTCCAGGCCGTACCACTCGTGGAGCTTCGAGAAGCAGCCCGTGCCCGGTGACACCGGGCTCTCCAGGGACGCGCCCCTCCTCCTGGGGGGCACCGGGGGGGGCCGGGTCCCCTCGCCCCCCGGACCCCCGTCCCAGGGCGCGCCGGAGGAGGGCCCCTCCCCCACGCCGTTGGTCAGCGCAGACCCGGGCTTGCTCCACGCCACTCCGTTCTCCCTCAGGGGCCCCGGGGGCCCCGGGGGCAGCAGGGGGTCCTCCTGGACCGACCGCTGGCTGGAGAACACCGCCGCCGCTGCCGCCGCCGCCGAGAGGGCGCCGCAGGACGAGGTGGATGAAGACGAGGAGGACGAGGACGCTCCGGACCTGGAGCGGGACAACTGGCCCCGCCTGGCGGATTTGGACTTGACCCCGCCGGGGGCGGCGGCGACCACATCCCCTTTCCCGGCCTCCTGGATCTCCTCCAGCTGCATCTCCAGCTCCTTCACCACCAGCCTCATGTAGTCGAAGCTGGCTCTGGACAGCGCCTTCACCCACGACTCCATGGCCGCTTGGTTCTCGGCGGCCATTTTGTAGACGCGGGCTTTGGCGCAGTCAAACTTGATGGCGAAGGCGAACTCTTCGGTGGACTCGCACAGCTCCACGGTGCAGCCCTCCAGGACGATCAGGCCGATGGGCTCGCGGCTCTCCCGCTCCTCGAAGTAGAAGAGCATGTTTCCCTTCAGGACGAACCAGCGGCGGTGGTACGCTGTGTTCCGCTCGCCCTTCTTCACCAGGAAGCCCGTCTTGTCGGGCGGGGAGTCACTAGTGGCGTAGTACGCCACGCTGCGCTCGTTCAGCTTCATCCTGTCAGGAGCTTCTGGTCCAGAGACAGCGTAGAGGGCAGTGTGGGGTTAAGTACTGGCTAATGAGCAGAAAAACACAGTGGCTCTAGTGCCCAGGTGGCCATGCCCCCCTACAGCTAAGCACATTGCTGTATGTACACAACTGAAGTACATTATGAATATATGTGAATACATGGCAAACAAAACGAGTTCATTTCAGCTACATTGTCACATTTTCCGCCATGCTCATACAAAGAAAAAAAACCCAGCTTCAATTTAAGCAGAAATAATTACTTTAATCAACTGGCTGCACTAGATAAGGAACCAAGCGCTATTCAGTGCCGAATAAAAAGCCTTAGGCCAACCGGTAGTTGCAATACAAATGTTGCATTTTGAAGACACTTACGTGTCTATCTCATAGTGGGCGCTCAGTCCTCTCCCGATGTGCGACTTGGCATTCCAGCGGCTGACGAGCCAACATCTGGCATCCTTCCTCGTCTTTATCTTGTCAACTTCAGTCTTTGTCGCATCGGTATCTCTGCTGACAAGTGAGACAAACACCCCTTATTGGTATGCAGAGGGTAAACGTGACACATCCGCAGTCGGTTGGGAGTCACACTAAGTTGCATGTTTCCCAGTAAACGCATGGAAAGAAACCAGTCAGTGTCAGGCGCTGCGAACGCATCAGATCCGCACCACATCTGCAAATAAATCATGACATGTAGAGCATCACGTCTGGAGACGGCCCAGGGTTCGATGATTATTATTAGCCTAGCCTGTGATGGCTACATGCGGAAAACAATGTTGGGGATTTTTTACGCAGTCAGCATTTTAGGGAACTTCGCTATAAACCAGCTCGTTACTAGTTGAGGTGATATTGAAATACACACACATGATCATGCAACACCCGGTAGATGATCGGCGTTTTGTACCTCAGCAGCAGCGTTTTCCTCTCTCTTCTCCAGGGTTTGTCCTCGTCACGTCCCTGCCACGTGACCACACCAGTCCACCGGGCGCGCTCCCGATGCGCGCTGTACATGTTCCGTGTACGCGCTCAGTTTAAACGCGACATGATCTTGGATGAATTAAAGTAAGCACTCTTTATAATAGATAATTAGCTAATAACATACATCAATGTTGACGTAAATACAATAAGCTGGGATTGAATAGAATCTATGGTGGTTTTGTTTGTGTGTGTGTCCTCCATTGTCCACAGTTTTATGAAAGCCACTTGCCCAAGTATCTTCAAATGACTCCCATCAGCCCATTGTCCCTGCTGTGTGTGATTCCAGTCTCTAATTACCCGATGGGCAGCTGTCTGCCGTATTCTTCTTCTTCTGGAACATGATTAGAAAGCCTTTGGTGTGTTGTATCATTTGGATACTGCTGGAGTCTGCTGTATTTATTATGTGTTGTCCTGTTCACTGTCCTGACATCATCAAACACATCACACATGGTACACATCAAATCAACACCATTGTATAGATATAGGATACTGATCCCATCAAGGTCACAGTGAAGAAGAGCTGTATATGTTATGAAAACCTTTCTATGAAGACTTCACTTCAGACTGGGTTTCCCTCAATGAAAGTGAACAACAACAATGACAAACACTGCATCTTTGAGTCACCATTGAGTGTGTTTGAATGGAGGCCTTCAGACCACCCACAGGAGTCAGCCAGAAGAACACACACAGACCGCCTGTTGAGGGCAAAGTGTACACATCTCACACTTTATTTTCCATAGCCAACAATTTAGCACATTTGTGGACAAACACACAAACACACGTCAGTGGTATCTGCTTGACCTTTCACACTTCTGTTACATCATTCTTCATCAGTCCAGGACTGGTGGCCCTAGAGTCTCCAGCAGTTGCTTTGTTTCACTGTTGGACAACGTTCAGTGAGGATGTGTTTGGGCCCCTCCCACTGGTGTTTAGTGAGGATGTGTTTGGGCCCCTCCCACTGGTGTTCAGTGAGGATGTGTTTGGGCCCCTCCCACTGGTGTTCAGTGAGGATGTGTTTGGGCCCCTCCCACTGGTGTTCAGTGAGGATGTGTTTGGGCCCCTCCCACTGGTGTTTAGTGAGGATGTGTTTGGGCCCCTCCGACTGGTGTTCAGTGAGGATGTGTTTGGGCCCCTCCCACTGGTGTTTAGTGAGGATGTGTTTGGGCCCCTCCCACTGGTGTTCAGTGAGGATGTGTTTGGGCCCCTCCCACTGGTGTTCAGTGAGGATGTGTTTGGGCCCCTCCCACTGGTGTTTAGTGAGGATGTGTTTGGGCCCCTCCCACTGGTGTTTAGTGAGGATGTGTTTGGGCCCCTCCCACTGGTGTTTAGTGAGGATGTGTTTGGGCCCCTCCCACTGGTGTTTAGTGAGGATGTGTTTGGGCCCCTCCCACTGGTGTTCAGTGAGGATGTGTTTGGGCCCCTCCCACTGGTGTTTAGTGAGGATGTGTTTGGGCCGCTCCCACTGGTGTTCAGTGAGGATGTGTTTCACACTGAAGGCCCAGATTGACTTCGTCCATCAAACCGTTGCTCTAAATGTCACCAGAAGACGCGCGGGAACATAAAAATCTGTTTACAAATCGTGTGAAAGCACGTCTGTCAGACGAGATGGCGTCGTTGGGACCGTGTTTTGTTTCCAGGCCAATTAAAAGAAAAGGTGAGCAGTAAAACCGTCCTTTCAGCAGCATCGCTGTGGAAACACGTAATCCTGAAGAGCAACATCTGCAGCACTGCCTCTGAAGGTGTCTTCTGTCCAGCCACAGCTCGGTGGTCCCCGGCCCCCCACATTACTCATTCATGAATGGCTTATCTCTCACGGCCGCGCCGGACTCTATTGTTTGTGTCCTGACCCAGGAAGTGATTAAGACTAATCGGATTAGCGGCAGGGATAACCTTATTCTAATCATAATTCGAAATAGATTGGGGGGTGGGGGGGGGTCCGTCTGTCTGTCTTCTCCTGGGAGATGCATAGAAAACACAGTGATGGGAGGACAACGTGGACCAGTCAGTCATACTGCCCCCCCCCCCCCCCCACGTTCATAAAGCACTGCTGGGTATTTTGGTTTATGCCACTTCAACCCCCTCCACTGAACTTATCTCTAGATATGTAACACAATGATGATAACCTCTTTCTATACCTTTTCTCTTTATATATCTATATTTCTGTTTATGCAATAACAATCATGTCTCATGATTGTGTCAGAATACCGCCCCCCCCCCGCCTGTCATTGTCTACACATTATCAAAAATATTATCTTTTTAAATGTTAAAGTCTCCATAAAAACGCTGCAAATATAGAATAAACATGTACATGTATATTTATATACAAAGAAAATTTGATGCAAATTATTCCCCTCGTACAAAGGATTCATCTAAAGCTGTATCTTCTGCAGCACAGCGCTGCTCCCCGCTGTTGGGAACCAGCTGGCGTGGCACCAGGTGAGTTATAGATTTACACGCTCTTCACAGTACAGTGACCACGTCGTCATCATCATCACCATCATCATCATCGTCGCCTTCCGACCACACGTCTGCTGAGGTCAATTCATCACATCCTCACCGCACGTCAAGCGGAGTGCAGACACATGATGACGTCACCCTCTGAGCCGGACGATCGCTGCTGTGAGGACAGAGCCGGTAGGGTCTTCCTCAGAGAGGGATCATGGATGAGGAGTCTTCCTCAGGGAGGGATCATGGATGAGGAGTCTTCCTCAGGGAGGGATCATGGATGAGGAGTCTTCCTCAGGGAGGGATCATGGATGAGGAGTCTTCCTCAGAGAGGGATCATGGATGAGGGGGTCTTCAGAGTGAACAGAAGCAGTGGTAGCTGTTGCTCAAACCGGGGATGACTGATGAACAACATGAATCACCTTTCTTGTTCTTCACCAAAGGGTGGTAAGATATAAAAATACCTTCTTTTCCAAAACAAAAACAGGCTCGCTGAAGTTTAAAAATTTTAAAATCTGTGCTTGAGCGAGCACATGGCATTCAGAAACACAAACTGTTACCATAAAAAAAAGAAAGTTGCATGACTGCAATATAATTATCTTTATTGCGCCTGACAACACACACACATGGTGCGTCCATGTGGGCCTGTAACACTTCAGCCAGCTCTTGTTCCTGTTGTTACCATGTGGTCCCAACCCCTTCCTCTCCTGCTGAACCCGAGCCCACCATGTTCCTTTGTGATCCAACCACCATTAGAAGATGTGGTTACCATGGCGAGGAGTGCTCGTCTCCTCATCTCATGTTTGGAGACCGTTAGCACAGAGGGAAGAGACGGAGGTGCTCAGCCAATGCTTGTCCCATTCTTTCTGAAAACAACATGGCTGCTGACCAGCTCACTAAAGAACTTCTGTCTTCGTTTTTTTTTCTTCAAGGTCCCTGCAGGACAACAGAAGACACATCACGTTATACATTTGAAAAGTCCATGCAACCAGACACAAAGTAATGCCTTGTAAGGAACAAAGGACCATGCAGTGACAGGCGCGCACAAACACACACACACACACGTGCACACACACACACACACACACACACACCCACACACACACACACACATGTGCGGACACACACATGCACACGCACACACATAGACACAAAAGTAATCCAAGTTAACATAATTGGGTTGTCAGGCCGTTTTATTCTGAGTGAAATAAAAAGCTTTCCAATTCACAAGTAAAATGGCCTTCTCCTCTGGGGCTGTAGAAGTGGGCATGTCCTCTGAGGAGCTCAGCAGAGAGGGAGGCCCCGTCTGGGCCACAGGGTCTGCTGATCCTTTCAGAGACACGTTTACCTTTCGCTGGCACAAGGTCCAGCTGATGCACCTTAATGTTTTAATCAGCTCCATGGGAGCGTTAAGGGGCTGTGACTCAATGAGTTTCACCACAACCTTTCAGACCTGGCAGGAACAGTTCACAAAGCAGGGCGTGTGGTTATGTACCTTTTACTTCATTTAAAAACACACACAAGCACGCACACGCACACACACACACCCACATACACACACCCACACACATGCATGCACACACCACACACACACATTTCTGCCATAGCCATGTAAGGCTAACAGTGCACTAGACTAGCTAAGCCAGCATGTATAATACTAGCATCATTTACTCGTGGGTACAGTATGTAGGTCAAGTGTGTTTTCTGTTCTGTGTTCTTTATGTCACATTGCTCCAGATGTTGCACCTCAGGCTGTAGACAACACAATCATTTGGCTCTGACTTG